>LPNX010139812.1:303189-385027 GCA_001517045.1 Pseudotsuga menziesii | reverse complement strand
TTCTTCCTAACCCCCCATCCTCATCTCTCGACATCTAACCACACCTCATTCCCCTCCCTTGACCTCTAACCCCCCCTCCTCCTCCTCTCTATCTCCCCACCTACTAACACATTGTCTCACACTCTTTATCCCTTTATTCACTTACCCCCAATTTCTTAACACCCCCATTGGTCTCCACTTATAACCCCTTGATACTCCCTCTCCATGTCTACCTCTAACCTAGAAGACATGGGTCCACATAAATCCAAGTGTAATATCTCCAGTATTCCTTTGGCCTTTATCTCAATGTTGGGAAATGTCATCTTTACATTCTTTCCTTGTGCACATCCTTTAAAAATTCCTTCATGCCTTTCCTGGATGTCTAGCAGTCCAGATACTTCTTTTCTTGTCATCAGTAGTGCTTTGTAGTGCACATGTTCAATCCGTATGTGTCATAGTTCGCTTAGTTCAATTGACTCATTAACCAGTGCTTGTTTAGGATGTCCCTTTATCTTTTACAAGCCTCCGTATTCTTATCCAATCACTGATGCATCCTCTATTGTCTTCCCTCTATGATACATTATAACTTGTCCATCGATAAATGAAACTCTAGTTACCTTTGCATCTAGTGCAAAGATGGAGAATATTCTTCTTCAATCGTGGAAAATTTAACACATCCTTCATCTTTAAGTATTTCCTGGAGTCAATCTTGTATGAATATTCTCAACTCCCTTTTATGGGGTATTGGTAATCATCCCCAAGTTTCACCTTGTGAGGTGACTCATGTTCAGACATATTAACGAATGATTCCTTGTATCCTATCATGTGTTTAGAAGCTCCACTATCCACAATCTAATCATTTCTTCCATGTGAGATAGTGCCAATAAGTGCTGATATTAGCAAATACTCTTCATCTGAATCATCCTTCTCTCTTTTGAATCTTTTGTTTGTTGGTTCAACGTCTTTGACAACATGAACATGGTGTCTCCTTTTCATGATAGGACAATCTCTTGCAAAGTGTCCCTTTTCATCACAAGTATAGTATCTAACATTTGAAGGATATCTCTTGGTCTTATTTTGTTTTTTTTCCTTCTTGTTGTGATGAAAGATCTCCTTCTTCTTGAATTTCTTCCTGGTGTGAACTATGAGATCTTGATCTTCAGTTGCTCCCATCTTCTCTCCTCTTCTAATGAGTTGATATTCTCCTTGTGCACATTCTTATCGGAGTCTATTGAAAGAGATCAACTTCCTTCTTACACAAATTCCTTGAATGAATGAGTCCCATGATCTAGGGTGACCATTCGAGGTAGTCATTAAAATTTATCCTTATTTGACATTCTCTTCAACTGCTTCAAGTTCTTCTTTGATTTGAGAAACCCTTGTGAATCAAGACTGTATAGTCTTGGAGTTGTGTATCTTCACATTATTCAAATGGTTCCATGATTGGAAGTTATCATTCCCTCCAATATTTTTCTCAAACTAAGTATGGTGAGTCATCTTTTCAAATGAGAACCTCAAATGGAAATAACAACTATTTAGATCTAACCGATTTGAGGTGTCTGACCTGGTTCTAGAGCTAGCCAACCTAGAGTTTGTCAGAGAAACCCTAATTTTCCAAACTTGGAGTTTGGAAATTCCATTTGGACAGAGGCGATTTTCTCAGCAAGGTCACTTTCTGAAAACTAAGGTGGGAAGCCTCCGAAACTTGATGCCCTAGTTTCTCTTGGCACCAGTGACACGATGAAAAATGAAACTTCTTCAAATATTAAACTACTTCCACCAAAATATATGCACTACTGAGGCTACTTATTCTAACCCTCTTTTCTTGATGATCTACGGGGAGAACACCTTGAACTAGGAATCCCTAGTTTCCGCCTTTGCACAATGCCTTCTTTTAGAGAGGCTCTGATACCATGTTAATTTTTCTAGATCTTATTAGCTTAATTACGATTTTTTTTTCTGAAAGAATAACATGTACAAATAGATGCATAAGATATAGTAGATACACAAGACACAAATATTTTCACCGGGGAAACCATAAAGGAGAAAACCACGCAAACTTCCTCAAAATAGTATAGTCACAAAGAGTGTGTTATAATATGATCAATCCCAGTAATAAGAAGTATTCAAAAGCAATCTATCTCTCCTCCCTTGTCTCTCTCTCTCTCTCTCTCTCTCATGTGAACTTGAGTGAGTGTGAGGTGTGTATAAATGAAGGAGGGAACCTCCCTATTTATACTTATCAAGTCACTGACCTTTTACGTGATTGGGCCTACCTATTTCACTAATAGCTCTAACGTCTCCTAGAGAGACTCAAATACACATTACATGATGTCACACTAGGGACTATTTCCCTGACTTAGAACAGAGGTTGTACCTCAACGTATAGACACAATAAAGACATATTGCAAGGTGGAAAACACATCTCCAATAGGGGTATGTTATATCCCAAAATTACACATCTCTTCCTGTGACTAATCTCCCATGATTCCATTGCATGTCCACACTTCATGAAGGTCACTGAAAGTCACTAAAAAACACCTATATTGGAGGAGCCATATCTAGAGTTTTGTAACTCTATTTAACCTCTTATCTAGACTGTTAGAAAGGTATCTGAGTCAAAAAACACTTTCTAGAAGATACCAAAGCTTGTAAATCCCCAAAATTACCCTTAAAATGAACATATTTGACCTATTCATGAATTTTCCTTCATGGTACCCGCGAGTATACCACTATACTCACGACTTTGCCTTCATGCTACTCATGGTTACTCTTTTATTCATGACATTTTCTACTAAATCACATAATTTTGTCTTACATTCGCGACTGTTGTCACTGCAAACCACAAATTTGTTCTGTACATGTTGAAAGATAAATGTTTCTTGAAATTTGGGTAGTTTTGGTGCTTATGCAACTGACTCCTTCAGTTGTAACTACTTTGTCTTTGACCCTGTCTCTTCAAAAATGTATAAATAGAGGGAGAGAGTTCCATGAGAGGGGAATTTAACTTATGCATTTTTCTTCTTAAGGAATTGGGACTCTCATTCCCTCTACCTTTTCCCTAGAGATCATCTCCTTATGTTGTAGAGCTTGGAGGCTGACTTCCTTGGAGAATAGAAGAAGAAGAACCAGATCAAGGTTTCGTGAGGTTCCTGGCTTGAAGAGAAGGTAATATTTGTACTTCTCTCTTGATCAATAAAGATGTGATGCTCTTCCTCTTCCAATCAATGTGTCTTGTGTATTGAATATCTGATTATGATTGTACGATGTTGTTTATCACATTAGGTTTTAATGTTTCATTGAACATATTCTCCTTTTATATAGTCAAATTGGTTTGAGGAAGGTTAAGTTTGTTTTACAAGTCTCTCAAAGCAAGAGGAACAAGAGGAGGATTGAAGGGATGATTGGATCAACCTTCATTTGACTAAGGTATGAACCATTAGAATATTTGAATCCTATTTATATTTACTTGCAGAACTATATGCATCTACCTTTCAACCCCAATATGTTAATGGCCTCTTAAACCATATCCATATGAACACTTTCGTCTACAATATAATTGGAGCCTTGACTATTTAGGGTTTCTCTGTCTTTCTTCCAGTGTTTTGTAAGGTTTTATGTCCTTCTTGCAACTTAGAAACACCCTTAGAGGCTTATAGTACACCTCCCTGCCTTCCTAAGGTAGTTTTGACCTTTTTGGGGCCTTTTCCCACCCATTCGTGGTTCCTAGACTCAATAGTTGCAAGTTCCTAATGGATCCATGACATGATATACTGGAAACATGTTAGTGACTTGTGACCTAGTAGTTGTACAACTCGTGAGTGCCCCTGAAATTGCCTTTTTTCATCTTTTTGGTGAATTTTTTTGTTGTTTGAGGGTTGTTTGGTAGGTCTTTTAGGGTCCTCTCCATCTTCATGACTCTAGGGAGTTAGTTTCATCATTTTTAGGTGTGATTTATATATTTTTCAATTCCTTTTGTAGCATTAGGGTTTTCTCAATTCTCTTTCACCCCACCCCCGCTGCTTGGCTTGATTGTTGGCACTTGTTTCTGGTTAGCCTCTCTTGGTGGTCTTTGTTTGATTTTAGAAGGTTATTGGTCTTTATTTACTTATTTTATTATTGGATAAATTCACCATTCCCAAGTATTTTAATTGTTTCTTACGCAATATTTCCTTCTAAGTAGGGTTTATACTAACTTTAGGGTAGTCTAGAGTCTGTTTGGGGGTTGTATAGCAGGAGTCATTTTTCTTTGTTCTTGTTATATGAATACATTAGTTTGTAGGTAGTTTTTATTTTTCATTTATAAAATAAAAATAAAATAACATATAGTTGTTTTCATATGCATGTAGATTATGGTTTTTTCTTTAATGCATTGCATATCATTATTCTGCAAAATAAAAAATTAAAAAATAAAAAATAAAAAATAAAAAATTATTCTTTAGTGGCTTTCAAGTTTCTATTTGAAGAAGAAAGAGAATGGTTTTTTATTTTTGCATTTCATTTCTCTTTTCTTATTCATATTGTTTCAAATTTGAGTCAAAACACCATTGGTTTATCCTTCTCCACCCCATTTGAGTAATCAACAACCCTTTAAAATAAACATTTAATATCTAAAATCTATTAGTAACTGTTTGTTTCTAGGGACGACACACACTAGTATAGGATAGTGTTTTGGGTTAGGGATATTTTAACTTCCCAAAACTTTAAACTTAAACATAGTGGCATATATTTAGGAAATACAACTTCATAGAGAAATATACCGAAAATATCCTCTCACATATGAGTCAAGAAGAAGGTCGTACGATACTAAGCATTTGCGATAAACCTCCTTTACTCAGTAGAGCATACACCAGAGCTGTTGCACGTTTAGGGACTCACCCAGTACCTCCTCTTGACCCCATGTGGTGCTTGGTACTTCTTGAGTTTTGGGCTTAGCAACCCTGCCCATGTGCATTGGATGGACCTATGACTGTTCCCCCAACCTTTGCTTGATATTTTTGTAGCCTTAGAATATTGACACCTAGGACTCATACACGGGTGTCATTGGAAGGATATTTCCAGTGCTCCTAGGGTAGACTTGGAAGGTAACCTCACTTGACAATTTAGGAGTGAGGTTAGGTGATTCCAGCTCTTGCACCTAGAGAACTCTTCACGAGATGCAAAGTAACTACTCTCCTTCCTTCACTAGTTAGTTTTGGGCCCTCATCATCCCATACTTTCCTTTGGAAGGAATCTTTGTTTGTCTGACTTGATACTTAGGTTTTTTATGTTGTTGCTGTGTTCTTTATACTGTTGGTTTCCTTTCGACCTCAAAATTTGTATTATTGTTTGAAACTATGGATAACACCCCTATCAACACCAACCAAGATACCCCCTTTCTAGGGACTCCTTGTACTATTCCTCTCACAAGGAATGTTGGTGTTCCTTTGATGTCCACCTTGAACCTACCTGGTTTCACCCTAGGGATACCGATGTGGTTGTTTTCCACTCCAATTATCCTGAATACCTATGAATATTCTCAAGTAAGCTCCTTATATCAAGGGCATCAAAAAACTGCTTCCCCTTCACCTATAGTTATCTCTCCCCCTCCTTCTACCTCATGTGGTGAAATTTATGATATTAGTAATTGGAAGTCTAAAAGGAGTAAAAGAAGGAACAATAGGAACAACACTCAAAGGAAAGGGGGAACCCATTCAACCCCTACAGGTTAAGTTGAACATCAACACCCAGCCTCTGCAGCTCATGCTAGGGGATCCTATCCAACCTCTGCATGCCATGTTTGATATAAGAACTCAACCTCTATGTTACAAATGTTAAATTTAAATATTAAGCTAGGTTAATTTTAGTAAATGTTTGTAATTAAACTAAGAGGTGACTTTTCAAGTCACCTCTCTTCCCCACTTAAGGTATAAATACCAGGGGACATTATTATTGTAAACCATCTTCTTCATATTTATTACTTACACATTTTACATTACATTTCTTTTCTCCTCCATCAACATTTTTGGTATTTCATTGGTATCAGAGCCTCTCATCTCTCGGCACTAGTCCACCACCATCTCACCTCTGCTGCACACCTCCTCTTTACAGTCCACGTGCTCATGCTGCACGCCATCTCCACCTCCATCCTGCTCCACCATTCCACCTCTCCCCAGCACCCCTCCTCCTGCCTCCTCTCCAATACCAATTTAATATTAAATAAATTATTATTATTAATATTATTAATTATTAATATTATTATTAAACAAAACTATATTATAATAATAATTATTATTATAATTATTTAAAAAAAAAAATTGTGGCGAGCTATCATCATATCGCAAACAAAAATAAATCCACATTTAGCGCCGAGAAAATTCCAATCACAAGATCAATGGATGCTTGGTTCAACCAAATCAATGAGAAGATTAACAAGAACTACGAGGAACTCCAGGAAAAGATCAAACAAACGAGTGACAATTTGACATCAACTTGGACACAAATCATGTCATGAACAGAGAATACCTTCCTCACTCTACAAGAAGACCAAAAGAAAAATCAGGCAGTTTTAACTGCCATTTTGGACAGATTACAAATATCTAATGACCCGCATCCAAACTCTCCAGGAAATCCGGAGTATCCAGATCTTCTATTCAACATGTCGTCCTCAAATTCATATACACAAGGACGCCAAATGTGGGTTAAAGTCGACTTACCGAAATACAAAGGGGACAAATGACAATGCATAGCATGGATTAACAAAGCTGAGGAATACCTTGACATCCACAACATCCATTACGAAGGAGAGAAAATTAAATACCCCTCCATGCATTTAGAAGGAAATGCTTACAATTGGTACTCATGGTGGAAGAACACTGCAAGAATATGCTCTCACAACTAGGCTAGTTTCAGGAATGACCTCATCAAAATATTCCAGGGCATTGAAGAAAAATATTTTTTTTCCAAACTCACAATGTTACAACAAAAAAACAATGTCGATGAGTACACCTGTGAGTGGGAAGTGTTGTCAACTCGAGTCCTAGAATTAACCGATGACCAATGATTACAGACGTACATACACATTCTTAAATAGCACATCTGTGATGAACTAGAGTTACATAACATCTCTACCTTGGAGGAAGCACAACACAAATACAGGATTATTGAAAACAAATTCAAGAAATATGCTCATACACATTTTGACAAAGACAAATACAAAAGAAATCCTTTCCAATCAACATACACAAAAAATCCAATATATACACCGTCACAACTCAGGGAAGGAACGAAGCTAGTTTAGAGGCCCAGAGAATAAAGAAAGGGAAATGTCGGTTCTGTGGAGACAAATGGGATCCTAAGCACCGGTGCTTACAAAAGAAATTGTATGCATGTGAAGCAGAAGAAGCAGAGTTGGAATTTGAAGAACCAATTGAGAACAAGGTGGATAGTCAACCATACTACCAAACAGAAATCGAGGATAACACCCCAAAAATATAATTATCCGCTATTACTGGAATCTCCCAACCGTAAACATTGAATATTAAAGGACATATAAAAAATAATAACGTCACTGTTCTCATCGACTCTGGCAGCACCCATAACTTCGTTAATTCCAGCCTTGCTAAAATATTTAACTTATTTGTTCGTTTAGTACCTAACATGAAGGTTATGGTAGGATATGGCAAGAAGATTGACAATGTGAGAAAATGTCACAAACTCAAGTTACAAATGGAAGAATATAACTTAGAATCAAATTTTTTTGCTGTACTATTGGGAGGAGTTGATGTAGTATTAGGAATACAATGGTTACAAACCTTGGGTACATACTCCACAAATCACCAAGAGCATTTTATTGAATTCCAATCATTGGGTAAGACACACAAATTATACGTGTTCCAACCACCTCCGACATAGTTAGTTACATCACATCAGATGGAAAAACTACTTTGGAAAGGTGCACCAGCATACATACTCCAATGCCAAGAAATGGAGCTTCTAACATGTGAAGGAGACATGGAAAAACAAACAGAGATAAAAGAGCTGATTAAAAAACATCACAAGGTGTTACAAGAACTACCCATGGAGCTTCCACCAAATAGAAATATTGAACACATAATCGAAATAGAACCACGGACAAAACCTGCAAGTAGCAAACCATACAGATACCCACATCACCATAAAACAGAAATCGAGAGGTTAACTTTGGATCTTCTGAAGTGTGGCATCATTTCAAAAAGAAGAAGCCCCTATGCAACTCTAGTAGTGCTAGTACGAAAGAAGGATGGGTCATTCAGGCTGTGCACAGATTACAGAGGACTGAACAAAATAACTATCAAAAATAAATTTTTGATCCCATTCATCGATTAGTTGCTGGATGAACTTCATGGGGCTAAGTACTTTTCAAAGTTTGATCTCTGATCTAGTTATTACCAAATCAAATTTAGAGTAGAATACATAGCTAAAACTACTTTTTACACTCATGAAGGCCATTATGAGTTCAAAGTAATTCCCTTCGGGTTGACTAACGCTCCATCTATGTTTCAAGCTACAATGAACGAATTGTTCCAGCCATTCTTAAGGAAATTCGTACTAGTGTTTTTTGATGACATTCTCATATATAGAAGAACATGGAAGGAGCATTTGGAACACTTAATTCAAGTACTTACCATTTTGGAAGAAAAAAAATTCTACGCGAAGAGGTCTAAGTGCACCTTTTTAAAAGAAGAAGTGGACTACCTAGGTCACAAAATATCAAAGGAAGGTGTCTAGGTTGATCCAAGTAAAATCAAGGCGATCATGGAATGGCCCAAACCTAATAACATATTGAAACTAAGGGGATTTCTAGGCCTAACAGGATACTATCGAAGATTTGTAAAGAATTACGCCCATAAAACTGCCCCTCTCACAAATTTATTGAAGAAAAATTCCTTCCAATGGAATAGTGAAGCAGAAAAATGTTTTGAAACTTTAAAATGCATGATGTCTTCAACTCCGATATTATCCATGCCAGGATTCACAAAACCATTTGTAGTAGAGTGCGACGCATCAGGGTTCGGATTAAGATCATTTTTTATGCAAGAATGGCACCCAATAGCATTCAAAAGTAGAAAGCTCAACAAGAGAGAAAGTTTGAAGTCCACTTATGATAAAGAGATGCTGGCCATTATACATGCCTTAACAAAATGGTAAAAATACCTTCTAGGGAGAAAAATACTAATAAGAATAGACCATAACAATCTTCAATACCTCCTCCAACAAAAAACATTGTCAACAGAACAACAAAAGTGGATAGAAAAAATCGCTACCTTTGATATGGAGATATTACATAAAAGAGGGAAAGACAATGTAGTTGCTGATGCTCTATATAGAAAGGATGAAGTCCAGACATATGCAATTTTAATCATTATTGAAAAATGGTTGGATGAAATATGAAGAGAATACGCTAAAGATCCAAACAAGTGTAGCTTAATCGAGGAACCAAATAGAGGTTCAAAATTCGAGTGGCGAAATGACATCTTGTGGTGCAAAGGAAGGATCTATTTAAACCCAACATCAAGGTTTAAAACTAAGGTAATGATAGAATCTCATGATTCACCTACTGCCGAACATGTAGGTTTTTTCAAAACATATTACAATGCCATACAGTTGTTTTATTGGAAAGTAATACATAAGGACATTCAAAAATATGTAGCCGAATGCAACACATGTCAAAGGAATAAAAGCAAAAATATCATGAATCCAGGGCTACTCCACCCATTGCATATTCCAAAGCAAAAGTGGGAGGAAATTTCTATGGATTTTATTGAAGGGTTACCCTTATTAGAGGGTAAGGATAAAATTCTTGTGGTAGTAGATCAACTAATGAAATATGCACATTTCATGGGAATAAAGAAAATTGACTCCGCTAAACAAATCACTGAAGTATTTTGTAAAAATATTTACAAATTACATGGTTTCCCAAAAATTATAGTTAGCGACAGAGATGCCAAATTCACAAGCAATTTTTGGAAGGAATTCTACAAGAAAAAAGGGATCACTCTTAATATGAGCTCAGAATATCACCCATAAACCAATGGGCAAACCAAAGTGGTCAACAATTGTCTTGAAACCTACCTCCATAGTTTTGTCACAGACAAACAGAACAAATGGTTTCAATGGATACATCTCGCAGAATGGTGGTATAATGCTATATATCACACCTCAGCAAAGATGACTCCTTTTCAAGCATTATATAGTTATGAGCCACCCTGATGGAAAGAAATCATTCAAGGAAGCACAAAAGTACCCGCTGTAAAATATCAACTAGAAGACAACCAATGAATTATGGAAACACTCATGGATAATTTAACTATGCCACAAAATCGCATGAAACAACCAGCAGACTGGCATAGAACCGAGAGAGAGTTTGAATTAGCAGATTGGGTATTCATAAGACTTCAACCATATAAACAATTATCAATAAAACAACAAGGAAATAACAAATTAGCACCTAAATTATATGGTCCATACCAAATTATATGGAAGATTAGAAACATAGCATAAGAGCTAAAGTTACCAGATACAAGTCAAATTCACAACGTCTTTCATGTATCAAATCTTAAAAATTTGTTGGGTCAACAACAATCAGTTCAAACAATGCTCCCCACTCTAGATGAAGAAGGGAAACTAATCTTAGAACCAAAAGCTATCATCAACATCAGAGAATGGAGATTGCACACTAGAATGATCAAGGAATACCTCATTAAGTGGGAGAATTGCCCAGAAGAAGATGCATCATGGGAAATAGAGAAATTTGTTCAGCAACACTCGTCTTTACCCTGCTTTGAGGACAAAGCAATTTAAAAGGAGAAGGCAATGTTACAAATGTTAAATTTAAATATTAAGCAAGGTTAATTTCAGTAAATGTTTGTAATTAAACTAAGAGGTGACTTGAAAAGTCACCTCTCTTCCCCACTTAAGGTATAAATACTCAGGGCAATTATTATTGTAAGCCATCTTCTTCATATTTATTACTTATACATTTTACATTACGTTTCTTTTCTCCTCCATCAACATTTCTAGTATTTCACTCTCCAAGTCAAGTTGATCTTCACCATCCAACCTCTGTAGGTCATGTTGGATCTAGTCACTCAGCCTATGAAGTTCATGGTAAGGGAACCTGTTCAAACTCTGTAGGTCAAGTTGAACCTCCCCATATATCCTCTGCAGGTCAAGTTTAACCTCCCCATCCAACCTTTGCAGGTCATGTTGTACCTAGTTACCCAGCATCTGCTGGTCATGCTGGGAAAACTTGTCCAACCTCTGTAGGTCATGTTGGACCTAGTTACCCAGCCTCTACTGGTCATGCTGGAAAAAATTGTCCAACCTCTGCAGGTCATGTTGGACCCAACCACCCAGAATATACAGTTCATGCTGGGGGAACATACTCAACCTCTGTGAAGCATGTTGATCCTAACCATTTAGCCTCTACTGGTCATGTTGTTGGAACTCGTCCAATAGGACATGTTGGACCCAGTCTCTTATCCTATGCAGGTCATGATGGGGGGAAAATATCAGCCTCAATAGGTCATGCTGAAGGAAACTAGTAAGCCACTGCGAGTCATGTTGACAATGTTGAAAATACTAACCATTCAAAACACATGCTCAAGTTCCCTTGTAAAATTTATGAGTGATACAACCTTACTCATCAATGCCTTGCCATCACGGAGGTATGAAGAGTTTGGTTTCAAGGACATATTGTTCTTGAAAAAATTGAATAGTCTCAACAGACTACTCAACCTTTAGTTGATCTAGTGGTCGAACCTTCCTAGTGTTTGGTTAACCCCTCTCTTATTTCGGAGAGTGATCCTTATGTGATTGAACCAATGTCATCTTTGGCCAATCCCACTCTCCCTTCAGAGAGTGAATTTCTCGAAGTGGTTGAATCGATTCCATCGTTGATCAATCCCACTCTTGTTTTGGAGAGTGTGGTGTCTGCTAGTCACATTTTCTTCACTACCAGTCAGGGTATTTTTTAGGGGTGAAATTTTGCCAATTAGCTATTTTTGGGGTTTTTTTCAAAAAACAAAGTTGTTATTTGGTAATTTTTAATGTCTAATATCACCTATATTTACATAAAATATGTTTTTATCATAATATTCACCAAAATTTACACATTTCAGTGTTAATTTTATGTTTCATATCTAATATTCACCTACCTATCTATAAACATGTTTTTTCCAATCCAAAACAATCTCCTAGAATACTATACTTAAGTATAATATTAGAATCCTTAAAAAATATCCTGGTTCTAGTTTAGAACTTACTGAACAAGGGAGCATTGAAATTTCCAAGCTCTCAGATTGTTTCCATTGATTGGGATCACCTAGTTGAGCCTTGCCTTCCTTCTGTTGCACCTTTCCAGATAAATGTCAAAGTTGGATAGTACACGATTGCTCATTATATTGTTGATGAATGAGCCTCAGTTAGTATCTTTTTTGCATGTGCTTGGTGAGACATGGAATCTCCTTTCCTTGTGTCGACTGATAGTCAGTTACTAGATTTTGATAGAAGAACTAGTACAAATTTGGGAATTCTTGTTCAAACACCTGTTACTTGGGGTGGGAAGACCTTTTTCAGTTGATTTCATTGTGATAGAAGACCCCTTGGACTTCAATATGATATTTGGGTGTGATTATGTTTATTCCATGCAATTTGTGGTGTCAACATTCTTTCATGTGATGTACTTTAATCATGGCGAAGAAATTGTCACTATTGATTAGTTGGATTTTCTTGATCCCTCTCCTAACCCAACTAGAGACCAGGTCTTTCCTTTATAGATTCCCAATGTCTCAATAGACACTACCTCACCACGTGTGAGCTATGTAGCCTCATATCCCTCACTTTTATTTGCAACTGAGGAGATGCCTCTGTTTTCATGCTTACCCTCTCAGGACGCAGACCCAGTAGTTGACCAGGTCATCCATCCTATACAGACCGTGGAGCCTGCTCTCCACTCTGTTGATCTATTTGAATGTTTAGACATGTGTCCTATATGGGATGGTTTACTTCCTTATGATGAAATATTCCTAGAGTATTTGATACAGATTGACCTTCTTATGGATGTCGGTTCAATTATGACTAAGTCTAACCCTGACTTGATTAATAAGCCCGATATTTCCATTGATTGATATTCTTATGGTGGTCTTGTTAAATGTTCAAAATTTTCCTTGCAACAACAAGTTAGTGATCCTGATGAGTTTGATTTTTCTTATATATTTCTCAACTCCTGTGATACTGTTTTTTTTCCTACAGACTCTATCTCTCCTATTGATTTTTGGTTTCCTTTTGAGGTTGATCTTACTGATTATAAACCATTTATCCTTAGTGCTATAGAATCTTTTTCGATTCTCTCTTGACTTTCCCTTTTGTAGAATATAGCAAATCCGTAGGTGTTTTTTCCAAAGTGACCTGCATCAAATATTTTCTTTTGAATGTGATCCTGGTGTTGTTGTTTCTCAGAGACAATATTTTTAGTTGGACCCAAAATTTCTTACAGGCCTCGCCTTATTGTTTAAGTTGTAATTGCATTTACATGTACCCTTCTCGGGCTTATGATCCTGATGTCAACTTCCATGCTCTTATCGCATTGTATGAGCCTCATCTCTACTCTCATTATCTCTCATCTTTGTAACATATTTCCTTTGTAACTTGTTTCCACCTTTCATACACCTGGGTCACGTGGCAGAAATCTTCAAGCCACTCAGTGTGTCCTTGGGGGCAAGTCTTGATTCAAGGCTGTCATCTTGTTCTTGACTCCTCCATTTAGTCTCAACTCCTAACGAAGCCAAGGGGGGTAGACCCTATTAAGTTACTAAATCTAATTACTTAGTATGGTGATGTTAAACTAAATGAATTACTAAGGAGTTTGAAATTTAACCATAAACAACCATAGATGACAAGATACAAAATGAGCGCACGAAAGCACAATGCTGAGACACAATATATATATATATATATAGCAAGAAAATAACCAGTTCCTTAAAATGGAGTCAAAAGGAAATCAATGTACTTCCATGTGCTTGGAGTGAATGTTTTGCAATTGCCTCTTGGTACATTTTAAGTTAACGTGAAATATGAGTTGATTAAAATTAGGCGAAGGGGTGGACTCTAGATATACCCGAGAGTACTTGGAGTATTTCCAAAACTAAACCTTCACGGCTACCCACAAGGAATATGTGGGATGAATGGAGTCTTTGGGGCTATTGTTCATAATGCACCCATTAGGGTGTGATAGAGATCGGTGCCCTGAGGTCACTTTTTAGAAGTTCCCGCTTCCTTTGGGTATTTTGCCACCGTAATGGTTTGATCTAGGTGTTGGATTTTCACCTGATAGTTTGTCAATTTGGGGGAGTGAATCCTAATTATACTAGTCACTCAAGTGCTTTTGATATAGCTTGACTGATCGGATGAACCGTAGGCAAGTGCAGAGCATACACATCGGAGTCTTGTCAATTTTAGTAAATTTTGAGATGGATGTTCTTGTTAAAAAGAAAACCCTCCAGGAACCTCTTTCGGTCCAAGTGGACCTCAATCAGGGAATCAAGGAGGATTTGATTTTATTATGGTTACTGAAACAAATGATGATATCAAATGAAACATAAAAGGATAAGTAAACCACAATTTTCTAGTTAGACTACCACGAACCTTTCTTCACCTTTCGACTCAAAATGAGGCTCATGGGGTAAGTATTAAAGTTACTTTGAAACCAATAGAAATGGAATATGGAAATGATTTTAAATCAAATTATACTACCCTACAGATTATTACTATGCTAGATTGAAAAAAGATGAACGAAAAGCAAAAAATGACACGGACGCAAAGACCCCCAGGGGGGATGGGGAATGGGCTCGAAAGAGCCTATTCAGAATTATTTTTATTACCAGCGGTTACAATATCAGAAAAATGATATGATTTCTCTTGATTCTTATACAGAATGAAACTAAGATCTTACAAAGTACAAAAATTAAAGATTTCAGTCAAAAAGGGAGACCCCTAGGGGGATTTAGAAGGCCCAAAAGTCACTTTTGAATAGTAGCTCCTCCTCTTTTCTGTTATACCTGCTAAAAACTAGCAATATTATTAGACTGAAATATGCCCAAAAGCACAATGAAAGTACCTTTGGGTCAACTTACTTTTAACCAAAAAAGCTAAGTTAAAACTAGTTTAAAAAGGTAAAAAGGGAACCAAGGAAAGAAAGCTTTCCTTGGGATCTTGGCTTGCATTTTAGGAATCCAATATGATGTACACTAATTGCTAGATTTATGTTTTATAATAGAAAACATAAATCTAATGTATGCAAGCTACAAATTCTCTTTAAAATTCCATGCAAAAAGGACGATTTCCCTAAAGCTAGATCTAGAATGCTTATGAAACCTTTTAAGAAAAAGATCTAGATTATGGGCTTTGAGGAGATAGATCTATGTTAAATTTAATTTAATATAATATATCTGAACAATATCAAATCTGTGAACAAAGTGACCAGAAAAAAAAAATTGATTTTGAAGGAGGAAAAGGAGAAGAGAAGTGCTTGTTGCTGAAGCAGATCTGCAATGGAAACTTGTTAGTGGAATACAGAGGGGCAATGTCTTCACAAATATTTTGGATGTACAGTGGATTCAAACTAGATCCACAGCTCATCCAATCCTTGCTACCTGAAATCTAAACAACACAATCCTACACAAAACCTCATGAGATCTGGATATATATATGAAAAAGAGACAAGAATTACATGCAAATAAACTTATTAAATATGTATAATCTAGATATTCTAATCATATATGCTATGAGATATAAGAAAAAAAAGTAACCTTACTTGCACAACTATACTCCTATTGATTCAGCTAAATCGTTCAAGCCAGATAGGGTTCAGATGCAAAATTTGAGAGAAAAGCCGGCAACATCAATAGTTGTAAGACAATGTTTAATCCACACATATGAGAACATTACACCATTTAGCCTCCAAATATTCTTTATTTCAACAATCAAAAGATTAGAACAGTATTACAATAGCAAGCCCTTCAATCCAACTCTAACTAGCTTGGAAGAGGAGGCTTATGCTTGGATATATACCAAAACTAGGAGATCCAGCCCAAGGGGAGCACATATCCCAAGGAGACAGATCAAATCAGCTAATGGAGATTCAATCAATGCAGATTTGAAGCTAAAATGAGCCTACTTGTCAATGAGGGGCTGATTGAGCTGACACATCAACCCATAAACCGACACATCATTCCACAGAGCATCCAGGAGAGTCCACACATGTGGAGGAGAGAGAGAGAGGGTGCAATTCCCCATAAATAATGCTGAACATCAACTTTGGATCTTATTTGATCACCTCTTTCAGTCAAGGATTTGTCAGATCTAATCAATCTGGTTCAGATCTGACTAATTTCAATCAAATTGACTGAGAATCCACTGATCTATGATTTTGGATTTGCTCCATTATTCATCAATTTATTAATTAAAATAATCAATAATTGATTTTTTGGGATTTCTGACCTGAGTGATAGAAAATCACTCAAAAATAGGAAATAGTGGATCCATGGGTTTACATGGCGCTCTTAGCTTGAAAATGAGCACCTACATGACTGAAACTGATTATTTTCCCCACTTTTGTTACAAATTAAATTTTTCCAATTAAACTATTAAAAGATAGCCTAAGTTTTGGAAAAATTAAATTTTAATAAAAAACACTGAAAAAACTAAAAAATTGAAAAATTGAGAAAAACCTAGGGGGACTTAGACAAGTTCATGTGACTCGACCATGATGTCTAGCATGTTTATACATTAACACATAGACTCTAATAACCTCAATAGGCCTAAATGCCAAGCCGCCCACCCCAACTTTGGATTTATGGAGTGAAAAACTCAGAAATTATCAGTCGTTTATTCAACAACCAATAATAACCAAGGGAAAAAACACCCTGGGCTGATCAGATTGACAAATAAAGTCTAAGGGACCGAGTCTTTTACAGAAACTATCATGCTAGAACATTTATTACAACTCCCCCAAGGGGGTATGAACATGTGATATAGTACAACAAAGTTTCCCAGAAGCAAGACTGAAGGTCTTCTGAAGTATGAACAAGTTATCCTTGTCCGGTTCACCAGGCTCACTTGATAAAAAACCACTAAGTACAACTTAGGTGGTAACACAACTTGACACCTTTTTCCTTGAGGATAAATTCCCCGAGTGCCTTTATTTTTCTCATGTTCCATACATTATGCATTTGGAACTAGTTTCTCCTGCCTCTGACACTCGTCTAATCGCAGTTAGAGCATTCTTTCTTCTCTCATTGGATCTCGTTAAAAATAGTAAGGAGGCCACAACTTGATTTTTCCAGACTCGTTAAAACTTCACGGAAAATATATGGAGTTATCTTTAATCCCTGGTATGACTCCTTAAAATTGACTAGCTTACCGAGTAAACTTATTTTTTCACACTCTTTAAGGTAAATTGAAAATTCATCTACATTGGTGGCAGGTTATCACATTTTTGGACCATGTGGATTATTTACGAAAAAGGAACACTCTATTTTATTCAGAATCTAGAAGAGTATCTTCAGGCATAGGTTTATCTCTTTTCCGTACTTGGAGGACTAAACTAACAGAAAATGAATCTTTTTTTAGCTCAATTTTATCTTTTTCCTACTATGGACCTAAACATGAAAAATATTTCGAGTGTACTTTATGTCTATGTCATGATCTCTAAAACCTCGAACAAAGCATCAAGTTTACTATTGTCTGTACCATTCTCGTAAATAACTGGAACTTTCTTAGTGATATTTGTTTCCTTCACACTCATTAAAACTGGAGTGTTCTACTCTCTTATGAAAGAGCATCAGTCTAGTGATAGTTTAACCCTTTTTTGGACCTTTCTGAATAACTACAGAAAAGGAATACCTTAGTTCATCTGAGCTAAGAGAGTTCTCCTTTATATTGTTTATACTTTTTCAGACTTAGGAGAATAACTTAACGAAAAAGAACCCCCCTAGAGTCTTATTTGGAGTTTTTAAACCCTCAAAACTATGGAAACACCACCAAGCATCCACTAATTTAGGCTGGTAAAATCAACGAATCGGTGCTTTATCAAGCATTCTTCTGTCTCTTCTTCGAGCTTTCCAACAATAAAGAAGTTCCTAAATTTTCTTTCTTTGACTCGTTAAACCTTTACAAGAAAGAGGGAAGGGAGGTTCATTCACATACTTTTTACATCGTGGCAGCAAGTTTTGTCTCCTTGAACAAACACCAGTTTTGAGTCTATCAACAGTTGGGCCTTAGTTTTTTACCTTGTCCCGATTTAGAGCTTTTACTCCTCTAGTTGGTCTCTTTTCCAATCATATGGGGAATATTTCAATGTCTCCTACATGGAATATTTTCATCTTTGGTCTATTTTTTTCAAAAGGTTCCCAAGTCACTTTTTTGTCATTCTCACTATTCAAGGATAAACCTTTATTGTCCATTCTACAATTTCCTTAACCTTTTGTGTCAGCCATTCCCTAGTATTAGTTTCATTACATTAATTCTTTGGCAGTCCTTGATAAAAAAAATTGTTCTAGTTCCCGATCCATTTAGTCTCTAACTTACCTCATGTTGCATGATGAAGGATGCCTTAATGTCATCCTTCCAATGGATCTCTCCCTATAAACCTCAACACATCTTGCTATGGGAATGATATTTAGAGTTTATGACAGTACCTTGGGGATTGTAGTCATTAGTGGAAATTTCCCTTGCAATTGGGTAGTGGGAATACCTAATGTCTCCGACTCAATGGATTATTCAGGTGTTCGAATTCAAGTCCTTGTATTCACACTTGTTAGAATGTACTAGTTACCTTGGGGACCATTTTCATTAATGGTGGTTTCTCCCGTGTTTGTTAATGGTCCTCGTCAATGGCCAGTAATCAAACGGTTTCCTCCATGTTTGACTTCCGCTCATTTATTTGCATGGTTATGATTTGTACCTCCAGGTGGTTTAGACTGAAGACCTTGGACCGATAGTAGCATCTTCATCTTTTGCTATTTCCCGAGTTACGCAAGGCTTTGTCACTCCTCATATGAACTTTGCTTAGACATAGATCCACCTTGTATTCATGTGGCTATGATTGATTATTGAGCATCGATCCACCTTGTTCACTTTTGTCCATGACTCCTTTAGATTTTATGTGGATCCTTTTTGCATATTGTGCAACCATGATAGTTACATAAATTATACACATGTTGGATCCACCTGCATATTTATGGAGATGATTTGTATATGGACTTGTATGTCCCAAAGATCAGTTTTGTTTGACATTTATTTCTCTTTCAGGCACCTCTATTCGAGCCTTTCGATCTTGGATTCTTTTCTCTCTCCATGACTCAATTGTTTCCTTTTATAATGTATTTTGGCTATCATCTTGCCCACTAACCTCACACATTAGGGGGCATCTTTTATAGCCCAAAATGGCACATCTTTATCTGTGATGACTTTCCCATGATTTCGTTGCATATCAACACTTCCATGATGACACTTAATGAAAGTCATTGAAAGTACACATTTGTGACTTTTCCTTCATGGTAACCATGAGCATACCTCTATAATCGTGAATTTTCCTTCATGCTACCCGTGGTTACTCTTTTATTTACGACTTTTGTTACTACAACCTACGATTTTGGCTTGCATTTGTAACTATTGTCAGTGAAACCCATGAATTTGTCCTGGACATGTCGAAAAATAATTTTTTCTCTAATTTTGGGTAGTTTTGGTGGTTATGAAGTTGAATCCTTTGATTGTAACTACTTTTTCTTTGACCCTATCTCTTCAGAAATGTATAAATGGAGGGAGAGAGATCCATTATAGGGGACTTGAACTTTTCCATTGTTATGCTGGAGGAATTGGGACTCTCATTCCCTCTACAATTTCCCTAGAGATCATATCCTTGTGTTGTAGAGCTGGAGGATGAGTTCCTTAGAGAAGAGAAGCAGAAGAACCAGATCAAGGTTTCATGAGGTTCCTGGCTTGAAGAGAAGGTAATCTTTGTACTTCTCTCATGATCAATAAAGATGTGATGATCTTCCTCTTCCAATCAATGTGTCTTATGTATTGAATCTTTGATTATTATTGTATGATGTTGTTTATAAAATTAGGTTTTAATGTTTCATTGAACATAATCTCCTTTTATATAGTCAAAGTGATTTGAGGAAGGTTAAGTTTGTTTTGCAGGTCTCTTGCCGGAGAAAGAGTAACAAGAGGAGGATTGAAGGGTTTCCTGGATCAACCTCCATTTGACTAAGGAATGAACCATTCTAATCTCTGAACCTTGCTTATATTTACTTGCAGAACTATATACATCTACCTTTCAACCCTAATATGTTTTTCGCCTCTTAAACCCTAAACATAGGAACACTTTCCTCTATAACAGGGTACAACAACATACAATGATAATATACGTCAGAATATATTTCGAAGTTACAAACACATCAACAAGAATCACATCCCAAACATGATCGAATAACACTCCTCAATCATAGCATCCTTCCATTCTTTATTCTTGGGAAATTGTTTTGGAAAGTGTCCTTTCTCATCACAAATGAAACATCTAAGTTGTGAGAGGTCCTTGTTCTCAAATATTTTATTTTTGTGAGGGTGTTCTTCCTTATTTTTCTTTCTCTTCTTGGCATGAGTTGTTAGGTATTGATTATGATCTTAGCTCATCTCCTCTTCTCTTGTTATCAATTGAGCTTCTTCTTGCATGCATTCCTCCCATAGTCTAATGAATTTGGTGAGTCTTCCTCTAGGGAAAATTCCTTAAATGAAAGTTTCCCATGACCTTGATAGACGATTCAATGTAGTCATCACCACTTATGGTTATTCAAAGTTATCTCTAATAGCTTATAGTTGTTACTTGATTTCGGAGTTATTTGTGAAGTGATATTGAATGCTTTCTAACATCTGCATCTTCACACCTTTGAATTAAGTTCTCAAGGTCATCTTCATGTTCAGATTATTTCCTTTAGATCAGTTTGTCAATACATCAAACATGTCCTTGGGAGTATTCAAAGAGGATACATGTGAAATTAAATGGTATTTTATGAGAAATTAGAACCACGAGAGAATCTAGGAGAGTTAGTGAAGCTTAGAAATCAATTTTGGTGCAAAAACTAGCAAAAACCAAGAATTGGGAAGCAATTTACACACACAAATGTGAACATAACCATGATAATTTTAACCGTCTAACATTAAAACATGTTATTGTCAGGTTTATAATACATTTGGAAAGTTTTGTGAGGCTTTGGGAGCCCAATGTGAGTGTACAAGTCAAAATTGCCAAATTGGCAGCATCCCCCCTAGGTGGGCCAATCACGCCCCAAATCATCCCAAACAACCATGAATTGCTTATTGGATGTGTCTAAGATGTTGTGGGTCAATGATTACACCTTGGAATGCATGGGTGCATTAGAGGAAATTTGGGGTCTAAAATGGGCCTTATAAGAAAATGCACCAATAATGAATTTTGTGAGTTGGAATTCAAGAACCAATAGAATTTCAATAAAATGAGTTAACCATAATGGTTAAATTGACATATTTGTCATAAAAGAAAACTACTTTTTTTGTTCGTATTTTCAACATATCTCCCTATGTTTTTACTCAAATTCTAAGAGGGAGAGCTCGTTAGATGTGGAATTTAATTCTGTATCCAACGAGTACCCACACTGCATACTTTTGACAGACCCCGCTACCCCAAAAACAAGAAATACCTAAAAAACATGATGATGATGTCATCATCATGTTTTTTTAGGTATTTCTTGTTTTTGGAGTAGCGGGGTCTGTCAAAAGTATGCATTGTGGGTACTCGTTGGATGAGGAATTAAATTCCACATCCAATGAGCTCTCTCATTCATAATTTGAGTAAAAACACAGGGAGATATGTCAAAAATACAAACAAAAAAGGTAGTTTTTTTCATTCTTCCTCCAAAATTAATAACTATTATTTTATTATTTTCCTTAAGAGGCCCATTTTAGACCTCAAATTTCCTCTAATGGTGGAAATATGAGTGGTTTAGAGTCTCAAGGTGGCATTAAATGCAACAAATCAAGACAAAAATGGACAAAATCCACCTCTAGTGCTCCTAGTAAACCAAGTTGTCCACATTCAATGAATGGAAGCACACCTGCAACCATGAGGGCAGACATGTGGCTATTTGACTAATATGGAGTGCTCATGTGGGTGTGAAATCCCCAATTTGACTTGGCATTTGTCCAACTAAGCACCTCTAGTCCACCACATAGTGTATGAATGCAAAAATTGCAATAAAATTGACTAAGTAGTGTAACTAAGGGATTAGTGAGTTGGATTACTGTTCTAACTCCCTCCCTTAATACATAAGATAAGTACAAATTACAAAATGATGGAGGCCATAGAAACAACGGCTCAAGTCATCTAAATTACATAATTCAGAAATTACAATTTATTTGTCCATATGAACCAAGGAAAAGAAGGAAAACCTCATGGGAAAAAGCCTTCCCTCAAGAATGGACATGGGGCTAGACCTGAAACAAATAATATCAAATTACCATCCTTCATTCACCCCAAGAAAATATATCAGGTAGGTGAAGTTATTCTTTGTGAAATCCTTGGTAAAAATATCAGCAGTTTGCTCGGTGGATGGGCAATACTACAGTGAGATCACCCTGTCATGCACTAATCCCCGAATGTAATTCATGTGTATCTCAATATGATTTGTCCTCTTCCTATAAACAGGATCATTAGATATTTTTATGGAAATTTTATTGTCCACCCAAATGTTGGTTGGAGAATCTATTGTGACACCAAATTCCCAAAGAAGTCCATGCAACCAAACACACTGTTGAGTTGCATTGACTGCTTCCATGTACTCGGCCTCTGAAAGTGAAATGGTGTATTGTTTCTTACTTGACCAGAAAATGGGACCTTCAGAAATCATAGATACAAAACCTAAAATTGACTTCCTGTCAGTGGGAACTCCATCCCAATCTAAATCAGAAAATCCAGCTAGTTGAAGTGAGGAACTAGCTGTGTAGTGCACCCCAAATGTTTTTGTACCCTGGACATACTAAAGAATTATTTTTTCTTCCCTACAATGAAACTCATGTGGCTAGTTCATATTTATTTATACAACACTTAAATCATAATACAAATCAGGTCTTGTGTGAGTGAGATAGAGCAAGCTTCCCACTAGTTGCTTGTATAGTGTAATATCTATCAATGGAGAATTGTCAAATTCATGCATTTTGATGCTAGAAAGAAATGGAGACTTGGATGCCTTACATTCATCCATGTTAATATTATTTATCAGGTCTGAATCATATTGTGGTTGACTCATCTTGATTCCCCTTTCACTTTTCTCAATTACCAAGCCCAAAAATTGCCTTAGCAATCCTAGGTCGGTCATGGAAAATTCACTATGCAAAGATGAATTAATTGAGCCAATTGAATTGGTGCAGCTACCTATAATGAGAAGGTCGTCAACATAAATAAAAATAACCTGTAAAATACCATCATGTTTCTACAAATACACATTAGGGTCTGATTTTCATCTAGTGAAACCAACAGAGAGCAAGAAAGCATTCATTTTTGCATACCAAGCCTTGGGGGATTGCTTGAGTCCATACAATGATTTATTAATCCTATATACCAATGAAGGATCCTATTGGAAACCTTTGGGTTTCTACATATATATCTCTTCCTGTATCTCACCATGCAAGAAAGCACTTTTAACATCCATGTGGTGAAATTGCCAACCTTTACTAGCTGCCATTGCAAGCACTAGTCTTATCGAGTCCATATTTGCAACCGGTGCAAAGGTCTCTATGTAATCAACACCATGAACCTGATAATATCCCTTAGCAACTAATATTTCCTTATGTTTCATATATGAAACATCACCATCAATTTTTTTTTGGAATACACACTTTCATTGGACAAGCTTCCTCTTGGGAGGAAGGGGAACCAATTCCCATGTCTTGTTCTCTTGGAGGGACTGCAATTATTATTTCATTGCTGATTTCCATCTTGGGTCATTAAAATATTGCTGATATTTCTGGGGATCAGAACCAATCATCATATAATAATTATCAGTGATAGAACTATCACTTGCAAAGGAAACACTACTATTTTGTGATCTAGTCTTCCTAGGCTCATGGGGATTTCCTGCCAATTCCCCAATAGCTTGATGATTTTTTCAGCCCACTTGGGCCTTGATGGTGAACCATATATAGAAATATCATCTTAAAACATATTTATATCAGACATATCAGTAAAAATAGAGCATGTATCATCACTTACATCTTTGAATGGTTGAGGAGAGGAGCATTCCCCCGGTGCAAACTTGAAATCAGGAATTGGCTCTTCTTCAAATTTCACACTTCTTTCAACAAATGTCTTGCAAGTGGAAGTTTCAAAGAGTTTGTAGCCTTTAGTATCCTCACCATACCCAACCATAATTCACTTCTTCTTTTGTGGCTACAAGGGATTCCTCTTTTCAGAATGGATTCTAGCCCATGCTCTAGTTCCAAAAATCCTGCAATTTGAGACATTGTCTTTTGGCCGAACCATGCCTCGTAAGGTGTTTTTCCTTTTACGGATTTATGGAAGGATCTATTTTGTATGTGTGAAGAACAAATAATGTCCTCAAATCATAGTTTGGTACATATATCCTTTGCTTCTATCATGCAAGTGGTCATCTCTTTGAGAAATCTATTCTTCCTCTTGACCACACCATTTTGTTGTGGTGTGTAGGGAGTTGAGTGTTGCATTTGGATGCCACACTCCTCAAAAAGGTGCTATAGGTTCTTGTTTACATACTCCTTCCCATTATCAGTCCTAAGGAATTTAATCTTATGCCCAGTGTGATTTTCTACCAATGTCTTCCAAATCTTCAAGTGTTCAAACGCCATAGACTTCAATTTGAGGAAGTACACCCAAAAAATCGAGAGGAATCATCTATGAATGTAAGTACATATCTTGATCCACCATATGATGGAGTGGGAAATGGACCAATCAAATCTGAATACACCAACCCAAGTGGTTGTGTTACTCTCCTTTCCTTCCCCTTCTCATAGCTTTTTTCAGGATGCTTCCCAACTACACACCCAATGCATGCTCCATTTGATGATCTGATTTGTGGAAGTCCTTCCACCATCTCATCTCTATGTAGTGCCTAGAGGTACTTGTAGTTCATGTGACCAAAAATCTCATGCCATAGCTTTGAAACATCATTGGCATGTGGTAGAAGTGCTTGGTCATTGGAAGTGGTGGGGAAGTTAGAAAACTTGTACATCCTCTCATGGTGGTATGCATACCCAATTGCAATGAATTGGTCTGTTGAGATTTATGAATTCTCTACCATGTCTAGAGTGAAGGTCACTCTCTTTTCCTCTCCTGCATAGGTCATCTGATAGAGTGAAAAAAAAATTGCTGCATGGTCTGGTACATACAATACATCACTGAAGTAGCCATTCTCTAAGTCAATCCTACCAATCCCTCTAGTTTGGATTTCTGAATCATCCCCCATTCGAACTGTTGGGCCAGTGTTCGAATCCATGGAGGATAAGAGCTCTCTCTTTGCTACCATGTGCCTAGAATCCCCCAAATCAATGATAAAAAATGAAGAGTTAGAGGTACCTGCTACCAAAGCATGACATTTCTCCTTGTTGTCATTCAAACTAGAGGTGCCATCCTTCTTCCTTGCATTGTCAGGGATTGGAGTGTTGTTCTTCTCCCGCAGCTATGCCATGTTGTCAATGTTATTTTTCATGCATGAGATCTCTAGAAGCCATCCCTTATGGAAATAGGTGCATTTGATCTTCTCTTTTCTCCTCTTGTCCTTCTCCTTGGAAGAATTCGAACTTCCATCACTATATTTGGGATTTTCTGGTTTCTTCTCCTCTAACAGCTTCGAATTCTTGGTCTTGGGATTTCACTTTGAGGAATTCAAAACTCCCATGGCTAAGGCTTGATCCTTGGTATTGATGGTGCCCATTTGGACTAGATTTTATTTCTCCTAAGTGAGTGACTCCATGAAGCTAGCAAAACTTGCCTTTTTCCAGTTTCGAAGTGTTAACTTGCCGTAGTGAAATGTTCTCACAAAAACTAAGAACTCTAGCCCAAAATTTGAAAGAATTGACAAAATAAACGGGTCCTCTTTCTTCTCAATGCCGCATTGCTTCAACTACAACACAAGTGACTTAAACTTGGTGAAGAAGTCCTGGATTGTGTCAAAGTGCATTGGGCTCAAGTTGATAAGCTCATTTTGAAGCTGGTGTCCACGTAACTCATCACTTTTCCCAAACAATGTATCTAGTTTTACCCAGACCTCATTGGATGTTTTCAAACTATAAATGTGTAAAAATTTCTCTCTTGAGATGCTCAGACACAACAATCCAAATGCCTCATCCAATCTGTTGAAGTACTTGGCTTTATCAATAGTAGAATTTGGGTCCACCTCAGTGCCCATGGTAACTCTGTAAATCCCTTTGGCTTTCAACTGAATCACCATCTCTACCTTCCAATAAAAGAATTTGAAAGGTGTTATCAAGATGTAGGTATCTTCTATTTCTTCATGCGCAACTAGTTAGTGATGAATGTTTACTGGATGTCCTGCAAAACAACTTGATTTTATTTGGAATTTCACTAACAAACGAAGCTCAAGACACTCTGAATTGATTTGAAACTAAATAATCTCCAATAGGATCTGATACCATGTGATAAATTTGAACCACATGAGAATATAGGAGTGTTAGTGAAGATCACAAATGAAATTTGGTGCGAAAACCAAGAATTGAGAAGCAATTTACACACACAATTGTGAACAAAACCAGGATAATTTTAATTTTCTAACATTAAAACATGTTATTATTAGGCTTATAATAGATGTGGAAAGTTTCATAATCCTTTGGGAGTCTAATGTGAGTGTACAACTCAAAATTTCCAAATTGGCATCAATCCCCCTTAGGTGGGCCAATCACACCCCAAATCAGCCCAAACAGCCACGAATTGTTGACTAGATGTGGTTGAGATGATGTGGGTCAATGATTACACCTTGGAATGTGTGGGTGTGGAAATATGGGTGGTTTAGAGTCTCAAGGGGGCATTAAATGCACGAAATCAAGAAAAAATGGACAAAATCCACCTCTAGCGCCCCTAGTCAACCAAGCTGTCCACATTCAATGAATGGGAGTGCACCAGCAATGATGAGGGTGCACATGTGGATGGTTGACTGAGATGGAGTTCTCATGTGGGTGTGGAAGCCCCAATTTTACTTGGCGTTTGTCCAACGAAGCACCCCTAGTCCACCAGAGAGTGTATTAATGCAAAGATTGCAATAAAAATGACCGAGTAGTGTAACTAAGGTATTAGTGAGTTGGATTACTATTATAACATATTGGATAGAGAAAAAAATAATCCTCTTGGTTTTTACCAAGTTCTTCTTATGCCTAGCTTTATCCCCATCTCCCTCTAGATCTGTAGCTTCTCCTTTAACATAGTCTTCCAAGTCATGCTCTTATGTATGAGAAACACTCTATACTCCCATGCTTGGAAGTTCTCGACTCCAATATTTTTCTCAATATCAGTACTATTTTTAATCATGATAAAGTGATAAACGCAAATGGAACTAGAGATAATAGAACTTACCAATGATATTGCTTCAATTGGATGCTTGCTTCAATGCTTTTCTGGAAGACTACTTCTCGTGGACCTAGGGTTTGACACATAAACCTTATTTTTTTTACTTTGGTGACTTGCAAATATAATTGGATAGAAGGATGTGCCTCCTCAAGGTGAGATGAATAATATACTCCTTTAACCAAATATGTGGATGTTACCACCTAAGTTGTACTTCGTGGTTTTTGATCAAGTGAGCTTGGTTATCCTTGTCCGGACTTCAAAAGACCTTCAGTCTTGCTTCTGGGAAGCCTTGTTGTACTCTATCACATGTTCATACCCCATGGGGGAATTTTAATAAATGTTCTAGCATGATAGTGTCTGTAAAAGACTCAATCTCGTAGACTCTATTTGTCAATCCGATCAGCCCAGGGTGTTTTTTCCCTTGGTTATTATTGGTTGTTGAATAAATGACCGATAATTTCTGAGTTTTTCACTCCATACCTCCAAAGTTGGGGTGGTCGGCTTGGCATTTAGGCCTACTGAGGTTATTAGAGTCTATGTGTCAATGTATAAACATGCTAGATATCATGGTCGAGTCATATGAACATGTCTAAGTCCCCCTAGGTTTTTTCAATTTTTCAATTTTTTAGTTTTTTCAGTGTTTTTTATTAAAATTTAATTTTTCCAAAACTTAGGCTATTTTTTAATAGTTTAATTGGAAAAATTGATTTTGTAATAAAAGTGGGCCAAATAATCAATTTCAGTCGTGTAGGTGCTCATTTTAAAGCTAAGAGCACCATGTAAACCCATGGACCCACTATTTCCTAGTTTTGAGTGATTTTTCATCACTAAGGTCAAAAAGCCCCAAAAAATCATTTATTGATTATTTTAATTAATAAATTAGTGAATAATGGAGCAAATCCAAAATCATAGATCAGTGGATTCTCAACCGATTTGATTGAAATCAATCAGATCTGAACCAGATTGACTCGATCTCACAAACCCTTGACTGAAGGAGGCAATCAAATCAGATCCAGAGTTGATCTTTAGTAGCCTTTAGGGGGAATTGCACCCTCTCTCTCTCCTCCACATGTGTGGGCTCTCCTGTGTTGGAGCAGGACCCCGCAGCTACAGGAAAAGCTGCTATATCGGAAGAAGAATTCAAAGGAAAAAGTACCCAAGCAACCGAGAAGAGAGAGCTCAACCACTGCACTTAAGGCAACAGCGAAGATAGGAGGGCTCAGCTACCCTCATAAAGGAAAAGGAGCAGCGGGACATGGTATTGAAGACAAAGGATAGAAGAGGACTGTACAGGAAGCGGCGCCCATACCCATGATCAGCGTCGGGAAGCGTGGAAGACTGCAGGAAGTTGTGGTGTGACGGTAAGTGGCAACCCACAGTACAGATGCGTCGACTATCACAGTTAGGGTTTTTGGGTTACTGTTGGGAAAGGCCCACAGTGTTGTAACAGAGAGAGACCTTCGGGCCGCCTATATAAGCATGTATTTTGTATTGTAAAAGGTTAGACAGTTGATCAGTTAGTTAGACAGTTAGACAGTAGAGAGAAAGATAGTTGTTCTTTGAGTCGAGCTCTGGTTATGTTGTTAAGTATGTAGTTATCTTACTGTAACCAGTAGCTGGCTCCTTGAGCATGAATGTAACAATCTGCATGGATTGACAATTTGCAGGGATTGAGAGAGAGAGAGGAAGAGTATATTGTAAGAAGGCAATATAAGAAGAAGAAGAGATCTAAGAAAGAAGGGCTCCCGGTTGTGTGTGCGGAGTTTCCCAGAAGAACTCAGGATGCATAATAGGTTGCAGTGGAACTGTGTTTTCTCTCTCAAGCTATAAGATAAAAAACAGTTCTTGTGGACGTAGCTTCCCCCCTAGAAGTGAACCATGTAAAACCCGTGTGTTGTACGACTGTTCATGTGATTGTGTTTTACATGTTTGCTATCTGTTATCTGTTACATGAATGTTGCTTATCAGTTGATGAATGTATGTATGTTATGCTTCAGATTATAGCACGTAGAAGGTTAATCGCAAGTTGAATGTATCAAGTAGCATGTATACGAGTTTATCAGTGCTTGATTCATGTTAGTTGATAGTTACAGCGTTGAGTGACTCCAGTATATGAGTTCTGCAAGTTCAATATAGTTGATGTTAGCGTGTTAAACTGTAGAGGGCTGAGTGAAGTGGTTTAACACCTTGGTGAAGACTAACAGATTTATTAGACCCAGGAAGGAGATCGTAGGACCTTGAGAGTTGATATGCATATTGAGCCTCATTATAGGACATATTATAGAGTAGAAAGGAAATATCGCATCGCATAGGGAGCTGCAGTGTGAGATATCGTAGGGAAGGAGCTCAGCAGAAGAGTAAGCATGTGCATCGCCAGAGAAGATGCGATGTGATAAGAGTACTCTCCCTATCAGCGCCAGCTAGAAGGAGAGATCGTCCTCACAGAGAGATCTCGTTGGCTAAGAAGAGTCGTGAGACCCTAGGAAGATACAGAACCCGGTTGAAGACACCTGAGTCTTTAGCCACCCCATTAAAGATCACTTCGGGTGAGACTCCAGGCCGCTCTGCGGTCTATCACTGAAAGGGCCAGTGAGCTAGGGGTTTTGTTGGTGCAGTAAAGTAAACCCGGGTCTGCACTGTTAGAACCAACAAATGGTTTCGTTGCCAGCTTTGAACAAATTGAAGAGATAATGTTCTATTGGCATCCTACTAAAGAAAAACTCAACCAGTGGTTTGGGTTAAAGGAAAGAGAATTTGCTGTGACAGAAAACAAGAGTCCTAGGCTCAGTATAGAGGACTGGTTACAAAAACATATCTTCACAGATCTGGATGAGATATTTTTTGCAACCTATGAAAACAAGTTGTACAACTGGTTATCAAAGTTGACTGATAAGAACATATTCAAGAAGAAAAGAAACATAGTCTGGATGCTGGAGTTGATCTAGACCATGAAGAGCGTTGATAATCCCATTTCACGGACAATAGACTTCTGGCTTGCGAGTTTGCTGGAAGGCTTCATTACAGAGTTCACAGTAAATCAAAGAAAGAGTTTCAGCGAAGCAGAGAGGCACTTCTTCAAAGGATATCGCGGTAAGTACCTAAGCTCATTAAACTTGTCCATTAAGATGTTATTACATGAAAAAGGAGTAATGGATATAGTATTAGATGAATAAGTTTAGTAAGTGTAATGTCACAAGAGTTTGAGAGTGATTTTGATGAAATTGGATGTACACGTAGTGGTAAGAAATATAAAGTAGATTTCAGATCTTCCTTCATAGAAGACAGTTCAGACCATACTAGAGAACAGAGCCAAGGAGACACAGGAAGACCAGTAGGGGGTATCCCTTACCACACTTATACACCATAGAAAACAACCGGGACTCAGAATAGTCCCGTAGGAACTCCATCTAGTAGTTCACATATACTACACACTACTGCTACATCACCTACACCTACACCGCTGAGTGGTAGTACTACAACAAACCAAAATCCACCACGTAGAAATAGAATGGGGGATGACATGAAGTTACCTACCTTCAAGGGTACAGGGGCATAAGACCCGGAACAACATTGGTTCTTATGTGAAGCCATATGGACCATTAAAGGGATCCAAGATGATAATATTAAACTTGTCCAGTTGGTCACTACACTTAGAGACAGAGCCTTAACATGGTATATGAAGTATACAACAGCATCGGCCAGAACGCTTGTACAAGTCAGGACTACCATGATTAAAGAATTTAAGAAACCTAAGTCTGAGTCACAATGTATCACAGAGCTTAAAGACATCAAATAGCTACCTACAGAGTCATTATGGGACTTTGATCAGAAATTCAAAGCTCTTATAGACCAGGTCAGCTTTGAGTTTGCGCTAGAGCAACTTAAGGAATGGTTCATCGTAGCTCTGCATCTGCACATCAGACTTCCATTAATGCAATAGAGACTCCATACACAGGATGAAGCGTTAGATATGGAAATGAAACTAGAGGCTTCACCTCTAGCTGAGACTAGTACAGGTATGACAAACCTGCAGAACTAGTTAGCCAATCTCACGTTACAGCTACATGAGATTAAGAAAGGGAAAGAAGTTGCACAAGAACTATGGTGTATAAAGTGTAAAGGACAGGGCCATACTAAATATAACTATCCATTATTTGTTGAATATTTAGCAAGTGGGGCTTTGAACCCCTTAATACAGACCCATGGGCTGTGGTGTGAACTCTACAAAACAAGAGGGCATAGACCACAGGAATTCCCTTTACTTCAGAAGTATGTACAAACCCCTAAGAACTTATATTGTAACTTCTGTAAGTCGGTAGGTCATGATGAACATAATTGCTGAGCTTATGATCTCATGATTGAGAGAAAGCATGACTTGTACAGAGTCCAGTCACAAACAGCAGGTCCAACAGTAGGACTACAGCATGAACCGGCTCATGATGGTCGTGGTGGAGGATACAGAGGACGAGGCCATGGAGGAGGCTTTGGCCATGTCCATGGAACCATCACTTGTTACAATTGTGGAATTGTAGGACATTATGCTAGGGACTGTTAGAACCCTAGTACGACATGTAAGTATTGCAATTCCTATGAGCATATTATAGAACAATGCCCGATCTTGATAGCCAAGATTAAGGACCCTAAGCCAGCAGTAAACCAGAACATTCAGCTTATTGCTGCTGAGCAGAAAGAACCAGAACCCAGAGTCAATATAGTGACTCGTAGCGGTGCTTCTACTAGTAGCACATCACAGGATGACGCAAAGAATACAGGTCCAGAGTGGGTGTGCAAAGCAACTAATAAATCAACACCACTTGATCTGCAGAAGAACAAAGAAACATTTCAGCAAGAAAAAACTTTCTTTACTGAACCTACAGCATTGGGATCGTAGGTACTTCCTTGTAGGGACGTACCGCAGCAAACACCTTGTGGCATTAGTCCTGTGCAGATATCGCAGGCTACCACATTGGGAAGGTGCAAAGAGGATGAATCAACAGGAACTGTACAATCCTTCCTACGGAGTTGCTTGAAACTTGTACAAAATGAGAAAGCTATTATAGAGCTTCAGTGCATCATAGATCAGTGTCAGCCATCTTCTTTCATGAACAGTGCACAGCGTACTGTTCATAATATTATGGGACATACAAGAACAGGAAGAGAGATGGGACTCATAGCACAAATTGGAGAATTTGAAATGGATGAGGTAATCCTAGATTTAGGATCAGAGGTAAATGTTCTGACTAAGAAGACATGGGAACAAATGGGTAGCCCTAAGTTAGCCAGATCGCTTATCCATCTGCGTTTAGCCAATCAGCAGTGGGTATCACCACTGGGTCGATTACCGCAGGTACCAATTGATATTGACGGAGTTCATAGCTTTGCAGACTTTGAAGTCATAGAAATCATTGGCGTTAGTAGACCGTACCCAGCTTTACTAGGTATTGATTGGGTAATTGATAACATGGTTGTTATCAACTTAAAGAAAAGACAAATGACCTTTGAGGATAGTCAGATCTGGGTCATCGCACCATTGGATCCTTTCCAGGGTCCTCACTACATTGAACCTATTTGGGCAGAGGAGGAGGTGCGCAACATGGAAAGCCTTTATCAGATGGCTACTAATCAGAGTGATTACATCAACCCTACCGCAAAAGGAAATATCAGTTGGCGATGCGACAGCTCATGCGCCTCAGATTCAGAGGTTGGTTTAGAAAATTGGCAAAACAGACTTTATGAAGTCTCAGCTCGCAGATGCGTGTTTATGACTAAGTCACTACGATGGATCGGTGCAGAGAGTATTGACATTCCATCATTTCATGGCTTAGCAGATGTCAATGACTTTTTACAGTAGTTTGAACAGGAAATTCCTCAGGAGTAGAGGATGACAACTATGGACCTTGCAGTAAAAGCCATACCTGCAAGATGGTGGCACGCACATAAATAACATATCGTATCATGGGATGATCTTAAGAGACTGATGGTGATCAGATTTTCTAATGACAAGGAGCCTTTACAGCAGAAATACACAGGAGAGAGTGACCCCAGGTCACATATTAAGATTTGCGAACAGAGTTGGTCAGCAATTCCAGGGGATGAATGGGTTCACCTATTCATTCACATTTTAGACACAGTTCCAAGGAATTGGTACATAGAGACAGAATTGTGCAGAGGAACCATCACATGGCCACTTATGATAGACAGCTTCCTACTCACTTTCACTTTTGAATCTGAGTACCCAAGCATTGATCAGGCCCTAGATGTAATAAAGACTAAGATATTTGACGACTGTACCCTATCAGTGCCTACTTAGCCTGAGTGGGCCAGATAGTTAGAACATGCGCTAGAATGTTACAACTTCGTAGCAAATCCAGATGATGAGGACGAGAATCCTCGCGGTGTCAACATTCCTGAGTCAGAAGGGACTCGCGACGTTGATGGACCGAGACTAGAAATTCCCGCTATCACAGAACCTATCAAGATTAAAAAGATCAATATTGGCACAGAAATAGAACCAAAGTTTGCCTCTATTGGAGATTATTGGGATGATGAAACAGTAGGACACATCACAGATCTCTTACATGACTATTAGGACCTATTCCCCACTAAGTTCATAGAGATGAAGGGAATAGTAGGAGATTTGGGAGTCATGCGCATACCATTGAAAGAGGATGCTAGGTCAGTTAAGCAGCGTCCATACAGATTGAATCATCTCTATAAAGAAAAATTTAATGATGAAATTGATAAGATGCTAGCAGCAGGCATCATTGAACCTGTAGAAGAGAGCGAATGGGTTAGTCCCATGGTCGTGCAGGAAAAGAAAACCAAAGGAGAAATAAGGATTTGTATCAACCTATGCAAACTCAACGTCGCATCACTTCATGACCCATTTTCGAAACCTTTCATTGATGAAGTTTTAGACAATGTGGGAGGACAGGAGGTCTACTCCTTCACTGATGGCTTTTCAGGCTATCACCAGATCAGAATCCATTCAGAGGATCAACATAAGACCACTTTTGCGACAGAATGGGGCTCATTTCGATACATGGTAATGCTCTTTGGTCTTAAAAATGCACCAGCTATCTTTTCTGGAGTAGTAGTTGCTGTATTCAAGGAATACATCCATAAATTATTAGAAGTCTATTTTGATGATTGGATTGTATTTGGATTAATCGACAAGCATATAGGAGATTTAAGGCTCATGTTAGAGAAATGTAGGCAATATCAGATTTCTCTTAACTTGAAGAAATGTATATTCTGTGCGCCATTTGGTATTTTGTTGGTTCATATTGTTTGCAGACAAGGCTTGATGGTAGATCCTGCAAAGATTACCATCATTGTTAATCTTCCAACACCCAACTCAGTCAAGCAATTGAGGGCAGTGCTCGACCATACCGAGTACTATAGAAAATTCATCAAAGGTTATGCAAAGATCACAGCACCTATGGAAAAGCTGTTAAAGAAAGAAGTGAAATTCCTATGGAATGAGGAATGCTAGCAAAGCTTAGACACACTTAAAGAGAAGATGGTTACAGCACCCATCTTAGTATTCCCAGATTGGAATATGCCATTTCATGTACATGTGGATGCATCTGGCATCACACTGGGGATCGTCTTAACCCAGCCAGGAGAAGAGGGTATCGATCACCCTATCACGTACTCAAGCATAAATTTATCTACTGTGGAAAAGAACTACACCACTACAGAAAGAGAAGGATTAGCTATGGTGTATGCTCTATGGAATTTTAGGCACTACCTGTTGGGTGCCCCATTCAAGATGTTCACTGACCACTTTGCTTTAAAGTACTTGGTCAATAAACTAGTATTAGGAGGAAGGATCTGTAGATGGTTACTCTTAATTTAGGAGTATGATTTTGAAATTATTGTAAAACTAGGAAAATTAAATGCCAGACCTGATCATCTGTTGCGGATAGATTCAGGCGAAGAACCAAGTAATTTAGAGGAAAATTTGCCAGATGCGCATTTGTTTTCTATCCAGATCGCAGATGAGTATTACACTCATTTTATTCACTTTCTCACTACAGGGTGGGCACTTGTTGAGTTTACTAAACAGCAGAAGAAACAGTTAGTTGTTAAAGCAGCAGACTTCACTTTGATCACAGGACATTTATATAAGCTAGGTCCAGATGAAGTCTTACGCAAATGTGTTATGCCACACGAAAAAAGAGGCCATTATCAGAGAAGCACATTTAGGTGCCGCAGGAGGTCATTTCGCAGGAAAGATGACTGCTTAGAAAATCCTAGCTGCAGGATTATGGTGGCCTACTTTGTATAAAGACACTAAGGAGTTTTGTAGATGCTGTGATATCTTCCAGAGGGTAGGAAAACCTTTGCGGAGAGATGAAATGCCGCTGCAATCACAGATTACATTGTGGGCATTTAACAAGTGGGCTATATATTTTGTGGGTCCTATCAACCCACCCGAGAAACGAACTGGTGCGAGATACATCATCACAGTAACAGAATACCTCACCAAGTGGGTGGAGGAAAAAGCAATAAGGAATTGTGATGCTACTATAGCTACACAGTTCATCTTTGAAAACATCATAAGCAGATTTGGATGTCTAGTAATCTTGATGAGTGATCAAGGCACACATTGTTTGAACCGCACTATTGAGGCCTTGATGGAGGAATTTCAGATCCAGCACCATAAGAGCACTCCCTACCATCCTCAAGCTAATGGTACGGTGGAGGCCTTTAACAATATTCTATAAAATGCCCTTACTAATATCTGTAACAGCCAAAGAAATGATTGGGACCTCAGAGATAATGCTGTATTATGGGCTTATAGGACTACATGCAAGAAACTTATAGGACACACACCTTTCAGCTTGGTGTATGGACAAGAGGCTGTTATGCCTATGGAATATATTATTCCTAGTTTAAGAGTTGCTCAAATTACCAAGATAGCTTATACAGATACGATGAATGAAATACTAGCACAGCTGCTTGCCTTAGAGGAAGACAGATTCATCGTAGGATTTCATCAGAAAGTGTAGAAGGCACGAGAGAAAGCTTGGCATGACAGACACGTTAAGAGCAAGAGTTTTCAGATAGGAGACCTAGTGCTCCTGTATGACAGTAAGTTTGTTAAGTTTCCAGGAAAGTTCAAGACGCATTGGTTGGGGCCATATCAGATTCAGTATGTTACAGAAGGAGGTGCCGTTCAGCTCAGCAAACTGAACGGGGAGCTCCTGCCCACTTTGATTAATGGCAGTAGACTTAAGCTTTATAGTGATAGCTACTCCACCTCCCAGCCCTAACTCAAATAGTTTAAAGCTGTACAGATGTCCAGTGTAGTTAAAAGGAGGCATCGCACCGGTAATTAGTCTACACCAGTAGGTAAAGAGTTTTAAGTATTCTAAGAATAAGGAATCACATGAGGAAAGTTTATTTTGCGCAAGACATAGGATGCTTGCGGGAAAAAAAAGAAGAAAAAAAGAGGAATCGCATTAGAAAAGTGTATGTTACGCAAGTCATAGCACGCTTACGGAGTTTTTGAACGTTGCGGTGTTCATGCCAGCACTTTGGTTTGAGACAATGCGGTGTGGAATCGCAGCAATGCGATGTTCCCAGTACCATGTACATAAATTTGAAAAAGGCAGAGGGCTAGTCAGTTTTCCCTCTGACAAGCAGTTAATCCAGATACGACAACTATACGTTGCCCTAGATTTGGAAACAGTATAATGATTTGTCCAGATTTGATAAATCTTCGACGAGACTGGTGCCTGCACGCAAGTTTCGAGGGAAATTTGATCTTATTTTCAGCAATTAATCGGGATCGAAACAACAGGTGTTGTCTTGTCCATGCAATTAATACCACTGACGGGTCTAGCCAGATGACCATTGCTTCAAAGATTATCACCTTTGTTATAAATTCAGAAGATCATTCATTTAGAAGGGCTACTTTTGTGATTTCTGAGAGTATAGAGCAAGTTGTAAGAGTTTCCCCTGTGAAGAGATAATGCAGTTACAGAGTGCTGGTTTTCCCCAAGTTCGCAGCCATTTCCAGTTCAGAGTATTGCACCGAGTGGTTTTTGTCTGAGACAGAACCTTTAGAAGATATTGTGCAAATATTCCAGCGTGGTGGCCTTGTGTCTGCTATGACGATGCTGCCTAGGGTTGTGAAATTAGGTACATCACAGGTTAGACAGCTACTAAGGATGAGGAGTCAATCTCAGACAGTAGAAGAGTCCAGCTCAGAGCCGGAGGAAGAAGTTCATATGGCAACAGAATACATCATGCCACGAGTTGAGGACGCACCAGAGGTAACCATTCCCAAGGGTGCTAAGTTTCCTATTCGCATTTCATCGATTGATTCTCGTGTTAAGGAAGATGGAGATATGTTAGGATATGCCCCTGTTCTCAAATTTATAGACTATAACCTTGGAGACAGTAAGACATATCCTCAGTTTCGGCTGGACCGGTACCTCATGGTTCAGAGGAACCTGAGGACCGGCACAGATGAGTTTGTTCCTATGGAACATGTCCAGATTCTTAAGCAGTCAGGCTTGCTCAATTTTTTGAGAATACCACATTTTGGACGAGGTGCAGAGGTTAATGCCATGGTGCGCGTGCTACTTTCTTGTGTACATGGAGGTTACCTCTGGCTAGGTAACAGGATCGATCTGAACGTCGATCTGATACACCACATCACTGGGCTGTGCAAGACTGGTAAGGACCCCCAGACACATTAATCAAGTAAGAGCAAGGATTCCAAGCTGTCAGCCACCCTGGTTAACAAGTATAAGCTACAGAGAGGAGGTCGGGCTTATGACCTCATAGCAATAGCAGATGATACACTCAGATTTACAGCCAGTTTGCTTGCAGGCAGACTATTAACCAAGGTTCACCCAAAGGAAGTCATAGGATTAGTAATTCACGTTGCCATACAAGTCGCAGAAGGTGAACAATTTAATTGGTGTTTATTCTTATTAAATATTTTTCTTCAAGATTGTTTGACAACATAGGATGAGCTGAACCACCCCTTCCATTTCTCATGGCTGCTCATATTATGTGCATTCGTAGGATGGAAAGAGCCGCCCCATACGCAGTTTCTACAACTACAAAGCGGCAAGTCGAGAGGTGCACGCTATGCAAACTTATGGGAGAGCACCAGCCCAGCAAAGAAAAAGATCAATATGATAGTATTCTATGAATACTATAAGTTGTTGAAGAGAGTCATCTAGGAGACACCGCGGATCAGCACAGAGATTGTGGACATGTATGATAATTGGCTTGATTTCATGGCAGACAGCCATACCATCTACCTAAGGCCAAAAGGGTCTAGAACGGATAACTGGGAAAATGGTTCATTCAGGATGACAGCGCAGGATATAGAAGATGTCATAAAAAACTTTGATGAAGAGTGGAAGAAGGCATTAGAATATGCCACAGCACTACCACCAGGTACCGCACAGATAGACCCATCGGACAAAGGGAAAGACAAAGTGGCACCCTAGACAAAAGATACAGCAGAAGTGCCACCACTGACACAAAATAGAAAAGATGTAGAAGAAGTGCCACTAGGGGCACCAAAGAAGAAAAAAACAAAAGCCTCAAAGGAACCTATAGAGACCACACTAAAGGAGGATGACTATGAACTCATCACAACAAGATTGCAGGACGCGATGAAGGACTCATTTCAGGCGATGCAGACATCACAGGACAAGCTGCAGAGCACGATTGATCAGCGGCTTTTGGATTTGAAAGCACTAATGGAGAAGACTGCTACAATGCAGATTCCGCTAGTTAAGGCGACAACAGGAGAAAGTTCAACACCATCGATTTCTCGCAAGGAAGTCTTGGCAAAGGATCGCATCAATACAGTACTGATACCGTTAGGGAGCATACGACTCCCTACTTCGATGATCAATGTACATATACAGGTTAGACAACCTGTCGAGGTTAATCTGGCCCAGTTCCCTGTTGATCAATTAGAGATGATCTAGCAACAGATAGCCACAAAACTTAGGGATAGAGAGCTTGCGACTTATAAATAGAACACTCAGCTGAGGAAATAGAATGCAAAGCTCACCGCAGGATTTCACAAATAGACAGAAGAGTTAATAGTACATGAGGAAAGAGAACAGGATCTCAGTCAGGTCCTGCAGAACATCACACTAGAGTTACCCCAGTGTAACATAGAGTTTTCCTTACCTCTAACCCAGAAGGTAAGACGAATTGCAGATAGAGCAAAGGCTCTGGAAGAGACAGTGGTCAATATGGAGGAAGACCACAGAGCGTAGATTGTCGAGCTTGAGGATAGAGCACCAGGGACACCTCAAGTAGACAAGGAATAAAGGGAAGAGGCCTTTAGACTCTCTTCAACACAGATGAAGAATCGCATAGATGACGCACAGTCATTACTAGCCGATGTGACGAAGACATGGTCGGAGCTAGACGAGCTCCCAGATAGACTAGAATTGCAGCAGAGTATCCAGGACATAGAGAAGACCAAAGTAGCAATAAAGGAAGAAGTCAAGAGCTTAGGAGCTCTTGCAAAGATGAAGAAGACGACAGAGATGAATCATTTGCAACAGGAAGCACAGTGATTAAGAGCAAAAGAGATACAGTTTAATAATCTACTTCAACCATATCAGGAACAAATCATAGAGCTGGTCGATGCGGTTGAGGAGAAGGTTAAGGAGTTCAATACAAGCAAAAGTGATATTGATGATACAGAAGACTTCAACATTAGTCAAGCTATGCTTGAAACGACACAAGAGTGTGTCGAGGTTATGAATGAAGAAGTCCCAGGACTTTGCGAGAGACTTACAAAGACTTCACAGGAAGCCAAGGAGAAGCTACAGCAAGAGAAACCAGCTGTTAGTGGCTCAGGGACGAGCCACAAGTAAGTGTTAGGGGACTATTGGATCAGGGCCCCGCAGCTACAGGAAAAGCTACTATATCAAAAGAAGAAGTCAAAGGAAATAGTACCCGAGTGGCCGAGAAGAGAGAGCTCAAACACTGAACTTAAGGCAACAGCGAAGACAAGAGGGCTCAGCTACCCTCATAAAGAAAAAGGAGTAGCAGGCCGAGGTATTGAATACAAAGGATAGAAGAGGACTGTACAGGAAGTGACACCCATACCCACGATCAGCACCAGGAAGCGTGGAATACTGCAGGAAGCTGTGGTGTGACAGTAAGCGGCAGCCCACAGTACAGATGCACCAACTGTCACAGTTAGGGTTTTTGGGTTACTGTTGGGAAAGGTCCATAGTGTTGTAATAGAGAGAGACGTTCGGGCCGCCTATATAAGCATGTATTTTGTATTGTAAAAGGTTAGATAGTTGATCAGTTAGTTAGACAGTTAGATAGTAGAGAGAAAGATAGTTGTTCTTTGAGTCAAGCTTTGGTTCTGTTGTTAAGTCTGTAGTTATCTTACTGTAACCAGTAGCTGGCTCCTTAAGCATGAATGTAACAATCCGCAGGGATTGAAAATCTGTAGGGATTGAGAGAGAGAGAGAGGAAGAGTATATTGTAAGAAGGAAATATAAGAAGAAGAAGATATCTAAGAGAGAAGGGCTCCCGGTTGTGTGTGTGGAGTTTCCTAGAAGATCTCAAGCTGCATAATAGGTTGTAGTGGAACTATGTTTGCTCTCTCAAGATATAAGATAAAACTAGTTCCCGTGGACTTAGCTTCCCCCCTGGAAGTGAACCACATAAAACCCGTGTGTTGTGCGACTGTTCATGTGATTGTGTTTTACATGTTTGCTATCTATTATCTGTTACATGAATGTTGCTTATCAGTTGATGAATGTATGTATGTTATGCTTCAGATTATAGCACATAGAAGGTTAACCGGAAGTTGAATGTATCAATTAGCCTGTATACAAGTTTATCAGTGCTTGATTAATGTTAGTTTATAGTTACAGTGTTAAATGACTCCGGTATATGAGTTCTGCGAGTTCAGTATAGTTGATGTTAGCGTGTTAAACTATAGAGGGCTGAGTGAAGTGGTTTAACACCCTGGTGAAGACTAACAGAGTTATTAGACCCAGGAAGGAGATCGCAGGACCTTGAGAGTTGATACGCATATTGAGCCTCATTATAGGACATATTATAGAGTAGAAAGGCGATATCGCATCGCCTAGGGAGCTGCGGTGTGAGATATCACAGGGAAGGAGGTCAGCAGAAGAGTAAGCCTACGCATCACCAGAGAAGATGTGATGCGATAAGAGTCTGCTCCTTATTAGCGCCAGCTAGAAGGAGATATCATCCTCGCAGAGAGATCCCGTTGGCTAAGAAGAGTCGCGAGACCCTAGGATGCTACAGAACTCGGTTGAAGACACCTGAGTCTTCAACCACCCCATTTAAGATCACTTCGGGTGAGACTTCAGGCCGCTCTACGATCTGTCACTGAAAGGGCCAGTGAGCTAGGGGTTTTGTTGGTACAGTAAAGTAAACCCGAGTCTTCCCTGTCAGAAACAACATCCTGGGAGCTCTGTGGACTGATGTATTGGTTTATGGGTTGATGTGTCAGCTCAATCAAGCCCCTGATTGACAAGTAGGCTCAGTTCAGCTTCATATAGGTATTGATTGACTCTTCATCAGCTGATTTGATCTGTCTCCTTGGGATTTGTGCCCCCCTTGGGTTGGATCTCCTGGTTTTTGTATAAATCAAAGCAAAAGAAACCTCTTCCAACCTAGTTAGAACTGGGATTGAGGTGTTGTTTCTCTTGTATTGTATTGTTTATTATTCTTGAATAAAGAAGCTTTGGAGGTAAGATCTATGGTGTAATTCTCTTTACGTATGGCTAGTGATTGTCAAATGCTTATGAGGTATAATCTGTGTTATTTATCACTGCTTTTGCTGGTTAATTGTTGGCCTTGAAGGAGAGAGCTCCCTTATGTTAGGGTAAGAGTTTATTCTAGTTTGATTTATGCTCTTACTGCTGCTTGTTTCAGATGTATTGGAGTTGTATGTATTTTAAGTTTAATTGCATGCTTTCCAATTATCTCTTCCGGCAGCACCTATGTTTTAACCATCTGTTTGTGCAAGGATTTATAAGTTGCAGGTGATATCGCTTGTAGAAGAGGTTGAGTTGGTTTGCATCTTCCTCATCTTCAAGATCTTCTGAATGACATAGTCCCTCAGTTTTCCACCAAAGTAGACTCCAAAGCCCAACATTCCTAGGCTTCTAACACTCTTTCTCTCTCTTCCTCCTTCAAAACCTTAATTTCTCTTCAAATTGGTTACTTTTAAAGAATCTTATTTCTTAGATCTATCTCACAAAGGAAATTACATATAGATCTAGTTAGTAATATCATTTCTTAAGTTTATATCTCAGTTTCGTTTTACATATAAAGTCATATTTTAAGAGATCTAGCTGAAATTATCCTCTTTTTTGCAAGCATTTGAAAGAAAATTTGTAGCTTGCTTTCAAGGAAGTTTCCTTTGCTGTACTTTAAAGTTTCATATTCTGCAATAAAAGTGCACATCTCATTGGTTTCCCAAATAGCAAGCCAGGATCCTAAGGAAATCTTGCTTTCCTTGGTTCCTTTTTTTTTGCAAAACTAGATTACCCCAACTTAACAAATTTTTACTTAGTTTTTTTTTCGGTAACTAGTGTGGTGACCCAAAATGCTTTTAAAGTGTGTTTGGGCACATTTTATTTTAATTGCTCAGTGTTTTTTAGCAGGTCTAACAAAAAAGAGAAGGAGACTTTGCCCAATTTCTGACTATTGGACGAATCAGAGCTTCTCGGAAGCTTCCCCCACCGCTGTGTTTTAATTCTAGCTTGTTACAAGCTTGTTGTAAGCCTTTGGATCCCAGATAACAAGGACCAAAGTGCATCAATTTCAATTTGCTGATATTGTAAATCGTTGCTAATAAAAAGAAAAGTTCCTTTCGAATAGGATCTTTCGAGCCTTTTCACCATTCCCCCTGGGGGATTTGCGTCCGTGTCAATTTTTTACTTTTTGTTCATCTCTTTTCAATCTAGCATAGTTCTAATCTATAGGGTAGTATACTTTGATTTATTATCATTTCCATATTCCATATCTAATATTTCAAAGTAATCTTAATACTTACCCCACGACTTCCCAATTGACCCGAAAGGGGAAAGAGATGCATGGTAGGACTAATTAGAAAACCGACATTGTGTATCTTTGTTTTCCTTTTCATCAATTATTTCATTATCTATAATAAAATTAAACCCTCCTTGATTCCCCGATTGAGATCCACTTGGATCGAAAGAGGTTCCTGGAGGGTTTTCTTTTTAAAAAGAACAACTATTTTAAAATTTACTAAAATTGACAAGACTCCGGTGTGTATGCTCTGCACTTGGCTGCGGTTCGTTTGACCAGTCAAGCTGCATAAAAAGCACTTGAGTGACTAGAATAATTAGGATTCACTCTCCCAAATTGACAAACCATCAGGTGAAAATCCAACACCTAGATCAAACCATTACGATGGAAAAATACCCAAAGGAAGCAGGAAATCCTGAAAAGTGACCTCGGGGCATCGATCTCTGTTACACCTGCGGGGTGCATTATGAACAATAGCCTCAAATACTCCATTAAGCCCACATATTCCTTGCAGGTAGTCGTGACGATTTAGTTTTGGACATACTCCAAGTACTCTCGAGTATATCTAGAGTCCCCCCCTTTCACCTAATTTTAATCAACTCATATTTCACATTAACTTAAAACATACAAAGAGGCAATCACAAAACATTCACTCCAAGCACATGTAAGTACATTGATTATCTTTTGACTCCATTTTAAGGCACTGGCTATTTTCTTTCTCTCTCTCTCTATATATATATATATTTATTGTGTCTCAGCATTGTGCTTTCATGCGGTCATTTTGTATCTTGTCATGTATGGTTGTTTATGGTTAAATTTCAAACTCCTAAGTAACTCATTCAATTTAACATCACCATACTAAATAATTTTGCCTTAGTAACTTAGTAGGGTCTACCCCCCTTGGCTTCGTTAGGAGTTGAGCCTAAACAGAGGAGTCAAGAACAAGGTGACAACCTTGACTCGAGACTTTCCCCCAAGGACACACCACGAGGACCTCACTTAGTGAACCTCTCACATAGCATGTGCGATCGTGGGATATTAAAGAATACTCTTAATTTCTAGAGATATTGACCCAAACTCTTTTTGTTGAAACCCCCTCCCAATACTTAAAACCTCCTCCCCACCCCTTTTTATACCGCAGTCCTTATAAACCACCCTACCCACCCCCACCTTAAGCCCCTCATCCCCCCCAATAACTGCAATATATTGGTTCAGTTTTTGATAATTTTAAAACCCACAATATGAACTAACATGATAGGATATTGGTCAATAAGTGAATCCCTCATGAGACACACCGAGTGGCTTGAAGATTTCTTCCACGTGACCCAGGTGTGTGAAAGGCGGCAACAGTGGACATAAATGCAAAATCTTTGATGCCCTAGTTTTCTCGACAGTAGTGTTAGGTAAAAAATTGAAAATCCACAAAAATGGAAAATGATTCCATAGAAATATGCTCCCACCAAGGGATATTTATATAATACTACTTTTTTCAACTGATTTGTGGAGCGAAGTGCTCGAAAAACGAATCCCTAGTTTCTTCAATTTCTTCTGTAAATTTTTTGGTCTTAATTATGATGTATCTACAAAATTCCTGCTCCTCAAGGTCTGAAACTTTGCCTTATAGCCTAATATTTATTTTTTCCAACCCCATAGGTTAGAAAAATCTTGGATTCACCTAGTGGAACTTATTCTAAGTTTCCCAAGGTGACCTATTTATGGACTAGTTCAATATAGAGAACGTCTATAGACTTCCATGTGTAATTGTTTCAACTTTAGGATATACAAATCGCACCATAGAAACTACAGTGCATTCCCTATCTACAACATCTTGAAATTTTCAATTTGGATATTCATGGACTGAGATATAAAAATTATCCCTAGGTCACTTGTTTAAGATTGAATTTTTGAAGAGGCTGGAACCCTCATTTGTAGGGATCATATATCTTGAAGTAAAACGAATCTAAGGATAAAACTCACAAAAAAGGGACATCCACATTTCATCATCATCCTATCCAAGTTTCAACTCATGAGCATTCTCCAAAATTTAGTTATAACAAAAAATTCAAGATGACTACAGTTTTCCTTATAGGGTTTCAAGCATGGAACCCTAATCTCTATCAGTTGCAGTGGTAGCAGTGTTTTGGCTACACAAATAATTCTTTCAAGGCGGCTCTGAGACCATGCTATAATTTTAATGGGTATGCAATATCTTAAAACATTTATTATCATAACATCATAACCATATGCAAAATGATGAATGAAATAACGACAAGCACAACCACACAAAAGAACACAAATATTTATCTTGGGAAGCTCTCGTGGGGGAGAAACCCAAACAAAACTTTCTCGATATACAATTTGACCAAGTACAGTGTAAGACCCCAAGAATAAGACTAAAAGATCTCTTTGCACAGTAGACTCCTTCTCTCTATCTCTCTCTCTCTCTCTCTCTCTCTCTCTCTCTCTCTTGCAAAATGCTTGAGTGGGAAGTGTGTACAAATATGGGAGATGCCTAGGCCTATTTATATTCATCAAGTGAGTGACTCAATTACCTAACTAGGTCGGCCTAGTTCTCTAATTAGGGTCGATCTACCTAGGAAGACTCAAAATAACATTTATAAAATACTTTTGTGAGTACTATTTCTGTGACTTGCAATGGAGGTTTTACCTAATAAAGTTTTTATATGACCAATTACATCAAGGAAATATTTGAACGGATGAATAACATCTCCAAAGGAGGAATACAATAAAAATACAATAGAATACTTCCGAAGTTGCATTTCTTTCAACAATTTCACTACAAATTAGGTTTCTGTTATTGGAAAACTTACAAAATCGTTAACTTGAATCCCAACCAAGCTAGATGGATGATTACTTTACAAGGAGTGTTCACAAATTTATTAAATCTGATTCCTCCCAACCGACTTGGCTTTACAAATCCTTTCGCTCCCAGCTTTTGGGTAAGATTTTTGGCAATAATTCATATATTTGAACACACAAGAATGGAGAGATGTATAAATCTCTTACTAATAGCCTTACATTACAAATCCTTTCGCTCCCCAACTTTTGAGTAAGATTTTTGGTAATAATTCATATAATTTGAACACAAGAATGGAGAGATGTATAAATCTCTTACTAATAACCTTGACAACATAATTAATACTAGATATTTTTAATACTTAGAGATGTGCACACGTAATTGTGTTGCTTGGAGTGGTGAATATGTTGTTAGGTCTCGACCATATCCTTCAAAATCTCAAGCCCTGAATAGCGCAGTTGATAGAGCTAGCTCTCAAGCGTGAGCCAAGTGAGCCAAGCCACACCTTTATTTAAATTCTTAAGGGGCAAACTAAATATATTCTGAACGTGAGGTTGACACTATGCTCGTTTGAGGATTGCTTGCGGACGATATTGAGAAAATATGCAATTTGTTTATATGATAATAATAATAAACAATAGTTCTTTCAACGTGAGGTTGGCTTCTCATCTAGTTCTGAATTCGATGTTTATTTCATTTGTATTCTGTGAGATAAGGTATAGTTTCATTTATAAAATGATTCAATCATATAAAGTGAGGTGTTGGCATCAATGGCAGCACCAATACCATATATGAAAACTAGAATAGAATTGACAAACAACAATGAGTAAAGAAAACATTCATATTTAGAGTGAATTTGTATAAGAAACATACCTTGAACATGAGCTTGTAGAGGTAATGTGAATGCATTTTGTTCTACAACAAAACTGGTTATTGCAATGAATTTGTATTTGTAAATCTGAAAAATAAGCTGTGTTTCATTTGCATTTGCACCTCCAAAAACACCCCGTAGGAGTATTGCCATTTCGTGGTTCATGTTTTTATTTAAGATTGTTTATAAATAAAAGTCCATTCTACTTTATTGAATCAATCTAATTTAAATTTAACATAACAATGAGATTGTGAAATCATATTTTATTATACAACAATATTAAATTTATTTTATATTTTTATTTTAAAGATTTAATATTGAAAACATTATTTATTTTATTTGTTTTTTTAATTTTAATGATAATGAAGGTTATTAATGCTCATTATCTCCAATTTTGATTCATCAACATTTAAATAAATAAAAAATTACTCTGGATTTTTTATAAATTTATTTATGTGTTTTGAAGATTCTAAGAGAAGGTTTTTAAGACGATCACAATCATGATGAGTTAAAAGCATAGAAAAAATCAACATTGTAACACATATTTAAAAATACAATGTAATGTGAACATATATACAAAGCATTTAAGATGATGAAAAGAAACATCCATCATGTACATACCAAATATTGAAAAAAATAATAAATAAACCTTTAAAAAACACTACAAATAATTACGAATAATGTGAAAGGTGTATAATTATAAAACTCATAGCAATTGGAAAAACACAATGTAATACTTATTTTTTCAAATCTTTTATTACCACTGAAAAGTAATCTAAAATATTTAAATATAACATAAGTATTTAAATATAACATAAGTTTTTAATTATTAGACTCACTTAAACTATATTTTATATTTTTATAAGATTAAAATTGATATGGTATTCGTTATTTAGATAAATAAAAATATATGTAGAATATTTATTTGAAATTAAAAATTCAATAATTTTATATTTATTATTTATAAATAATTTTTTTTTTAAAATAAAATAAAATTTAATATAAAAACGTATTTGACTAATAAATCTTTTAACATTTTTTCAATTTTTTTGTTTTACTATGTTTAAACTTTATACATTTAATTTAATTAATTAAATACTTAAATAGAGTCCTTATACCGACCCTTAGACAATCTTTGTATTCTTTTCTAGTTAAAAGAAAAATACTTTTAAATTCTTCACGTTAAAGTTTCGATGAGTTTTATATTCTTTTCTAGTTTAAAAGAAAAATACTTTGCTCACAAATATGAATAAATCACCGCACCTACCAAAGACTGTCAAATGTAGACCTAGCTCAATTACTCTAAATAGCATTTATGAATATTTAGAGTCTTTAGAGAAACATAGAGAAGAAAGAGAAATCAAATTACAAACAGAATTAGAAGCCATGCTGGAAAATAAATTTACTTCTCTTGAAAACAGGATTCAAAAACAAATATAAAATAAAATAACAATACTGGAGAATAAAATGGAGACACTTGAGGTTAGACTACATGCTATAGAAAACCAGAGCCAATATATGAACCAAACATCCCAACATGAAGACGTCAATACTTTAGAAAGCCTTAAAATGATAGACATGATTAAGGAGCTAGAAACAAAAGTTAATAACAACTTCACCCTAAATACTGTAGCAGATAAATTAGATATCAAACCCATTAAAGAGGAAATGAAAAAATTGATAGAATTAGACCATGAGCGTAACAAAAGGGCCTTGAACCTTATAATATTCGGTTTGAAAGAGGAGGAAGACAAGGATACTTTAGCCATAGCCCAGACAGAATTATACAATAGATTACAAATTGAAACAACATGTCTAACAGAAGCAACAAGGTTGGGGAAATTAGCTGAGAATAAAGGAAGGTTAATCCGGGTAAAAGTAAGCTCTACTGACAAAAACATGACATACTTAGTAAAACCTCAAGTCTCAAAGGAACGGGAATATTCATAAATGAAGATCTCATTCCAGAAGATCAAGCAGAATTAAGAAAGGAGGTTCAAAAGGTAAAAGAAGCTAGGAAGGAAGGAAAATGGGCAATAATCAGAAATAGGAAAGCTGTTATTAGAGATAGAAACCAAAAAGATAGTAATAAATAGCAATTCAACATGCTCTGGATTCTTTCTTGGAACTATCAGGGTTTTCCATGGAACAAAGGCCCCAAGCTAACCTGGATCTCTAATGAAGTTGATATTATTTTGTTAGTTGAAACTTGGGAGCATGAAGAATCTAGGGTCCCTAACATAGATGGCTTTGTGCTTTGGTCAACTTGGAACAAGCGATCCTCTCATAGAGGCATTGGGGGTATAGCGTGTTACATTAAGAAGAACATCACCCCCCATGCTAAGATTTATAAAAAAGACCCTTACAACCAGTATATGTGGATAGAAATTACTGACAATAGCGATAGAAAAACCTACATAGCAATATGTTATTTTGCCCCTATTAATTCTAACTTCTATAAGAAGAACAATTTGGATAAAAATTGTCCTTACAGTGGGCTAGAGAATGATATTTGTAGCCTTAGGAATGAAGGTAATATCCTATTAATGGGTGATTTTCATGCTAGAACTTCAAACAACCAAGCTACTCTCCTAAGTAATTACTCTAACCCTAATCCTTTCTGGTTAGACGAAGACCTTACTCTAGCTAGCATGTACAGAAGAAGCTCTGATGATTTAGGATAAAATTTGTTTGGGTCGGAGCTAATCAAGCTCTGTAGCTCTCAAGATCTCATAGTTTGCAACGGTCTAATGAAGTGGCCCAGTTCTAGCCAGATGACATGTATCCATGGGCTTGGTAGCAGCGTAGTAGATTATGTTATTTCTGATATTTCTTTATACAACGATATAATAAATTTGGACATAATAAACGACCATGAGCCTGATTCGGATCATAAACCTTTAATGGTAACTCTCAACTGTGACATCCATAGTGATCCCATAGAGGATAATCACTATAACCAAAAGAACTTGATCTTTGATAGAAATAAAAAGGATCTTTTTATAAATGAGTTAAAAATTAATTTGCTTCCTTTATCAAGTACAGACAACATAGAAGACCTATATTATAATTTTACTAAAACCCTCTCTTATTCCATTAACAAGTTCTCAATTGAAGTTTCGAGTAATAAAAAGAATAAAAAAACCAACCCTTGGTATGATACTGATTGTAAAAATGTGAGAAGAGAGATTAGGGAAGCTCTTGATGATTCTCTTAAAATTAACAAGATAAAAATATACAAAGCCCTTACTAAAAGAAAAAAAATGCAGTACACCTCTCTAAGACGACTCCAAAGAAATTCTGGAGGCATATTTTAACTAGAAGAACTAAAGATAATAATAAAATTTCTTTGCATGACTGGAATTCCTATCTCCAAAATATTTATGACTCCCCAAATGTCATAGACAACTTTGAAACCCTTCTCACAACGAAAGAAGTTTTCTCTTTATAAGACATAGATTTTGGGGTCAAGCGTCTAGCAAATGGAAAAGCTAAGGACATTGAAGGTTACTAGGTAGAAATCTTAAAAATTGGAGGTCCTTTCCTCATCCCTCGCATCCACAAGATTTGTAATCAAGCAGTCAAGCAAGGGTTCCCTAAGCCTTGGACTCAGAGCCTCATTATCCCTATTTTTAAAAGCGGGGATACAAATAACCCCTCAAATTATCGGACTATTATGATTAGCCCCCTCTTAGCCAAGTTATATGGTATTATTTTGGAAAAGAAGATCATCATTTGGCTTGAAAGTGAAGGTAAGCGGGCTAAAGGTCAAGCAGGTTTTAGAAGGCATCACTCAACAACAGACCACCTTATTACGCTTAGGATCATTATGGAGGAGTGCCGCAATGAAAAATCCGATCTCTTTTGCTACTTTGTGGACTTTAGAAAGGCTTTCGATACGGTACCTAGAAATAACCTTTGGAATAGGTTAGAAGAGCTTAAGGTTCCTTTCGAGCTAAGAGGTGTTGCGATAAGGCTCTACGAGAATGTAATTGCCAAGTTTAAGAGCAATGAGGGGTGGTCAAAAGATATTAAGTGTAATATCGGAGTTAAACAAGGTTTCCCCCTCTCCCCTACCCTTTTCGGCACTTACATTGATAAGTTAGAGGGTTGTTCAGAAGAAGCAGGATGTGCTGGTATGATCTTAGCTAGAATAGTCATCATCCTTCTTCTTTATGCTGACGATATTGTCCTTCTGGAAAGGTGTTCTTTTGATCTTGATAAACAACTTTGTCTTCTTAAATATTTCTGCTCTACAATGGGTATGACTATTAACACTGACAAAACAGAAGTTATGATTATCAAATCCAAGAAGGAAACATACGCTAATTTTGTGTATGACAATAGCAACTTGGAGGAAGTGTCTTCTTACAAGTACCTAGGAATTGATATTCATCACAAGCTCAACTGGAACTATAGCATTGAGAAAAGGATTAACGCAGGGTGGAAAGCTTACTTTGGTATTGAAAATAACTGTAAAGCTGCAAATCTTGTGATGCGGGATAAAAAGAAGCTCCTCTTTGAAACTCTAGTCACTCCTGTTATCTTGTATGGGTGTGAGGTTAGGGGTTGCAGCATCTCTAGAGAATATTGGAGAAATATCGAGCAAATCCAGAAGTGTTTTATAGATTACAACCTCAAAATAAAAAACAATACACCCTATCCTATTCTCCTTATAGAAGTGGGTCTTTCCCCCACCGAGAGCCTAGCCATGACTAGACTCCTGTTGTACAAGAACAAAATCAATAACATGGGAGACCATAGACTCCCTAAGTTAGCTTTAAACTCCAGCCAAAATCACCTAAGGCTCAAGCGTGGGTGGTATAAAGATACCAGGTCTTGGTTAAATCACTGGAAGATCGATGAAAATGTTGCATTGCAAAATATTAATAACATTAAAAATCTAATTGCTTCTAAGTTTAAAGAAAAATTGTGGTGTGAGAAAGATTTAGAGGCCAAAAGAAAATTAAGATATTATAAGGAGGTCATCAACCCTACTCTTGAAGATCAAAACTATCTCTTTGTTTTAATCAGTCCTAAGAAAAAAATTAATACAGCTAAGATAAGAACGAACTCGCATGAGCTCCACAGCGAAACTGGTCGTTGGACAGTCCATAAAACTCCCTGAGTAGAAAGGATCTGCCACCTTTGTGAGAGTAAGAACATTGAAGATGAAAATCACTTCCTGTTAGAGTGCCCTGCATACACCCACATTAGATCCTAGTTTCATAATATTTGTTGCAATACCGACATTCCTAGCCTTTTAGCTTGTCAAAATTATAGTAAGCTCAGGACGCTTCTCTCCAAGCTCTTTGAGCATAGAAATATAACTTTAAAACAAACTAATTAATTTTCTTCTTCAGGGTCCGATAGACCAAATTTTGGTCTCAGGGGACGTTAACCATCATCATCATCATCATCATCATCATCATTAATAAAAAAAAAATTATATAATTTATTTTAAAATTTTATTATATTCATTGTGTTAATATTATTTTCATTTTTAAACCAAACATAATCCACTATCATTTAGATCCTTACAAAATAGATCATTATACTTTCATGTACTCATACATGGTATTTAACCTGTGTTTTCTAATAAAGGTTTGGAGACATGACGTGTTTCACATCATTATATATATTTAAGTAAAAAATCACTTTATTCAACTTGAAAAAATATGGACTTCCCTCTAGGAGCATACATTAAGCACATCAAAATTGCCTCAGACTTTTTCACACACATTTTATGGGCTTCTCTTATCCTCTTATCTAGTTTGCTTGTTGTCTTACAAGTTTACATATTGATTTACCACTTGGTTATTTACAAAGTGTGTCACTTCCATTAAACCTAGAGGGAGAGTAAGAGCCAATTTCTAGAGTTTATCAGCCTTAGTATTCACTTGTCTATAAATATGTTGGAAAGAGATTGACTCGAATGCCACCATTTGGTCTCTTAGCAGATGTTGAAGGTGATGAGCATTTATATGAATGTTTCCATTTACCCAAGCTATTGTCATCTTGGAGTCCCCAAATAGCTGTAAGTTTTGGACTCATTTTTGAGAATTGTCCAGAGAGCTACAAGTTTCACTTTGTTGTTTGTGCCTTGCCCCGATGCAAATTTTATCTCGAATATTGTGTCCTCATTGGTGTATAAGATGCCGCCAGCTCCTCCCAAAGGTGGTTCCCCTTAACTGGCTCCATCAAAGAAGCCCCAAGGTTTTTTTTTATCTATTTCCGAAGCTTTAATAATTCTTTTTCATTTTGGGTTGGGCAATGCTTGATGTTCATTCAGTTTCTATAATAAAATACTAACCGTTATTTCTAATGATGCCCAAGTGTTTTTGAAGATAACTCTGTTTCTCGTTTCCCATATAGTAAAAACAAAAAGAGCTAGTAGAGCTTCATGGGTATGCACCCTTTCATTTCCCCACCATATTTTTTATCTATGCTCAAGAGACTCATACTCATCTAGATTGGAAGAAGGGTCCAGCTTGTGGTTGACTTGTTTCCACATGGTTCCTACATATGCACAATGGAAAAAAAGGTGTGAGCATGATTCTCCTTCAGCTTTGCATAAAAATAAAATTCAAGGCCCAAAGAAGCCTCGTTTGAGTAGTGCTTCCCATGTTAAAAGTTTTTTATTCATAGCCAACCACAATGTTAAGATGGATTTAAGGGGATCCTTTATTTTCCATAATTGAGACCACCACCAACATTTTCTTTGTTGATTCTCTAGGTCACAACCGTTTCTTCATACCCCAACTTAGCTTCGAATCTACCATCCTTCCTATTCCATGTCCATATTAATTTATCCCTTTCCTCTCTTAATTGAATTAAGTTGTTTCCAATTTGGTTTATATATCTACTCCATTCTACTGCTTTATTCTCCTCAAGCCCCAACTCTTGCGTTGTTTTCCAGACTGTTCCTCTATGACCCTCTGTTTGAGAGCTTGCATCCGCTAACATTCTTACTCCAATGTCTGCTAGCTGTGTGATCAAATGGTCTATTAGTCTAAATTTTTTACTTGACCCTTCCCATGGCTCTTGTCCAGTTTGGATGCTCCTCCCATTTCCAATTTTCCACGCTACCCAGTTTCTTATTAAAGGAAATGCTAAGACTAAGGATTTCTAACATATAGATCCTCCTTTGTGTGTTTTAGCCAGTTGTATGAATTGTTCATGTTTTGAGTATTTACAGTAGTATTTAACTCTCATTGTTCTTCCCCACAAGGACTCAGGATTCTCAATCATGTGCCACATATATTTGGAAGCTATAGCTTTGCTAAAGAGCTCAACATTTTTACCCCCCAACCTCCTTTGGATTTGGGGAGGACTATGGTGGTCCATTTCACTAATGGAATTCCCTCTTCTTTCTTGCTTGCAATCCATAAGAAGGAAAGGCATTTTTTCCTTATTCTCGAAAGTATTCCTTTTGGTATGTGAGAAAATGAGGCCCAATAGACAATGATGCTCTGCAATACTGATTTCAATAGTACCAAAATCCCTCGTCTTGAAATAAATCTATTGGTCCACATGGAAACCCTGTTGTCAATTTTTTTATACAGTCAAGCCCCGTCTTGACATGGATAAGCATTTGGTTTCAATTGAAACCCTAGATATTTGAAACATTTTGATAGAGGAGCTTCTGAGACTGGGATTAAATATCCTTGGCTTGTGTTAGAGTATCCTCTTGAACATTGTTGTATGATAGCTTCGACTTCTCCAAATCAATTTCCATCCCTGTTACATTCTAATAGTCATCAAGAAATCTAACCAATTTTTCCTGATTTCCCAATGTTCCTTCTCCAAACATTAACACATCATCTACAAACAAAACATGAGTAAGTTCAATCTGATTATAAATTCTTACCCCCTTTATCATCATTTATTCCCTTCCATTATGAATATATCTGCTTAGAGCTTGTGCTACTAATAAAAAGAGAAAGGGAGAAAGAGGACAACCCTACCTTATTCCTCTTGTTGGACGAAAGAAATTGGAGGGGGATCTATTGATCAGGACCACAAAAGAGGTCGACTTGATGCACCCCATAATCCATTCCACCATCTCTACTGGCATACCTATCTTAATTAAGAGAAGCTACAAGAAGGTCCAACTCACTCTATCATAGGCTTTGGATAGGTCTACCTTAAAAGAAAAATCTGATTTCTTTTCCTTTTTGATGGAGTGCATAGCCTCCTGAGCTAAAGACACAACATCATGGATCTTCCTATTGAACAAAAAACCAAATTATTCTTCTGTTATGAACTGACTCAAGATAGGTTTCATTCTCCGTGCTATTGTTTTTGCTGTAATTTTGTAAATCATGTTGCAACAAGATATTGGTATGAAATCCTCAAAGGTTTCCCCTTTCTATTTTTTGGGTATGAGAGTGATGAAGGTGGAATTCATTGCCCCTAATACCTTTCAAGTCCTTTGTGACTCTCTTACCACCTTCAGGATATCATTCTTGAGCAGATCATAAAAACCAAGAAAGAAATCCAGGGTGAACCCATCCGGGTCAGGGATTTTAACTTTATGGAAAGAGTGCAATATTTTGCTAATCTCTTCTTCTGACACTTCTTCTATTAGATCTTGTTTAATTTCCTCTGAGTTTAATCTAGGGAATAGATTGAGTACTTCTAAGAATTTCTGAATGGGGCATCCTAGAGGAGCTGTAAATCTTCTTTGGAAATGTTTTTTTGTTGCTTTTTCCTTGTCTTTAAAGGTTTGTGTTGTTCCACCCTCTTTATCCTTGATTTCTAGGATAATGTTAATATTTTTTCTGCGTGAGGCATGCCGATGGAAAAAAATGTACTCTTGTGCCCTACCTCTATCCAAAGTGTTGTTCTCTTTAGTATGCATAGTTTCTCTTCATTTTCTAGTATTCAACTTCTCTTTTGTTCCTCATTTTTTAGCAATTGTAACTCTTATGTAGAGAAAATTCCTATTGTCTTGTAGTTTTAGAGTATTTAAGCTCAATTTGTTGTGACTCTCTGTATTTCCCCCCCGCACCCCTTTGAGAGTTTCTTGATAGTTTATAGGTTTGCCATCATTTGATCCATGCATCTTTCTCAGGACTAAACCACCAAGGGTTTCGAGCTTCTCTTAACCACCTCCCTATAATTTTCATTATCTATCCATACTAGATTGAACTTGAATGCGGGTGGTGGTTTCTCCCCAAGAATAGTGATAGAAAGTGTAATAGTCCTATGATCCAATAAGGCCCCTGTTTCTACTGCAGTTTTTGACACCAAATGATCTCTGCGTCATTCTTCTAAGATCAAGAATCTGTCCAATCTGTTTGAGATTTCATGTTCTCCACTTCTGTTATTCTTCCAGGTATGTTCCAAACGAATCAGTAGTAGGTCTATAAGATTCTTTTGTTCAAATAAAGAGATGAAAATGAAAAAGTTGGCTAACGCATATGACCTTGCATTTTGTCCCCATACTTTTGATTCAGTCAGGGTTAAATTGAGTTCACCTGCGAGTATCAAGTTTTCCTAATCTAGGGCTCCATCATTGGTTAGGGTTTCCCAATAATTCCTTCTATCATAAAAAGGGCCATATACACTAAGGAAGAAGAAACGAATCCCAGTTTTTGGGTCTTCCAGCTCTGTTGCAAGTGCATCCTTATACTATGATTTAGGCTCCAAGTTGTTAGGAGATCTCCGGAGTGATATTCTGCATCTATGATTTCCATCTGCCAATCCTTCAAAATGGCCCCCATTACCTTTTTTTCTCTGTCATCGTCTGTAATTTTTTCCTTGATTGCTATGATTTTGGGGTTTTTTAGTTTTAAAATCCTATAGAGGGCTGTTACTTTGAAGGCCCCTCCTATCCCCCTCACATTGTAGGAAAACAAAATCATTAAGAACCCTTCTTAGGGAATTTTTTCACTCTAAGATCTTGTCCTATATTAGCTTGTTTACCCTCCATGATCTCTCTATCCACTTGCAATTGTGCTTTGTTTAAAAAGGATTTGCGCCCCACTGATGTTTTAGGTATGTGACTATGGGCTAAACCCCCTGTCAAGCACATATTGTCCTCTTGTCTATTCCTTGGCCTCAAGTCGTATCCCTTGCTATCTCCTGAGCTAGCTTGTTCTATTTTAGTAGGTACTTTAACATCCTCCGTTAAAACGTTTGGTTGGTTTTGAATCGTACCCCTATGACCTTTTTCCATAATGGTTTTTGATAGAGAATCATTAGGTAAGGGAATGAAGGGAATATTATTACCTTTGTTCGACGACGTCTCGCTAGGACCTTCCATGCTATCACCTTTCTACTTGTCATTCGATTCTGATAGATGCACGAGTTCTTCTTCTTCGAGCGATACACTCTTTAAATATTCCACCTTCGCATTTGGGAGTCCATATTCATTTTCATGGAATTTGTTTTCTAGATTGTCTCTTGATGTAGCCAATTTCTCCACCCAATTCTTCTTTTTCACCCAAACTTTCTTATGAACTGGCTTGGATTATTTGCCTACCATCATCATCGACCAACTTTTTTGGAGATGGCCGACCTGTTGACAATTGAAGCATTTGAATGGTAGCTTCCAGTAGTTAATTTGTTGTATCTAGGTGCTCCCATGAATTTTTATTATTATCTCCTCAAACAACCCTTCTCGTACATCCAATTCTACTAAAATATGGGCACATCTTCTGTCAACCTTACTCTCCGAGTCATCTTCAAGCTTGATAAATTTTCCAATTGTGTTCCCTATTGCTTCTCAGATATGTTGCTTCCAAATGACCATCGGTAATCTTGGGAAGATAACCCATACTTGCTAGACGTTGTGAGGTTCCTTCTTACCATTCAAATCTATGTGCCATTTTCTAAGAATCAACCCTAAAGGTCCCCAGTTCCAACTCTGTTTCAGTAGCAGGGTGTTGTCTTCTTCTTTTTCCAACTTGAATAAGAACCACCCTCTTGGTAAAACATGAAAATGGGGGGTATAACCTAGGACTGGGTTCCAATTCCTCTCCATCCACGATTTCAAAGATGAATTCCCTGAGTTTTTGCCGCATAATATTCCTACCGGCACGAGTTTCAGGTAAGTTGGGATGTCAGCTATCGGGATGTCCTTTCCCACTGCCAACTCTGGGTAATTCCTTTTTGGTTTCATGCCTCTGGTTTTTTATTTCAAGTTTACCGACGTTTCATCATTCTTCTCATGGTTGTTTTCGCATGGATGTGTACCATCGATCTTTGCACATGTCATCATTGTTTTAGGTGGGGTGACGTCAACACCCGTCATTCTTAACTCCTCCTCTGTACGAAAGATCGATTCCTGGTCGGGTTTCGCTTCATATTCCACCACGTTGTCATACATCATGGTGTTGTTTAATGGTCTTTGCCACTACTCCAACTTCCAGTTTTACAAAAAGAAAAAAATTCACCTGAAGAGAGAAAAAACCTCCTGGTCTAACTTCTTCATCACCTTCGCTTCTACGCTTCTCTGCTAATTCTCCCCTAGCACCTTCAGACTATTTTGCTTCCACAGAGCTACATCACGCCCCTCCTTCTATATATATATATGTATGTGGGGGGGGGAGGTATTTAACCAATGTTCTCTAATAAAAGTATGGAGACATGATGTGTTTAAACTAAGCACTTTGTAGTGTGCACTAAATTATTTCTTTTCTTTCAAAATATCTCATTTATTATAAGTACAATAAATATTTATCATAAAGGTTATAAAGGTTTTTTTAAATTTAATAATATTTAAGTATATTTTATTTATTTAAATCAATATTTTTTTCATTTATTTTTAATTTAAATTTTTATTATATTATTATTAATAAAAAAATTTAATTAAATTTTATATTCATATTTATATTATTTTTTTAAATAAAATTTAATTAAAAGTATACTTAATTCATTTTGTAAAATAAAATTTAATGAAATTATACTAAATTTTCCTTTCTAGTGTAATAGCAGATGGACCAAATTATTTCGTGTCTTTCAAAATATCTCATCTATCAAGTACATTAAATGTTTATCATAAACGTTTTTAAGAATTTAATAGTATTTAAGCATATTTTAATAATTTAAATCAATATTTTATTTATTTATTTTTAATTAAAAAATTTATTTTATTATTATTAATTAAATTTTATATTATTTTTTAAAATAAAAGTTAACGAAAGTACACTTAATTTAATGTCTTAATTAAATCTCACTTTCATATCCATATTCATTTTTTAAAATAAAATTTAATGAAATTACACTTAATTTTCCCTTCGAAGTGTTATGAGTTTAGGTGTTGCAGTAATGGAATTATTTGATGACTACGAGTCTCTTTTTTTTCTTATATATTTTTAAAATAACGCTTTAAAAGAATTTTGTTTTCTATCCTATTTATTTATTATAGATATAAAACAAATGATACAATGATGTTAAATACGATATGGTTTTGCTATTTTTTTCACCACATACATGTGTATTAAACTTTTTTTCAATTGTTTTTAATTTTTCATAAGTTCCATTTTTATGCTATACATATTAACTTCATTTTCAAATTTACAATATTTTTACAGCATTATTTAAAAATAAAAAATATCTTATATCACGTAGAACTAAAATATCATTAATAAGAAATATGAGCTACAAAGTTTTAAAACAAAATTCTTTATTGGAAGAAACACTTTGACCTCTAAATCAACAACTAACAGTGTGTGATAAAATCAACTTTATGAAATAGTATCGTGGAACTGAGAGGGTAAAATAAGTATGCTTATAGAGCACTGCTATGCACGGAAATAGTTGTTGATGAGATGATGAAGAGATATTTGCAATGTTTTATAGGCAGATGGAGTGAAGATTAGGTTTATCCCACTTGCATGGAAGAAGAGCAAAACAAAAAAGGACAACTGGATATTGTATATTGCGTTTTGGTCAGTCACGCATGCTTTACAGCCTGAAGCTTTCTTGGATTATGAAAACGACGGTCAACATTTACTTTTCAACTTTTTCATCCTTTTAATAAGACTTTTCAAAAGTTCTTTTATTAGAATCAGTCGTATCCATAATCCCAGGATTATTTTAATATCTCTCTCTTTATCATTTATCATGCGTGCACACAAATCCCACGCTTATTGCAAGGTTTCCTCTATTTTTAAGTAGGGATTGCCTAGCCGCAGGGGTTAGCTCAATTGGCAAGGGGTTAGCTCAATTGGCAAGACGTGCGCATACTCTCTCGGTTCGGGGAGATCACGAATGTGGGGAAATATTGCTGGAAACTAGCTCAATTGGCAAGACGTGCGCATACTCTCTCGGTTCGGGGAGATCACGAATGTGGGGAAATATTGCTGGGTTTCCAGTAAATCTTTCCATCTAAAAAAGTAGGGATTGCCTTGCGTTTTTTAATTAACAAATCGCGTGTTTATTGCAATGTTTCCATGTTTTTAATAACAAATTGCAGTGCGCTCTTTTCTCCACCTTTCCATTTTAAATCTCTCGTTTCATGAAAGCAGAGTCAAATGTAAGGTCGCCATATATTCTATGGGCACAGAAAGTAAGTTCCACGTTATTATCACTGGGAATAAAATTGCACTACGATGCCGCTCCTTCTCGTCCTGTTCTCTTGTTTATTTCTTTATTGGATTCGATCTATGGAACGTTTTGCTCCTTTCATTTTCACACCGCAGATATTTCCGTCCTGTCCTCATGTTTATTTCTTTATTAGATTCGGTCTGTGGAGCTTTTTGCTCCTTTGTCATCACACCGAAGATAAATAATAACTTAGCAGTTAAATAACATCTAACGCTTGTAACGAGAGATGAAGGTTCGACATATATTACTCAACTGTGCTGTTATTATTTATAATATGAAGAGATCTAGCAGAGGTGGAGGTTGTTCCTGCATACCAAGTTATTATTCCCGACGACAGCATATGTATAGAATCAAAGTACTGTCATTTGTAGAGGCTAAACAAATTTGGTAAGGTTTATCAAACATTTCGTGAAAATTATGCATTAAATATATATATTGCGAAAATTTTAAAAAATCTTTGTTTTTTGTTTTTTACTTATAAATTTCTAAAATAATTTTAAGTGGATTCATATGAATTTAAAAAGAAAAATCTAGTAGATTATTTACTTATTTTACATTTATGTAACATATTTTACAAAATTTATTGGATGGTGACACATTTTTGCAAAAGATGTTTAATTTAATACATATTGTACATATTGTAAGAGTGTTTATGGTATGAGATGAGACCTTTTACAAATCATTATGAGAGATGTGTAAGTCATTTTTCCTATACTTAACATATCTAGTAACATATTTGTTTAATGTATGAGCTGGTATGAGTTGCTGGGTAAGATTTGAATGCCAAGTATATTGTTGCTTTTAACTATAAAAAATAATAATTAATTTAATTTTGGATTATGATTAATCTTAAACTTGAATTTATTTATTTAGTTTAGAGAAGGATTTAATTCTTTGAGGTGTAATACTTTTTACTTTAAGATTTTCACATATATCGAAGAAAATATATATCTAGAGAAAGTTGATTCCTTGTATTTTTAGATGGATCTGACTTTATTTTTTTATTTTATGAGTGGACATAAACTTTTTAATTACTTTTCATTTGATTTAACTTTTTTTATTTAATGAGCCTACGGTGACTTTTTATACCTGCCTCAGCAGGTATATTGTAATCGATTGCAAGCCAAATTTGACTTTGGTATTAGTTGCTCAGGTATATTGTAATCGATTGCAAGTCAAATTTGACTTTGGTATTAGTTGCTCTCTTTTGATGCAGGTATAAAAAATTAAAATCTGTTTTGCAAAGTATAACTTAGGGATTTGTAAAATATTTTTTTTTAATTTTGTTAAAAAAACTATTTTGTAAACAGCTGATTGGTGGATAGAAGATCATGTAAACTTTGGAATTTGGTATCTGGATTTGAGTTGACATGTGGCAACATGACGTCATAATAATAAAAATAAAAAAAATAAAAATTATATCCCATTGCCATCTGTTATAGCAAGTGGTACCATCGGAGCCAGCTGTTCTGGACATAGTCAGATTTAATTCTTATGAGCGATCGAAGTCTATTGGCATAGCCTATGTGCGATTGTCCATTAGCCTGTTGCGCACTAACTGCAGTCAAATTCAAGAGCTCTTTCTGTAATTTGAAGGCCTGAGTCATAAACAGAGTCGATTTTCCAATTTGCAGGTAGCAAATAGGATGCCACACCCAACTCCCGTCGAATCCACCAGTAATGCTTAAGCGGAACGTCAACGAACCGGCCCCGGCTTGCCCTTTTAGTAAATCAGGGTTGGCAATACTCCAAACTGCACTGTGTTCGCGCCGACTAAGAGCATACCAAGTCCATTTTCCTACCTGCATTGCATGCAATATCCGTCCGTTCAGATCGCATGATTTCATTCGGCCATTTGAGTAATTTGTAAATTGCCCCGGCTTGCCCTTTTAGTAAATCAGGGTTGGCAATACTCCAAACTGCACTGTGTTCGCGCCGACTAAGAGCATACCAAGTCCATTTTCGTACCTGCATTGCATGCAATATCCGTCCGTTCAGATCGCATGATTTCATTCGGCCATTTGAGTAATTTGTAAATTGTTTGCCAATTATATTATTTTCGGTGGGATTATTATTGGAACAGATCACAAGTTAAAATGGATACAAACCACAGTTACTCACCTGGGCAACATCCACTGCAGAAATTTCGGTTATTTCTCCTTCATACAAAAACTCTACAGCAAGATTGTTCGGATAGTAACTGCTTTTGTCTACTTTGATAGACATATTTTTCCCTGAATACTCGCATGGGATACTGTGATAATATTCAAGCCATAGACACATATATAAATATTCACACTCGGATGGGATAATAGAGTATAAAATATTCCAAACTCTGTCTAATTTAATTTAATGTTATTATTATTATTATTTTCACGCCATTTATTAAAACATATTAATAAAACATGCACTGACTATTCATTAGCATATCTCAGAACTGAGAAGCATTCCTTGTGCTTAAACAACCGTCATTCCCTCAATCTTACCGTCATGAGCTGCAGCGCTAGCACCAGAGCCGTCCATCATCATGTTCAAGCTTCAAATCTCATCACCGATTTTCGTTCTCTATAATAAGTCAAATAAGAAAACAAGCACCATTACTCTTCAATTCACGGTACCTTATGGACAACACCATCGTCATCTTAGAATACACTAATAGAGATTGACAAATAGGTCAAGAAATTAGCGTTAACTTAAGAGATTAAAAACGTATAGCTAATATAAATAAATGTTTAGAATGTTCATAAAAATATATTTATGAACCAACGTCACTTTTGATTTCAAAGAAAAATGGCTAATTTCTGATAGAAGTGGCTGTGGCACATCATTTTGTTGGTTCCGAAACAAAGCTTCCAATGCGGATCATAACCCTGTCAATATCTCGAACATATCCCACCTTCTTCCCCCACTCTTTACTTTCCGGGGCTGACACAACCATCGCTCCTGCTTTAACCGCATGCTATGTCAAATACAGATCAGTACCAGCCATTATCATCAGTACCCACAAGAGAAGAAGGGAGATAATTGCAATTTATTGTATGGATATACAGCCTGTTTGTTTGAACCCTAAAAATGAATACCGACCTTGAAAGCTGCATCAGCATCACGATAGGTGAAGCAAAGCTCAACGTTGTGCCTGGGTTGGTCCTTTTCAGCAATCTGCACTCCGCCTGTTATTTCAGACTCATGCTGCTCTACAGGCGTTAACGCAATCGTCGTTGAACCGCTTTCCAGCTCCCCCAACCTGCAATGCCTCCATTATAATTCAAACTCACTTATTCATTCATTCATTCAGAACGACATGCAAATTTTCCATACCTGTAGCTATGATCGAGACGGTGAATATTGAAGCCAAATGCCTTGGAATAGAATTCAACAGATTTGCCCACATCCTTCACGTACATGACTGTATATGCAAAGTGGGGATCCAGACCTGTAGCAACGGCAGCCATGGATGCAACTCAAATTTAAAACCCTCCCCTCCTTCTCCTCCTCCAGTTAAGGCTATCACTGGTTTTGGAAAAAAAAAAGAATTATCTACTGGTGTCTTTCCTTCGGTTTATAAGGGTTGTCGATGATTTAAATGAGTTACAGGTGGTGGCATGCATGCCTAAACTTTTTTCCACGTGTCGCTTACCTCTTCCTTTCACGTCGCTCGTCATACACCTATCTAATGACGATTTATTTTCTATGTAATGTGATGTAAAGGGTTTTCTCACTTTAACGTAATGTATAGGGTTCAATGTAAGTTGTAACTAAAAAACTTAATGCATTTCATAATTTAATTACGATCCTGTTCCAATTTCCTTGTCATAACGTTACATTAAGTTAATCTTATCAATTATAGAACTCTTTCTATAATCAAATATCATATTATCAAATAGCTTGGGTGATTTACTCTAGCTTTAGTTTTTTAATAGCTTGAATGATTTACTTGAGTTTTAGTATTTTCTTTCTGGTAGGAGGTATTGTCATTTTTTATACCTGCCGCCGCACGTCAATTGTTTTATGTTATTGTCGTTAGGTAATTGAGGGATTGTAGCTGATTCGCATGCTGCGTCGTGTTGGCTTGTCGAGCGCTCCAACACCGCCTCTTAAACCCTACTCCAGTGTCAACCGCCGCCTCTTAAACTCTACTTGTGTGTTTAAGCTGTAAATTATATAAAATTCATCCAAATTTAAGCCGTAAATTCCATAAAATACACTGAAAATAATGTTTTCTTACGGGCTGCATAAAATACAATGAAAAATAAATAAATATAACTAAATGTTTGATTCTTCTACCATTTCAAGGTAGAGGAAGGTAAATGTCGCTCTGTTTAAGATAAAGAATATAAAGGCAGGATTGATGTTCAGATGAGAAAGACAGGTAGGAAATATGGTTATTGAAATTGTCATGTTTCCTTCTATTTTAAGGAGGAAAACACTGTGAGGCGAATTCTTTAAAATATATATATTTCTTTTTAAAAAGTCTTTATAATTTAGTTGTTAAACTGATATTCAGCATAGCTTTTAGTGAGTATTATTTAAGTTGACTTATTGTGGTAGGTTTTTACTTTTATCAAATATTTTTGGAGTAATATGTTATTTATTTTTAACCAATCAAAAATAGTTTAAGTTTTTATACAAGAAATATTTATAGTTAAATGGATATACATTTTGAATAAATTAAATTTTATGCTTCTAGTATTAATTTATTAATAGAAAACTGAGTAAATGACTATAATTTATTTAATTTTAAATTTATTTAAATATTCTTAATATTATATTTATTAAATATAAGATGAATTAAAATAAAATATTATTTGTAGAATTTAGATTTATTTAAATTTTTTTCGAAGTATTGTGATTTTTTTAATGATTATTATAATAACGTAAGTAAAATAAATGTAGTGCCATTTAAAAATAGTTTTAAAAACTATTTTATTTATAGTAAATTAAGATAATAATTTATCTTAATAAGTGAGATTAGCTACATAGTTATTTAATATCTGTCTCTTAATATATATATAAACTATTTTTAAGAGCCAAGTACTAGGCGTCTATGTTGCTTATCTCAACTATTGGTAGTGACAAAAGCTCTCCTATTCACAAAGACAAGTAAACTCATTTTGGATCTTTAATTTCAAGGACTTACTTAATAACTAATTAATTGATATATACATAGAAATATAAACAATGACAGTTACAAGAAGTAACAAGTAATGCAACAACCTATAAACAACAAGTAATTTCACATAGAAATATAAGTACCATGGCAACAAGTAATACATTGTTTCAAGTTTGAATGTTTCATAATTTCTTTAACTTTTAGCTTTAAACTATATACAATATCACAATAAAATATTTCTAAGAGGCAGGTATAAGCAGCCTTGCTGCTATTTCACTTGTTTTAATTATTATTTTATTTTATTTTTGGTAACATTATCTTAGAATTAATATTAACATTTTAAGTAATATTTTAATTTTAGGAACTTTGTATTTTTAAGTTAGTATTTTGTATTTAAATGATACAATTATACACCTCTTCCATACTAGGTTGTAGATTGAGTAAAATGTATTAAATAAGTATGGAACTTTTTTATATATAATATGTTTTTCATCATTTAGACTTAGCATATGGTAAATCCAAAGTTAAAATGGTTCTATGTTGGTTTTATAAAAACTAATTCCAATCCCCTTCCAAATTTTCACATATTTATTATGGTAAATAATATTAGCATGTTATGTTAAAAAATTCAAAAGAATTGTTGGAATTGCAAATATAACTTGATAAGATTCAAGAATACATATTAACATAATTATTTGAGAACATTGCAATTTCAATAATAAAAACATACAATTTAACTATAAATTATTTAATTGAATTTAGGTCTTTATAACTAAAATAACCAAATAATCTAAAGTACTTTCTTGCTATAAAATTTCCTTTTTTTCACTAAATATTAAAATAAAGATGTATCGTGCACCAAAAAGTATGATACATTTAGACACTGCAAATTTCATTTAAAAATATTGCAAAATACATTTAAAAATGATTAAAACCTTCTAAATATTCTCCTATACATATACATATTAACATAGCCACACTCTAATTGCCATGAACAAGTTATGTGTCACTTCTTTTTCTAGTAGTTGTAATTACCCATTCTCTATACATGTCATCCCACCTTCTTAAAATTAAAGGGATTGTCTTCCACTTCCATTATTCTTGAATGAGTTAGTTATCCATACATCACTAAGAGCTATTATATATATTTATAATTGTTTATTTATAATTTGGAACAGGCTCCATAAAACCAATGTTGAGAATACTCTTGTCTCATCCTCTTGCAATCTATGAAAAACAAACTTACTACTCCACTCTAAATTCTAAACCAGCACACCCACATAGTGCGTGGTTTATCAACTATCAATTATTTTTTTATATTAATTTTCTTTTTATCTCACATTCTTATAATTATCTACCATGAATTGTTGGTTATCCATTCACGAGTTACTCTCTCTCTCTCTCTCTCTCTCTCTCTCTCTCTCTCTCTATATATATATATATATATATATATATATATATATATAATTGTTTGTTTCAAAATTTGAACCATTGCCATAAAATGAATCTCTAGAGTACACTTGTCTCATCCTCATCCGTACATGAAAAATCATAGGTGGTAGTCCACCCCAAATCTCAAATAAAAATGCCTATCAACGTAAATATAAATTTTATAACAAAGTAATTTCTATCTACAAGCAAAAACAATATTAATAAGATTAATATGTTTGGAATACACAGATAGGCATATATTTGATACACTCATAATGTTTTTTCCTAATGAATGTGTTAAGTACTTGTATGTAATAGATAATCTAATATAACAACCACTTAGTTTGTGGTTGTTAAGGTAATAGTTGTATCTAATAGTTAATTTAAAATTTAATATTAATGTAATATATAACAACCACTTAATTTGTGGTTGTTAACCTCATAGTTTAAGCTAACCTCATAGTTGTATAATCACTGGAGTTAAATTAATAGTTGTATCTAATAGTTAATATAAGTTGTATCATCACTGGACTTAAGTTAATAGTTAATTAAAAGTAAATATGTAGCTTCTAAATGGAGTTCTACTAAGCCTTATGCACATTAACTAGACTCCCAAGGGCCCACTAAGTGTAGTTATCACATGAGTTCAAAGGAATTTATTAAGAGTTCACGGGAGTTTATTAGGAGTTAAAATGTCACATGAGGTGCACATTACTTCAATTCATAGTACTAAAATGCACTTTAACTAAACCTTGTTCACATTAGCTCTACTTACAAGTGCTAGATGGATTTCTACTCTCACATGGATTACACATTACCATGCCATTAAGTTCACTTATCACATAAGCTATTTTTTATTTTTCCAACTACCATAAAGTGCAGTTACCAGATGAGCTATTTTTTATTTTTTATAATTGTTAATTAAGAATTATGAGCTATTTTCTATTTTTTATGATTGATAATTATGAATTTTGAACTAGGCCCATAAAATCAATCTCAACAGTACACTTATTTCATTCTAGTCCATAAATGAACTAGAAACAACCATATTAATAAGCTTAATATGTTCAGAATATTCTGACAGGTATATATTGGAATTTTTAATAGTTATCTAATAGTTAATCTAATATAACTATGATTAGAGTTGAAGTTAAGCTAATAGTTATAAAATCATTGAAGTTAAGCTAATAATTGTATCTAATAGTCTATTTAAAAGTTAATATATCAACGATTGCAGTTCAAGTTAAATTCGTGATTGTAATTGAAGTTAAGCTAAATTCATATCATCATTGGAGTTAATATAATAGGTGTATCAAATAATCAGATAGTTGTACATTGATCATTGTTACCTACTAAGTCATACTTAGTCGGTGTTATCAAGTGAGCCTGGTGAATTGGACAAAGATGATTTGTTCGGACTTCAGAAGACCTTCAGAATTGCTTCTGCGAGGTGTTTTTTTTATCTACCACATGTTCATACCCCCTTGGGGGATTTGTAATAAAATGTTTTGGCATGGTAGTTTCTGTAAAAGAATCGGTCTCTTGGACTCATTTGTCAATCCGATCAGCCCAGAGTGTTTTTTCCTTTCGTGATTATTGGTTGTTGAATAAATGACTGATAATTTTTGAGTTTTTCACTCAATACCTCCAAAGTTGGGGTGGTCGGCTTGACATTTAAGATTATTGAGGTTATTAGAGTCTATGTGTCAATGTATAAACATGCTAGGAATTATGGTAAAGTCATGTGAACATGTGCTAAGTCCCCCTAGGTTTTGTTTTTTTTTAATTTATAATTTTAATTTTTCCACAAAACTTGGGCTATTTTTTCATAGTCTAAATGAAAAAATTGGTCTTGTAATAAAAGTGGGGTTCAAAGTCAGTTTCAGTCATGGGGGTGCTCATTTTCTAACTCGGAGCACCCGATAAACCAATAAACCCACTTTTCCTAAGTTTTGAGTGATTTTCCATCACTCAAGTAAGAAAATCCCAAAAAATCAAATATTAATTAATTTAATTAAAAATTAATTAAATAATGGAGAAAATCCAAGTTCCTAAATCAGTGGGATTTGCTTCAATTTGATTGAAATCAGTCTCATTAGCTTCGGATTGATCATGATTTATCATTCCTTCACTGAAGGCATTGACCAGGGCTGAAGAGGAGCTTAATTAGCTCACACTAGTATGAGGGGTGCGCCCTCTTTCTCTCTCCTCCACACATGTGGATCAATATGGCTGTTGTTTGATGGGTGGGTCAGTTCAGAAAGTGAGGTGTCACTCCGATTTGCAGTTCCAGTCTAGTTAGAATTAGTTCATCATCAGATCAAGCTCGGCTTAACTCTCCATCAGCTGCAGTCTCTCGTTCAGTCAGGCATGTGCCCCTCTTAGCCAGTCTGGCTATAAATTGAAGTTGTCATTCCCTTCTCGAAGCTAGTTCGAGTTGGAGAGAATAGGCTTGCTATTGTAATATTGTTGTAATTTTTTCACTGTTGGAATAAGGAAGATTTGGGGGCTAAATGGTGTAATTCTCTCATGTGTGTGGAATAAGCAGTGTCTTGCGGCTATTGATGTTGCCAGGTTTCCTCTCAATTTTTGCATCTGAATCTTGTCTGGCTTGAATGATTCAGCTGAATCATTAGAAGTGTAGTTGGGAAAGAAATATTACTTGTTTTTTCTATATCTCATAGCATATGTGTTTGAAGATCTAGATTATACATGTTTAATAAGCTTATTTACATGTAATTCTTGTCTCTTTTTTCAAATATATATCCATATCTCATAAGGTTTTGTGCAAGGTTATGTGTTTAGGTTTTAGGTGGCAAGGATTGGATGAGCTGTGGATCTAGTTTGACTCCACTATACATCCGACACTTTTGTGGAGGCATTGCCCCTCTACATTCCACTAACAAGTTTCCCTTGTAGATCTATCTAGCAACATGCCTTCCACTACAACAAATCCTGGAATTAGTGTCCCATTTATCATCCCTTTTTAGTGTAATTTTTTTTACATTGACTGGTCAAACTAGACGCTAAATGGGACGCGTCATGGAAATAACTTAAAGCATCTCAAAAGACATCTTTTTTTGCTTCCTGAATAGCATCCTTTATGACGTCCAAAATAAAGTCTATTTTTTTGCTTCCAGAATAGCGTCCAACTTTTCTTCCTAAACAACGTCAAGGTTTGATTCCAGAATAGTCTCCAACTTTGCTTCCTAAATATTGTCAGGGTTTGCTTCCTAAATAATGCCATATTTTGCTTCCTAGCGAGTGTCTATTTTTAATTCTTAAATGACAACCCCATTAGCACCATATTTGCATCCTTAATAGCACCATGTTAGCATCCAAATTAGCATCCAATATTGCATCCATTTTTTCTACCACTTTGGCATTCCATTTTGCACCATGTTTTACTTCCAAATATGTGTCAATTTTCGCTTCCAAATTTGCACCAATTTTTGCTTTCTTTTTTGCATCATGGTTTGCTACCAAAATGAAGCCAAATACTTCTTCTATTGTTGCACCATATTTTTCATCCTATGTAGCGCCATGTTTTGCATCCAAAGTAACATCTTATTTTTCTACCATATCAACGCCACGTTTGGCTTCATCACCAGCGCCACATGTTGCATCCTTTTTAATGCCTAGTTTTGCATCTCTCATGTTTTGGACACTAATTTAGTCATTTTTAGTAATTTTATATACGAGTTTTGGTCATTTTGTTTGGTAACCTATCTCTTATTTTTTGCTTACTAATTTAGTTGTTTTTAACTGATGTTATAATATCATTAGGGCATGGAGGAATCGAACCACCAACCTCCTGCTTGTAAGGAAGGTGCTCTTCCATTGAGCTAGAACCATTTAAGAATTTGGGAACCTAACTTACAGAGTCCTCTATAATGGTAAAAAATATCAATACACAACTTTGAGTATCTAATGGTTGACAAAGGATGATACATTTTATTATCTTCAACTTGAGATTGATTACATTACTTGGTTCTCTATATATCATTTTCCTATGATTGTAAAGTTTCTATCATTACAGTACCAACATCTGCAGGTTGTGAGGCAGTAGCATCACCTTTTCCCTATGATCTAGTAGTATCATGGGCCTAATCTGATCAAGTGTCATCAACTAGTTGAGCCCTCTATAACTAAGAAACAAAATTATCCTCAATTCCTAATTCTATTGTAGTGTCGCTCATTCCTCTAAGTTATTGACTATCATCAACCCAGCTACTCAAACAATTTATTGGTTGCCCACTTCAAAGTGTTCAGTAAATAGAATCCAAATGGGACGGAGCTGAAGTACTTTCAATATTACTCTCTACTACAAACCTATCATTCTTTGCAATCATAGACACATTACATTATATATGTCCTTAAACTATGAATTCTAAAGTTTGAATCCAAGAAAAACAATTTATAATCTGGTAGATGTTCAATGACCATAAATTTTACAAATTACATATTTCTCAATCAAAAACTGATGTAAATGGGGTAGATGGTCTAATGAGAAGTGGATGTTGAAATGTCATTCCAAAATCATCAGTTCTTCCTATATATTATAGATAGAGGTAGTATATGCATGAAAAGATCAAGTATTTTGCTTAAAAGTTCTCAATACCTGACTTAAGGACAGAGGAAAAGGCGACTATCCAAATCCAAATATACCTGAATGATTGGACTTTTTATACCAATTGATAAGGATATGAGAAATATTTACCGATGTAGCATACTAGAGCAAGGGTTCAAAGAAGGGTTTCAGATATGAAGATAAAAGTTGTTTTGTCCATTGATGTCCAAGAGTCTTGATACAAACACAAATCCTTTAAATTTTATATCCATATGGGACTTGGGTCTCATTTATACAAAAACTGATCCATTTTGGGCCATTCTATAACATGAAAATCATAACCAGACCCTAACTACTTTGAGTGTTGTCATCTTTTAGCTGCCCTGTGATGTGAAAATAATAAATTTGACCTTTCCTTATCCATTAATGGTCAATGAGAAATTGATCTATGGGGTTACCCACCAAAAGGAATTCTGGGCATGAAGAAAGTAACAATAACAAGCCTCTAGCAGTATACCAGTAGTTCTAAGCACTAAAAGAGCCCTAATAAATAGTTTTGGGCAGTGTTGGGCCACAAAATAGATCTTTGAGCACATTACAGCCCTAGAACAGTCACCTACAACCATAAAAATCCTGCTTCTAACATAAAACATCATTAAAAATTAATTTTAGGCAGCGCTATGGGTGAAATTAGTGCCAAAATATAATTTTGTCTCATAAAGCTTCATCTATGTGCATCAATCAGTAAGAATAAAATGGATTTTTATTTCGCTAGCTTCACTAAATTGGCCAATGTGAATGAAGATATATCTTTGAAGATGTTTTTCTCAGTAAAGGGTTTCCTCGCTAGAAAATTTATGACTTATTTAAAGATCCCAAAATATGGTTTCTCAAATATGTATAGCATAATTGAATACCTTCAAATCTACCTACTCATGTCTACTCTCAAGTTCAAAACCCAATTTAGAATTTTTTTACATAATTTGTAATTAAGTGTATAAGTTCAATTTGTATGGTCCATACATATGAAAAGTCTCCCTTGCACTATTGTTGAAAAAGGTCCACAACCTATACAGTTATCCTTTCTCCTAGCAAATATTGAATAAAAATGGAAACTACACTTCGGATGGATAAAGTTCTAGATAAAGTTCTATATAATGTTATAGTCACTAAATCTTTGTATAAAGTTCCGAGTAGTCACTGAACTAGTTATGCTACCTTGTAATTTTTATTCCTACTCCACATTTTCAAACCATAATGCCAAATATTATATGATTCTTGTTTATTTGATCAAAATCCTAATTGCAATGATTCAAGGCTGCAATTCCTTTCTCAAGGGATATGTACCATGTGAAGGGATGATTCCCCATGTGAAGGGAGTTATGTACCATCACTAGCAAAGGGATGATATAGAATCACAGATCACTTCTAGTAGCCTCCACATTCCATTGCTACATTTACTACCATGATGCCATCCACCTTAGGTTTTCTCATCTACCTTTCTTTGTGGCTTTCAATTCACTCCACCCTTGCTTTCTGCACTCTGAGAGTCTAGTGTATATGGTCATTTTGTTCATCTTGCAATTCTAGACTTCTAAGAGATGACGAACTGACAGCTTCCAAATGGATTGTAAGGCTCTCTCCTAGGATAAATTTTATATATAAACAAAAAACAATCCTAGCAAAAACAAAATGCAGAAAATTGTTTACAAATCAATACATAAGCATTCATATAGGATCATGTGTGTTTAATTTATATATATAATCATTAATATAGCAATATTTAGTCAGTTAACTAATAAAATTATATATAATGCAATTATACATATAGCAGGTCCCCCATTCTTAAATTTCTTTGTACTCAGACGATGGGTATGCATGATGCCAAGATCAAAAGAATTCATTTTCCCATGATGCTTCCTAGTGATTCAGGGCATGACAAGATCCCCCTCACCTCGTTTCTTGTCATTAAACTACACTCGCATGTCTCCTCCTAGACATTGTAGCATTATGATAAACGATAGTTTAGAATCACTTGGTAAGGAATTTTTGTGGATGAGATAACTTGATACATCCCATCTCAAAGATAGATGCCACGATTCTATCCATGACTTGTGTACAATATTTTCACTAATGATCAAGGGTTATGGTATTTATGTTTCATTGTATCTTGTGTTCTCCTCTAGAATATTATGTGTTCGTTCATCTCATTCTCAAACTAACCCAGTCCATTGCTATCAAAACACTATTCTCTTTGCCATATTTTATTATGTATGTATTCCACAATGCTAGGGTATAGGAATATTTTTCCTTATATAGTTTAGCCTTTAAAATACCTTCATATCTAGCATGCACAATATTTTGTCAAGGAATAAAAGGAAGCAAGAACCCAATTCAAATAAGAAGTTCAACTGAAAGAAAAATTTCTAAAAATTGCTGTCAAACTAGTGGAAATATGATGAGGATTTCAAGAGAATATTGCACAACAGTCTAGAGGTCATAGTAGAGCAACAAATAAAAGCCTACCATCATGGAATAAGAAAATATCAAAGAAGAGGTGGCTACCCATTTCCATTCGATGCTGAACTGTTCATGCCCAAACCAGTTCAAATGCCTCATATGACTTCGTATGTCAGATATCTACTCTAATTTCTTGGATACCATTTGAAAACTCATGTAACTTTCCCTCTATGTACATCAATGGCTTCATAGCTGACAAAATATACCTTTCAACGCTCCTAAAGCCAATATTCCCAAATTAGGGACGAGGCAATACCAAAACTAGTCATGAGAATTACTTATTGAAGGATATTGTCCTCATGCATAGTAGACACTACATTTAAAAGCCACTCCCATAGGGTGTAGGGTAAAGTGGCAATGTTATCAACTTCCTGTAACATCATCATCTTATCGGAAAAAAACCTATTTTTCCCTTGGCTCTCAAATTATAAAATGACCAATCTAAGTGTGAATAGGAAGATACAAAATTCTCTCAAACCACCATTGTATACTCCTTCATGTGCGATATGAGACACCTAGACTGATGCATTAATAGTTTCTGATTTTACTCCCACATGAGACTGCAATGTCATTTCCACATTTATAGAGGACTTAATCACCAGCAAGCCAAATTCATATATTTTCTCCAATTGGTTGTCATTCTTGACACAACCTTTGCTTGGCTAATGAGACAGTGCACCTACTAAACTGTAGGTTATGACCTAGTGTGGAAGCTAGAAAATCATGGTGTAAAATATTCCTCCTTAATTTCAACTACCGTTCTTGCTCACAAATCAGGCCATATGGTAGGAATTCATTATGTGGCATCCTGGTTGATGCTTCTACCTCGTACTGACGCTATGTCATATCAGGTATTAGATTCTTAATTCCCTGACTTGAAATGAAGAATTGAAAAAGTGTGATGAGATAGATATAGGTGTATACCCAAATGGCCTAACTTGGAAAAATATGTTTACTGTAAGATGGTTTTGGGTGTATGTATGTTCTTGAGTGCCCACTTACCAAGTCTGTTACTGCTTGATATCTAATTTCCCCGAAGGTTCAAGGCATCTCAAAGGTTTGCAGAAGGAGGCTTGTTCTGTATTTTTTTAGTGGTTGATGTCTTAATGGTGAATTCATTACTAGTTGACAGACTGCTTGTGTAAGTGGTCTGGTTGTGAAGGACTCTGAATTTCTGACAAATTGTCGAGGAATAATATCATGGTTTATGTTGATATAATGAAAATGTGTTAGTAGAAAATAACCCAATACCTATACATCAAACTTGCATTGTCTTTACTGAGAATGTGCAATTGCAGATGGGAAGTAAATATTGCAGTGTACTTGTTTTTTATTTACATTTTGGTTCATTATCCTGAAAAGCTTGATAGAAGCCTCTGTTTCCTGTTTCTTATTTATTTTCTATTTTATCTGTCAACTCTATTCTAAGACAGTGAAAATGAGCCTATTACAGTCATTTTTCAATTCTCTAAAGCTGCTAATTACATATTTCTACCCTAAAACCTTAATGTGATAATTTCATGCAAACTATCCTCAAATTTATTACTGTTATAGCTTAGAATCATAGAGCTGGTTTCAGCTAGAGCATGATTGGTGTCCTGGTTAGGAATCCTGAAAAACTAAGAATTAGTAACCAGCTAATCAACATGATAGCATAAAATATGTCATTAGTGTACATGAGTTAACCAGTGTATTAAACTAATTGAAAAAATCTAGGGACAAATATTAGTACACTAAATCCTTGTTCAAACCACTTATAACTTACCTTACAATTCCAAATAAGGGCCTAGCAAGTGCCATATTTGCATATGTAATTCTATTCACTCCAAGCTTAACCCCATGCCCACAACCTAATAATCTGCTCCTTTACAAAAGAGAATAATAGTATCCCGTACCCATTGCTCAAAAAGTTTTCATTCTTACTGTACCCATACCCACTCTCGGATGTACCCATGGAACATAGGAAAGTACCCATGGAATGGATGTGCTAGAAAGAAAGGTCACAGCTTCACAAAGGGGACATGCCTGTGAATCTTGAATGTTGGGAACCCTAACCACATACAAAAAATTCAGAACTAGGCAGAAGGGTCAGGAAATACAAACATTGCTCTGTCTACTTGAACATAACTAAGCCTCAGCTTATTTCATTGCTAGAAGACAACAAATTCCCTTCTCTAAAAACCCACAAAACAATCCATCCAAAGATATCATTAACTGTTGCTAGCATAGCAAGTCCCTACAGCTTACAAATGCACAAACAGAGGCTCGCTATAGAGGACTGAGGACAAACTGGATCTAACTATCTACAAAATAAACCAATGATAATAAAATTCTTCATGAAGACAAAAACCATATCCACCTAGATGTGTGCCAAGTCCTCTGACAAAATAACTCACCACTAATCTTGGAGTGGAACACCCCATTTCAAGTACTCTTCGTGAGCTCCTATCTAATAAGTCACCATTCATCGTCCTTGGTGAAATGGCAGGTTCAACAAGCTCTAGGTATATTTGCAATAGGTTATAAGAAACAACTTGATTCCATGCATTGATACAATAATTAACAAGTTTAGAATGTAAAATTAATCAGTTACATATCTAGGGTAGAACTGAGGCACTCAGATTTTGAGCCATGTCATATTTTATGTTAGTAGCTATCATGTTAGCTTTCTTTCAATTAATGTAGGTACATGGTCACTTTGAATACTTTCCAAATAAATAGTCAATTTTGGCACATTCATGTGAGACGAGCAGTGGTCCAGTCCTCTTCTTAGAGATCAAAGTCCAACATGTTCTCTTTTATAAAACATTCTTTATTTGGGCTCAATCGCTTCAAGGAAAATCGACACCTGTTGAACTTTCCTTTATTCATACTGTAATACTCCTATAGTTTATTGTGATATAGTCATACCTACCAATTGATAAATGGAAGATTAAAAACATGAAGAATTCTTTCGAATTTTCTTTAAATCAAACAGTCATTCCACTTGGATCTGTAATTACATTTTTTGTGTTTAGTATTTTAAGGCCTGAACAATTAGGAAACTAGTAAATAGCAATTAACAGACAAACTTGTAAATTCTGGATGCATAGTTAAAAATTGAAAGTATTAGTTCAAGGGATATTTCTCATTTTGAGTTAATACCATCTGGTGTATTTGGCACATGCACTAGATAGCCTACATAGTGCCATGATCCCTTCAAAGTTTTTTGTAAGCAGTGCCATGATCCCTTTAAAGTTTTTTGTAAGCAGTTAAAGTGATGATTGGACATTGGATACAAATGAGAAGTTATTGTCATGTTCCATGGGAATGTACCCCTCATGCTCCCCATGTCCTGGAGATGGGGAGCTCTTGGTGAAACGTCCCCCTTGCCACTGCTAAGATTTTTTTTCATTTTTGTTTTTACATTATTTTTACCTTTTACAATCCCTACTTGGTACTACTTCGAAAATAAATCAAATTATTTAGTATTTACATTGCAAAATCATGAATATACATCAAATGCATTATTATTTTTGTTATTTTTATTTTATTTTTATATTTTTAGAGATGTACCCCCATCCCCCATGAATTTCCGCAAATGTTGGGGGTGTTTCCACATGTCTACAATGTGTGTTTCCTCACTTCCGCCCTTCCACATCCCAAAAAAATGGGGGAGAATTGAGTTATAGTGGTTTGTAAGCCATTTGCTACCTTTTCTAGATTCTTCCCCATATATTACTTTTGTAAACTTGCCAGTGCAGACTAATCATAATTGAATTTGAGCCCTAAGATTTTCCAGCTCAAAAATAAAAATTAGATATTGGAGGGGTTTTCCTTATCTAGGATGAAAATTAACTTTTAATAAGATACAAAACACTAGCATTCACATTCAGCTATTTAGTGAGAGATGAAAAAATAGTTTGACAAAAACTACTACTTCAACTATATATGCAATATATCAAGACACAAAAACTACTTCGGAAAGCACCATTTATGTTTCTACTCAAGATTCAGTGATGGATTTCTTTCAATCGTGCTTATCTAAATCCTAGTTGAATGGTGATTAAAACTCATCTCTATGAGTAACATGTCTTAAAGGCCCTAGATGTTTCATCCGCTCAACACAATTGAATTAGTATATTGATCAGAAAAATCCAACAGGATTTCAAGTCATTAATATTATCTATTTCCCCGTGAATTCCCCACGAATTCTAGTGCCAAAGGAATGGACTAAAAATCGTTGCAAATCCAAAAAATACTCTATACTTCCCCTCCAACCCGAAAATATAAGAAGTAATAGAAAGAACCCCAACACAAGCATAAACAAATAAACACTAAATTCATATGCAATCAACAAATTGATAGACCCTCTAAAATAGCCCTAAAATCTTGTGCAACAAATAAATTGGTACTCCTCAAACAAAACCTAAAATTTTATGAAACAAATGATAATCCTTGAAAAAAACCCTAAATTACCATGTAGTAAAAAAAATTATACTCTCACCAACAAAATACTAAATTGTTAAGCAGCAAGCATGAGAGTATTTCAGCTTAAATCCTACGGAAATATGATCAACTATTGAAATCATCGGTTTATAAGACTCCTCAAAGACTGCAATATAAATATGATTTTTGTGAATGGTAAGCTTTGTATTGTTGAAGCTAGCTACAATTTTGAGAGGTATAGAGACATGGGAAATAAATGTTGTGGGAATTCTAAATATAAGAAGGGATCCCCATTGTCAGGGGTTTTCAATTTGACTTGGAATCAATATTGTATAGAAATGCAATATGATGAATAGAAGAAATATTAATAATACCTGGAAATCCTATGTCGCCAAAACTTTTAACATGCTTTGGGAATGTCTCGACCATCAATAGTAATTTCACATCTGGTACGATATTCCTTGACCTCGTCTTCAGTAATGGAAGTGATGCCCGGTGTCTCCACATAGAAATTCTTCTCAAAGGGTGTCAGGTTCTTGGAATCCTACTTCGACAGAGAAATGTCGTCGAAATCCCTCTTTGATCAACTCCCCTGAAACCCCCCATAATGACTTCCTCCTCCTCCTCCGCCTCCACCCCCCAAACCATCACTACAAATACACTGCAAGTTAGAAACGTAATTCCACACAATAAAATAACGAACCATACATAGTCGTTATTATGATTATTTCTCTATATTTTACCTCTTCCTCTCACAATACGAGTTAGGATCGCCATATCTGCTGTCATAGTGGGTCATTGTTTACAAACCCTCAAGAAACTATTAAAACCCTAAGCACCCAATTCCAGCAACAACAACAACACAAACCCTATGTTGTAACTGAGAAATGTTGGATGAGACGAAAATGCTAATCTCAATCTCTAAAATAAAAGACCCCCTTTTCCCTTCAAAACTAGAAAAATCCCTTTCCTCCGTTTAAATTTCCTTCTCTCCTCCAAAGTACAAATACCATTATTGTTATTAATGTATGTCATTTAAGGTAGGTACGGTTCCTGTCTCATCACCATGAATGTGCAAAACCCCATTTACTTGCTTAATTGAAATCCTTTGAGGCTATTTAACCTAATTGTTATGGTATGAGTTTAGCTATGGTTAGTTTTATTTGTATTTATAATGTTCAAATTTAACTATCAAAATGTTTATAAAAAAGTAATTCTATTGAAATTAGTTAATGTTTAACAACATTCTCTATATTTGTAGTGAACATCCATGATTTCTTAATTTTCATTTAATTTAATTTTCAATGTTATTTATTGGTTGAAATTTATGTTAGTAGTAGAGTAATTAGAGTGACATTTTTGAAAGTTAATTATGTTATTATATTTATAAATGTTTTCAATTTTTGGATTAGATATTTTGTTTTCTATAAGGGATTATTATAAGAGAAAAAAGAGTAAGCTTTCAAATTAAATAAATAAAAAGAATTATGAACAAAATAAGTAGTTTAGTGGGATAATTTAATTGGTTGAATGTTTTTTTAAACCATGGGAACAACAACCTCCCAAGAGTATATCCAATATCCTGTAATCCAGATATACCAATAACTTGTGACTTAGCAGAGCTTGAGACGTCCTTAAGCCCACCGGGGTGATCCTCTATCCCATGGATTTCCTACCCTTCGAGGCTTGTCACAATAGGCCAATGAGAAACCCTACCCCCGCCAGTTTTGAACCTATGAACTCCAAGGAGATAACACATGTTCTTAACCATTAGACCCACTTGGGTGCTTTTTTATCATGGTCACAATAGTGTTTCTGAAGCTCAATTTTAATATCATTTTCATAGTGATATGGTTGTGGCTAAAAGGTTTCAATTTAAGTGGTTGAATGTTGTGAATTGCAAGTAGGAAGTTATGAGTTCAAGTTTGCAATAGAGTTCCTTGTAGAGTCACATTTTTATCACTACATGGAGGATTTTTTTGCTTTAGATGGTTATGCTTATTTGATCCACATGACCATGGTGACATTTTAAGCCTAAGACATAGTGATTGATGAAGCTTAGGTGCCATCGCTTGGGTGTCATCTTGTGCACCTGGACATGGGACCCACCTTTATGGATGTGTCCCTTGGATTACTTCAACATTGAGGCTAGTTCATGCACAAGAGGCATTGGCTTCTTTATCATTGTGGTTAGCACTCTTGCATGGGACCTGGGTTTACGGTGGAGCTTCTTTGACTACTTCATCATGATTAGCATTTGTACACGAAACCCTTGTTACCTAGATTAATTTTGTATTGTGGTCAACACTAGTCCATGGGACCCTGGCTTATGGTTGTACCTCCTCACATCAAGCATTGAGGGAAATATTTTTTGAAGAGAGGGTAATATAGGGTACCTAAGGAGATACCCAAAGGGATAATTCTACATATTGAGGCCATCGATATTAAATAAGGTCCATGTAGTGTGAAAAACAATACTTATAACAACTCTTATCAGAAGGTTCTGCCTACTATAAATTTCATTCTATATAAAGTCCACCTACTGGAAAGTTCCTACTCTAACAAATACCTAGGAAATGGGATAGAAACTATATAAAGAAGTAGAAGCAATGTAATGAGATTTATTCTGAAGTATTGATGTAATATTTACAGCAAGCATGGATTGTGGAGTATAATTTCAATAGTGAATATTTAATGGTGGGTGATTCCACGGACCTGGGTAACACTTTTTGGCAAGCACATTTCGGCAAAAACATAAAAATGCACCTCGGTTGAGGTCTTGTTAAGCCCTCGACCGAGGTCTTAATATCTCGACCGAGGGCTTGTTAAGCCCTCGG
>LPNX010139812.1:210744-303074 GCA_001517045.1 Pseudotsuga menziesii | reverse complement strand
TCTACAATTTGTTTTTTTACTGCAAGTCAAAATTCACATGGCATATATGCGTTTTCAGGGCTTCTCTCTAGTACATGAGTAAAAAATCAGGTTTTCATCACCACATTTGGCCAAAAAGTGTTACCCATCTTCATGGAATCACCCTGGTGTTACTCTACGTTCATTGTCTTCTCAATATATTATGTAAATTATCTTGTTGTATTTTGAGTGGATATATTTGTAGAGTTTCTAAAGTTTAAGAGTAATATATTCTCTGTGATTCAAATTATGCTTTAAGGATCATTACATGGAGGCAGGTTGATTATAGTAAAGTCAGTTCTAGAACGTATACCAATATATTGGTTATCGATTGTCTGTATCATAGAAGGAACCCTATACAACATTAGGAATAAATGTGTCAACTTTCTTTGGATAGGGAGGAAGCTTGCATAAGGTATGTTGTCAGCCAAACTGTCAAAATTAGCAAGCCCAAAAGAGGTAGGAGGGCAGGGATTAAAGAACATCTATGTTTTAAAGGAAGCATCGGCTATTAAAATTTTAAGGAGGATTTTTTGCAATGATTAGTGGGGAAAAGCCATGAGGTCAAAATATTTCAAGGATTGATCACTAAAAGAATGGATAGTGATAGAACACAAATCTATTAAGGGAGCTTCTATTGTATAGAAGTGTTTAGTTAGAGATTTTCTAATTGTAGGTAAGCCATTGCATGGAAAGTTGGAATCGGGGATAGGCTCATATTAGGGGAGATCCTTGGGTAAAATAAAGGCACATTATTTGATATGATCTCTATTCTACTATTCATATGATGTTTTTAGATGCACTGTGGAAGAGGCATTTTTTTTATACCTCGATTGGAACTTGCCCAATGAAACTAGAAATATAGAAAAGGTAATAGACAAAACTACATAGAACTAAAGGAAAGGAAAAAAAATAGTAGGATCTGAAACTTAACATATGGGTAGAACAATAAATAGCAGTGAAGTTGTTTTCTAGTTTTCTTTAAAAATGTTTTAGAAAAAGACACTTCTGACCTACGTTTTTTCCTTGTAAAGTTTAAAGTATTATACCGATGCGATGGAAATACCCAAAAAAGGTGATGAACTAGTATCAAGTTCCATGATATCCAACAATTGGCACAAATTCAAATTGGAAACAAAATAATGATAGAAGATTTTGTGTATATTACATTTCAGAGCTTCTTTTCTCTGTTTCGATCATGATATTGTTTTTTTTAATGCAAAATCCTTTTAACAAACATCAAAACTAGTTTTCATTCTATATTCTGTGATATAAAACTTTGTGGGCTCATAATCCATTCATCGGGCCATAGGCCACTACTAGGGATAAAGCTTTGTTGGTGTGGTGTCTTTGCATGTTAAATTGCGATATTTAGTGTGTGCAAGCAAGTTAGGAGAATTATAGAGTATGGTTCTTGTTGCAAAGGTCTTGGATCCCAATGATTTTTTTGTCAATGATTAGATCCAGAAACACACTTCATTCTTGCTTCGATTGGAGGTGTGTGGGGCTATGCACTTAGTGATCATAGGGAGATATGCACTAATTTTACATTGTTTTTGGACATGAACTCCTTCTACATAAATAAAATATAGCATCACACAAAAATTCTATCACATGAATCATGATCAATGACATTGGCATTGATATATCTGACGTTATGTCGGACATTTTCTGAACACAATCCCTAGCTCTAAACCTAGTGGAATTCCTAGTGCAGTTCCTTTTGAAATTTCTAGCATTATTCCAGGAGGTATACCTGGATCTATACTTGGCACTATGTTGGATGTTTTCTAGGTGCAACTCTTGGCTCTATACTTGGAGCTATGTTGAATGTTTTTCCTAGCGAAATTCATGGTGCAATTCCTGTCGCTAACCCTCGATTAATATATGGTGCTATGCTATTCAGGACGTTTTTTGGAGGCTATTCTTGGCATTATATGGGATGCTTTTATGGACGCTAATTGGGATGTTAATTGGGATGTTAATTGGGATGATAATTGTGATGTTAATTGGGATGATAATTGGGACGTTAATTGAGATTCTAATTATCGTCCAAAATAGAACCAAATTTTAAAAAGGGATGATAATTGGGATGCTAATTGGGATAGTATTTGGGATTCTAATTGGGATGCTAATTGGGACACTAATTGGGATGCTAATTGGGAAGCTAATTGGGACGTTAAATGGGATGCTAGTTAGCATCCAAAATAACACCAACTTTTAAATTGGGATGCTAATTGGAACACTAATTAGGATTCTAATGGGGATGCTAATTGGGAATCTAATTCAGACGCTAATTGGGATGCTAATTAACATTCAAAATAACGCCAACTTTAAAAAAGGGACGCTAATTGGGATGCTAATTGGGGCGATAATAAGGATGCTAATTGGGACACTAATTGGGATGCTAATTATCGTCCAAAATAGCGCCAACATTTAAAAAGGGATGCAAATAACGCCACTAAAAGTGCCAACCCGTGGAAAAGAGTCCACTTTGTCCAAAAAATGATGAAAAATACACTAAAAGTGATAGTGCATGATAAAAGGGAAGCTAAAAGAGACGCTAATCACAGGTTTTTGTTGTAGTGTTCCCCTTTCTCTTCCTCCATTTTATTAAAATCAATCTTCCAGTTACTTGTTCATCATCTTATGATCAGATCTACTTCTAAAAATTCCTTATACATTTTTATATCTAGTTCCTAAGAGTCTTGTTTCTTAGATCTGAAATTTCATAAAGAAAATAATATTTTTAAGATAGATCTAGGTGAAGAAATTCATTTTTGCAAGTAGCTCGATCGTAGATCTAAATCTTGCTCATAAGGTAGTTTCTTCTTTTTTTCATTCTTTAAAGATTTAAATTCTACAAGAAAGTGCACATCATATTGGATTCCAAAAAGGAAGGCCAAGATACCAAGGAAATCTTGCTTTTCTTGGTTCCTTTTTGAAAAACTAAATTGTTCCTTTTTAACAGTTTTTAACTTAGTCTTTTTTCGGTAATTAGTGTGGTGACCCAAAACATTTTTAAAGTGTTTTTGGGCACATTTTATTTTAATATATTGCTGGTTTTTATCATATTTAACAAAAAAGAGAAGGCGACTCTGCCCTTTTTTCGACTCTTGGGCGAACTAGAGCTTCTTGGAGGCTTACTCCACTGCTGTGCTTCCTTATTCGGCTTGTTGTAAGCTTGTTGTAAGAATTTGGATCCTAGATAAAAAGGAATAAAGTGAAATTAATTTTATGATATTTTAACCTTTAATAATAAAGAATCACTTCGATTAGGCTCTTTTGATCCCACTCCCCATCCCCCCTGGGGGGATTCGCGTCTTTTTCACTTTTTTGCACTTTTTCCCGTTTTCTGCTCTAGATTAGTATTGTCATGCAGGATTGTATACTTTGATAATATTTTACATTATTACATATTTTGAAATCAAATTAATACTAATACTTACCCCACGAATCCCCAATTGAACCGAAAGGTGAAAGAGGATCGTGGTAGGATTATTTAGAAAACCTCTGGTGTGTGTTTTTGCTTCTATTTTCATTGTTACTTTTCACAAGCAAACAATAAAATTAACCCCTCCTTGATTTCCCTATTGAGGTCCCCATGGACCAAAAGAGATTCCTGGAGGGTTTTTTTTTTAACAAGAACACGCTCTTAAAATTTACTAAAATTTACAAGACTTCGGTGTGTATGCTTTGCACTTCGTTGTGGTTCATCCAATTAGTCAAGCTACATCAAAAGCAACATGAGACTTGAATAATTAGGATTCACTTTCCCAATTAACCATCGTAGGAGAAAATCCAATGCCTTGATTAAACCGTAAACAATGGAAAAATACCCAAAGGAAGTGGGAAATACTGGACAGTGACCTCGAGGCACCAATCCATGTTACATCCTAGCAGGTGTATTATGAACATAGTCTTAGAGACTCCATCTAGCCCACACATTCCTTGTGGGTAGCCTTAGAGGTTGTTACTTTTGGAGATACTCCAAGTACCCCCTAGGTATATCTGGAGTCCCCCTCGCCTAATTTAATTCACTCATTTTTCACATTAATTTAAAACATACTAGGATACAATTGCACAACATTCACTCCAGCACTTGCAAGTACTATTAATTATTTTCGGCTCCATTTAAGGCATTGATCAACTGTTTATTTCTTTCAATCTATACGTGAATGGGTGTCGTATCATTCTTATTTGTGATTGTCTCATCATGTTATCTGTTGTTTACAATTCTTAAATCAAAACTCCTAAAAAACTTACTTGTTTAATACCATCATCATCTAAGTAACCATCCTTAGTAACTTGTAGGGTCTACCCTCCTTGGCTTCGTTAGGAGTTTGCCTAAATGAAGGAGTCAAGAACAAGGTGACAGCCTTGACTTGAGAACTTCCCCCAAGGACAAACTGAGTGGCTTGAATATTTCTGCCACGTTCCCCCCTAGGTGTGTGAAAGGTGACAACATCTTTTTGGTGCAGTTGCTAGGGATAAATCTTTCTATTCCCGAGTACGATTTAGCTTAAATTTTTTTCTAAAGAAATAAAAAGATAAAAGTTTGATTGATCTTGTCTTTAAAACAAAAAATTAAAACTCGATCCATCTGGCGACTCCACTGTCTAATATTCCTCCAAGGATTTCTACCCAAAGGAACCCCAAACAATTATTCAATTCTCTCCCTGATCCTGAAAGGTTTATTACAGAAAGGTTGAATATGCAGACTTCTCATAGAATCGTTGAAGATTTAGGAGACCAATCCCTCCCATATATCCATCACATATTTGAGGAGAGTCACACTCAACCATCTACTGTAATGTTTGATTTTTTCAAAACCCTTGACTTTTCTCAAACAGCAGGTGCTCCACATACTATCCCGAGTGATGCTATCAAGAAACTTCCTACCTTGTTTGGAAATAGGGCAAACCCGGGTTTAATCCTTTTATGTTGCACCAACAAAAGACCCACAGTGTTGGCCCTTTCGGCAACAACCTGCGCGCAGGTTGCAGTCTCACCCGAAACAGCTATCGGGTGCCGTAGAATCAGGTTTCTGCAAGCAGAGAGGGATATTACTGTACCTTAGCCTTTAATAACTTATTAATCAACAATTACACATCTTTGTCATTCACTTATATACAACTTCGTAGATAGATAAACAACCGTGACTTGCTTAACCCACTACAGGGAATTCACAGCGAAGCTTGTTATTAGCAGTGATCTAAGTTATCAAATCTATACCGTTATTAATGCATAAAAGACAACAGAAAGAGAAACAACACAAGAAACCACAACACCAGATATAACGTGGTTCACCCCTAGTGTAGGGGTTACGTCCACAAACTGTATTTTATTCAACTTGCTACAAAACCACAGTTTGATCTGCGCACTCAGCTGCAGATCCCTTTAGTCCTTAACAGCCGCGCACACAGCAGCAGGCCTCTGCACACACATCTACAGATCTTTCCTTAATCTTCTTACAAAACCCTCTACGTACACAGCTGCAGAGGTCATCCACGCACACAGCTGGGAATTGACCTTTCCTTACAAAATCAGCCTTAGCCTCGCCTTAATCTTTCTTACATCATAAAACCTAACCTTTCTTATTTACACAAGTGCCTATTTATAACACACTGTTTACAAAAACATGGATTCAATACCATGGGCACCCAAAACCCTAAACCCTGGTCTTAAGCCACGAGTTTATTACAATAGAGGACTTTGACTCAACCCCCGACACCCCTAAGACTATTTTGAGTCAAACCCACGGAGTTACCCATCTTAAGGACCATTGAGGTACGCGCCCTAACAGGCCCCTAAGACTCACCAGTGTCCCGTCTCGGGGCACTTATCTGCTCAGCTGGTGGTAAAATTTGCTTGGCGAAGACATTGTGTGCTAGTTCCTGGAGTCCTTCCTGCCAGTTGCCGGCTGCCTTCTTATTTCTGTTGTTTGATATTGATGCTGAATAAGGCCTTGTGGATCCATCTGCAACCCCATCCTTTGGTCGGGTTGGCGACACTTAACCAACCACAGCTTGGGGTCCCCTGGAATTGTGTGTCACGCTGCATAAGACACACAGCTGCCATGGTTCTGCTATGTCAGAATATTTCAGGGTGGGGCTCGCCAGAGTCATTTGGCGAGGTCTTATGGCCTTCGTGGCTCCATGTTAGAGCAAATTTGTGCCTGCCTTCGCCTGATTTAGAGCAAACTTCTGCCTGCCTGTGTACCGAAGTCGAATACGACTGTACTGGTAGATTACTCAAAAGGTTCTGCAGACCTCTCTCTCTGAACTCTCGTACTAGCTCCTGGACTTCACAATTGTTTGACATGGCTCCAGTCGAGCAAACTCCAAGAAGTGCTTCGAAAAATATTTCACAAGCCAATGTAGCTTACTTATAGAATTCCATTACAGAATCTGTCATCATAGTGTAGTAATGACATCAAATCTGCTTGAATACCAGAAATCTCGTCACACCCAGCCTGAGATTTTCCCGAAATCTCATAATTACGGTTATGGAGAGTAGCTCACGTGCCGCCACCGTCAAATGCATTTTGTCCCATCCATCTCATACTAGGCTGTGACACAGTTCCAACCTACGACATAACAACCACTTTCTACTTCGACATAGGATGAACCTGCGTCCCCTGACCAACCTTCGGCTTCCCATACTTTATCCTTTAGACTACGACATTCCACAGTGTGGTGAGAAACTATGTTGGGTACGTAGACTTTTCTTTCTTAGTGCTACCTTCAATTCTGAGGACTTGGCCTGTCTCTGTACTTCTTTAGACGACTCCCATTTATCATAGAAGGAAAGAGTTCTCCATTTAACTTAGCTAGTTGGACTGCGCCCCCATCAGTAACTTTCTGTACTATATATGGTCCCTTCTAATGTGTCTTAAAATTTTCAGGGAACTTCATGAATTTGCTGTCATAGAGGAGCACAAGATCACCCTGCTAGAATTGTTTCTTCTTAATGTGTCTGTCATGCCACGCTTTTTCTTGAGCTTTCTGCACCTGTTGCTGGAAACCTGCAATAAATCTATCCTCCTCGAGTTCTAATATCTGTTTCAGTCTCTTTGTTATTATGGCTGGGTCATCCATCTCGGTGAAAGCAGATATTCTGAGGCTGGGAACCATGTATTCCATGGGCATGACGGCTTCTTGCCCATAAACCAATCAGAAAGGTGTATGGCCTGTCAATTTTTTGCAAGTAGTTCTGTAAGCCCATAGCACTGCTGGAATGAGAAGGTCCCAATCATTTCTGTTAGCATTACAAATATTTGTCAAAGCATGCTCCAGGATCTTATTAAAAGCTTCGACAGTCCCATTTGCTTGTGGATGATAGGCTGTACTTTTCTGATGGTATACTTGAAATTCTTCAGTTAGCACTGCAATAGTTTTATTTAAGAAATGTGATCCTTGATCGCTCATAAGGACGCGAGGACACCCAAAACTAGACAATATGTGATCGAAGATGAATTGCGCAGCTGTAGCAGCACTACAGTTCTTGACCGGTTGGGATTCAGCCCAACGGGTAAGGTAGTCAGTTGCTGTAATAATGTATCTCGCGCCATACTTCTTCGCAGGGGGGTTGATGGGGCCGACAAAGTCAATAGCCCATTTTTCAAAAGCTTGTAAGGTTACCTGCGGAACTAGGGGCATTTCATCCCGCCGAGATGGTTTTCCTGTCCTCTGACAGACGTCGCAACTGTGGCAATATTCTCTTGCATCCTTGTGAACGGTGGGCCACCATAAACCGGCTGTCAAAATATTCTGTGCGGTAGCTTTCCCTGCATAATGACCTCCTGCTGCGCCAGAATGTGCCTCGGCCAGAATCAGGGGTCGTTCATGCTCCAAAACACACCTGCGCAGTATTTCATTTGGTCTCATCTTGTACAGCTGGCCGGCTATTAGGGTGAAGTCCGCTGCTCGCACTACCAGCTGCTTTTTCTGTTGTGTTGTCATTTCAGCAGGTGGAAACCCTATAGACAAGTACTGAGCAATATCCTGGAAGTATTCATCAACTATCTGGATGGCAAATAGCTGTGCGTTAGGGAGGCCCTCATCCAAACAGGTGGGTTCTTCGCCCGACTCGAGCCTCGACAAGTGGTCAGGTCCTAGGTTCAGTCTCCCAGGCTTAACTATGATTTCGAAGTCATATTCTTGGAACAGAATCAACCATCTGCATATTCTTCCTCCTAGCACAGGCTTATTAACCAAATATTTCAAAGCAGAATGGTCAGTAAACATCTTAAAATGATATCCTGACAGATAATGCCGAAACTTATGTAGTGCATACACCATAGCAAGGCCTTCCCGCTCGGTTGTAGTATAATTTTTCTCTGCAGTGGATAATTTTCTACTGGAAAAAGAAATAGGGTGGTCGATCTGACCTGCACCTGGTTGAGCCAATACCACCCCTAGAGAAATGGAGGATGCGTTGACATGCACATGAAATTCTTTGTTCTAGTTAGGAAAGACTAGAATAGGGGCAGTGACCATTTTTTCCTTCAAAATATCTAAGCTTGCCTGGAACTCCGATGTCCATTCGAACTTATTATCTTTCTTCAACTGCCTTTCCATCGGAGCGGTAATTTGAGCATATCCTTGGATGAATTTCCTGTAGTAACCAGTGTGACCGAGTGTCGTGCGCAGTTGTTTGACGGACTTCGGGGGTGACAGATTTACAATAATAGCTATCTTCACAGGATCCATCATCAATCCCTGCTTACAGACAACATGACCAAGGAGAATTCCAAAAGGGGCACAAAAGATACACTTTTTTAGATTCAAAGCAATCTGGTGCTGTCTACACTTGTTTAACATAAGTCTCAAACTAGTGAGGTGGTCTTTTACTAGCCCAAAAATAATCCAATCCTCAAAATAATCTTCTAAGAATTTATGTATATATTCCTTAAACGCAGAGATGACGACTCTAGAAAATATAGCAGGTGCATTCTTCAGCCCAAAGGGCACGACAGTATATTGAAAGGATCCCATTTCGGTAGCAAATGTTGTCTTATGTCGGTCTTCTGGAGCAATTCGGATCTGATGGTAGCCAGAAAACCCATCAGTGAAAGAGTATATTTCTTGACCTCCAACATTGTCGAGCACTTCATCTGTAAAGGGGGTAGGAAAGGGATCATGCAGATAGGCATCATTTAATTTCCTGAGGTAGACACAGATGCGGATTTCACCCTTAGTCTTCTTCTCCTGGACCACCATAAGGACTGACCCACTCAGATTCTTCAACAGGCTCAATTATTCCTGCGGCGAGCATCTTATCCAGCTCCACCTTAACCTTTTCTTTATACTTCGGATTCAATCTATAAGGCCGCTGTTTAACAGGTTTTGCATCAGGTTTCAAAGGGATCTTCATTACGCCAATATCACCCAGGATACCCTTCATTTTGGAAAACTTTGTTGGAAAGAGATCTTGGTACTCGTGGAGAAGTTGGGTTACCTTGCTGACCATTTCATCATCCCAATAGTCACCGATTGTAGCGAGCTTAGGCTGTTCTTCGGATCCAATGTTAACTGTGCGTGTCTTAGGGGGATGATTTACTTCTGGGGCTTTGACGGCTGGTCCTTGCACATCACAGCATCCTTCGGACTCAGGGATAGCGATATTGCGCGGGTCCTCATCCTCCTCAATGGCGAAGTTATAACATTATAATGCGTGGGCTTCCTGCACTATCCAATCCGGTCGCTGTTCTACTAGCTCTCGGTCATCAAAGACCTTGGTATGGATGATCCTGACAGCTGCGTCTAGAGCTGGGAAGACATCATTAGTAGAAAAAGTATGTATAAAACTATGGGCAAGACAGTCCCAACTTACAGTATCTAGGCGGAGCTCAGCTTCCTCGTACCAGGTCTTAGCTATCGGTGCCAGTGTATGGACGAATCTATGTGCCCATTCGTTCTGAGGTACATACCTCCACGCCTCATAGTAGTTTGCCAAATGTGCTTGTGGACTAGATTTTCCATCAAACTTGCTTCGCACCTCCTCAGGCTGGTCCTTAAATCTCAGCCGAAGGAGCTTCTGATAGGCTTCCTAGCTAGGAATCTGCGGCTTATGGCTCTTCCACCATCTGGCTGCTGTGACTCTGAGTGTTGACTCCAGAGAAGTCATTTTCTGTGACTCAGGTATCTGACCTGAGAATTGTACGATAAATGGGTTAGGGTCTGTCGAACCATCAAAAGTATGGAGAGCGCTTGGTTGTGAGCTGATCCATCTGAGGGATTTAGTAGGTCTGGTACTACTATGTCCATGGAGCTGATATAATCGGTTCTGCCAACTCTCTAAGTCATCCTCTGAGTTGGTCATACAGGAGCTACCAAACTCCCAACCTACGGTAGGAGGATCCTCATAACCTTTGTCCTGCGTGGTGATAGTGTAGATGGGCTCCACATCATCTGGATCCTTTTGTCGAAGTGGTTCTGTGTACCGTTCCCCTTGTGAGGGATCCAGGGGTAGAATGATTCTCAATTCTTTCCCTTCGAAGATCATCTGTCTCTTCTTTAGGTTAATAACTGCAGCATTTTCCATTGCCCATTCAATTCCTAACAAGGCTGGGTAGGGGTTGCTGTCATCAATGATCTCAATTACTTCAAATTCCACGACAGTAATGACCCCGGCAATATCTATTTGGACACTCAAGAAACTTCCTAGAGGCACAATCCTTTGCTAGTTGGCTAGCCGCAACTGGATAGGGGACCAGGCGAGGGGGGGTTTTCCCATGTGTTCCCAGGTTTGTTTAGTTAACACATTTACATCGGACCCTAAGTCCAAGATAACATCAGTCAGATTATATGCCCCTATCTGAGCATTCAATCTCATCTCCCTGCCGGTTCTGTTCACTCTATGAACAGTTTTGTCTTGAGCAGAACTGTGCTGAGGTCTAGAGGAAGCAATGACTTTCTGTAGCTCAGTCAGAGCATCCTGATCTCGTAACAGTTTGAGGCAACTGTGTAAAAAGGAGGATAGGGTACTTACATTATCCCACGGGGCTTCCTGGGGCCACGAAGATAGTTGCTGAGGTTGTGCAGGTGCAACGAATGTGATAGGGATAGCAAAATCTTTCTTAACTTCCATAAATGTCTCTCTTTGTCTTGTGATATCAAATGCTGGGATTTTCACAGGAGCCTGACAAACCCGAGCGTCGGTAGGCTGTGTTTCTGTATCCTGTGGGTGTGTCATAGCTCCACTCCGTGTGACAACATGGATATTTGTGGCAGGTCTGGGCTCAAATAAAATCATCTGGATATTCCACATAGGGGCACTCTGTCGTGCCTGAATCTTAGCTATGAGCTGTGGGCACTGCTCAATCACATGATCTACCGCGCGGTAGTACCGACATGTCATAGTGGGGTTCCGACAGTCGCGAGCCAAATTCCCAGCTTGGTTGCAATTCTAACACACCAACTGGCCTCGGCCTCTTCCGGCCATACCACCACGACCTCCAGAAGAACCTCTACCAGAGGCACCCCCGTGGTAACCGTAGCTATCACTACTTGGGCCTTCATTGTGCACCCGGTAGGTGTCATAGATGCGGCACTCATCCTCATTATGACCTACGAACTTGCAGAAATTACAGTACGGGTTCTTAGGTCCCTGTCCATACCATTGCAGCAGGTAATAGTTCTCGGGTCGGTGCTGACCTGTCATTCTATAGAGCTCACAATATAGGACTTGTGGTGGAAATGGGTCCGGCGCACTTGTATGCAGGTACTTGCTTACCAGAGGGCACTGTTCCTTGTCGTGACCTTCAGTTCGACATTGCGTACACCAAACCTCTTCGCGATCGGGTTTTCCCTTCTTCATCTCGCGAAGTTCCAGGGCCATCGCTGCTAGCTGTGCTTGGATTTGAGCAATACCAGAATCATCTCCGACGGGGGCAGTCTCCAGCTTCATTGCAATTTCCAGAGCCTCTTGCTGGTCAGCAACCTTCTGTTGCAAGAGAGGAGTTCTGATATGTGGTAATAATGCCGCGATAAACCATTCCTTGTGCTGTGCAGGACTAATGGTAAAGCTGACTTGGTCTAGGAGAACTTTGAATCTCTGGTCAAAGTCCCACACAGATTCGCCGCGCTGTTGTTGAATCTCTTTGAGTTCGGTGATGCTCTGCGATTCCAATTTAGGCTTTTTAAATTATTTGGTTATGGCTACCTTAATCTCACCTAATGTAGGGCTCTGAGTACTGGAGAAATTCATGAACCAGGTCAAAGCCCAGTCCCGGAAAGAAGTAATGAGCTACGCGACTCTCACATCCGGGTCTGTAATTTTCTTCGCATTCCATACTGCTTCACATAAAAAACAGAACTGTTCGGGGTCCTCTGATCCCGTGCCTTTGAAGATGGGGAACTTAATGTCATCAACTAGGTGGGCCATGGCGGTTCTAGGAGGGGGACAGGACGTTGATGGGGAGAGATTTATAGGGACAGACTGGCCTGTGGCCGGAATACTTGGACTTGGTTGACTGTCAGACTGCGACGAAATTTCAGGGGTAACAGGGCTTCGCTGCAGGGTGACCGGAGGGTTTCCAAGCAAAGGGATTTTTTCAGAGCCTGACTCTTCAGAATTTATGGGGGAAAACGCGGTAGCCTGACCTAAGGAATAGGAGTCAAAATCTCATTTGTACCTTTTTCCACTTCACAGCAAACCACTTTCCTCATCGAAGGTATTATCACTTGCAAACATATGTTAGCACTACTAAGCTAGCAGTCTGATTCAAACCACAATATACCCTTTTCAGCCAATAGTATTTTAATCCACAAGCTTAATGAATTCAAAAACTTACCACGGGTACCTTTGAAGAACTGTTGTTCAGCTTCGCGGAAGGAGGTACTTGTGTCAATGGAAAACTCTGTCACGAAGGCTTCCAATGTTCGCGTCGTCCAGAAATCAACAGCACGGGATACCTCATTGTTCACGTGTGGCACAAGATTGACCCTTGTGGGGGTCCACGTGGGAACCCGTCGAGCTTGGCAGTTCATCCTTCTTTCTATTAACCTAGACAACCACTGGTGCAATTCTATGTGGATACTGCCAAAGAAAATTTCATAAGCATCACAAAAAACATACCTTTGTAAAAAGTCACATGCACTACAACGCGGATTTGTGTTCTCTTGTTGCGCGAATTGCTGATAAGTCTTAGCAAACCAATCACCGATTTCTGTCACAGAGGGCCTCCAGAACATATCCCTCGAGGTACGACGTAAACCCCTCTTGAGCAGATACTGAGTTCAACCAGCAACGAAACCAATTTGTTGGGAAATAGGGCAGACCAGGGTTTAATCCTTTTATGTCGCACCAACAAAAGACCCACAGTGTTGGCCCTTTCGGCAACAACCTGCGTGTAGGTTGCAGTCTCACCCGAAACAGCTATGGGTTGCCGCAGAATCAGGTTTCTGCAAGCAGAGAGGGATATTACTGCACCTTAGCCTTTAATAACTTATTAATCAACAATTACACAGCTTTGTCATTCACTTATATACAACTTCGCAGATAGATAAACAACCGTGACTTGCTTAACCCACTACAGGGAATTCATAGTGAAGCTTGTTATTAGTAGTGATCTAAGTTATCAAATGTATACCGTTATTAATGCATAAAAGACAACAGAAAGAGAAACAACATAAGAAACCACAACACCAGATATAACGTGGTTCACCCCTAGTGTAGGGGTTACGTCCACAAACTGTGTTTTATTCAACTTGCTACAAAACCATATTTTGATCTGCACACTCAGCTGCAGATCCCTTCAGTCCTTAACAGCCGCGCACACAGCAGCAGGCCTCTACGCACACAACTGCAGATCTTTTCTTAATCTTCTTACAAAACCCTCTGCGCACACAGCTGCAGAGGTCGTCCACGCACACAGCTGGGACTTGACCTTTCCTTACAAAATCATCCTTAGCCTCACCTTAATCTTTCTTACATCATAAAACCTAACCTTTCTTATTTACACAAGTGCCTATTTATAACGCACTGTTTACAAAAACATGGATTCAATACCATGGGCACCCAAAACCCTAAACCCTGGTCTTAAGCCGCGGGTTTATTACAATAGAGGACTTTGACTCAACCCCCGACACCCCTAAGACTATTTTGAGTCAAACCTGTAGAGTTACCCATCTTAAGGACCGTTGAGGTGCGCGCCCTAACATACCTTCCAAGGCAACAATTCCATCACCACCAAGTCCTACCTGCAAAAGTTTGAAAAACACCTAGTCTCTGATTGCATTGATGTAGCCAATGACCATGATGATGTCAAGATGAAGTTGTTTTATTTATCCCTAGAAGAAGAGGCTGGAGAATGGTACCTTGACTTGGAAAATAACTCATATGCAACCCTTAAGGACTTCTTGGATGGTTTTAGGGAGAACTGGGGAGAAAACAAGGAACCTAGAAATCAAATTTCTTCCCTCCACAACATCAAGAAGATGGAGAATAAAACCATGGAGGAATTCAACACTAAATTCAGGCATGTGGTTGTGGACCTTCATGATGAAATCAATACAAATAATGCTTCTATCCTCATATACTACATTGAATCCTTCTCCAGTGACTTAAGGTACCAGTTGAGAGATAAAGAACCTGCCGATCTTAAAGCTTCCCATATCCTTTCCGAGAAAATTGAAACAAACATGCAGTCATCTGGTAAATATAACATACCTAGATACACCAAAGGAAACTCTTCTCACAACAAAGAGACCAAGGGTAAAGCTGTCGAGTCATAAGAGAAGGGAAATTCCAAAGATCCCATGAAAGAGATGGCGAAAATGATGAAAACTTGATCACTAATCAAGATCAACAAATGGCCAATCATGCTGCACTATTGAATCACATGCAGAATAGATTGGTGATGATGGAAAGGAATAATGGACCATGGAAATTTCAGCCCAACAAAAATCAAATGTATCAGAAGAAATCCCCTCATAAAGAACCTAGGATCCCAAACTAGTTAGACTCAGCTAAAATGGTAGAGGAAGTGATTTAATGGTGTAGACCCTGTGAACAATTCCACCAAGAGAGTACTTGTTATGTTGCAAATCAAGTCATGGAACATGGACTTCCTGAGATCAGTAGTCAAGAAACAAATTCAAGTGAGCCTGATCATGTATACATGGTAGGCCAAACCTACCCTTTGTCAAAACAACATTGGTAGCAGGCCGTAGATTACAATTATGAGAAGAACCTCCTTTCCAACTTCTATGGTGAAATGCCTACTCCAGAAAAAGTTAAGGAAATGAAGGAGGCTAGATTCAAGGGTGCAGTTTATCGAAGGAAAAAGAAGTCTTCACCAGCTAAAAATTACAAACCTAAGTTAAGAATTCCTCTTTTTCCAAATCCCCATATTTTCCTAGAATCAAAGATTGGCATGGGAAAATGGTTGAATGATGTTAAGGTCTCTACTTATGCAACTGATATCCTACAAATTCCTGGCAAAAAAGAAAAGTTGTTAAAAGCCTTAGAGGATAGTCAGAAAAAAACTCATGATGTTTTTGAAGAGGATCCTCTCCCTAGTAATAATGCTATATTTGAAGATGAACCTATTAAACCTAAGGATATGCCTATAGTCCTCAACAATGTTGATTCGAGAAGAGAAGACCACCCACCTTTTTATGTCCTTCTTTTAGTTGAAAATATTCTCATTCATAACTGCATGTTAGATTCAGGTGCTTCATCAAATGTCATAACAAGAAAAGTAATGGAACAACTAAATCTAAGGATCACACGACTCTAACACAATGTTTGTACAATGGATGCAAGAGAAGCTGATGTGGTAGGAATAATCTTAAATCTACATGTTAAGTTGGCCAAGCATCCAGACATCGACATGGCGATGGATGTGGTAGTTATTGATGTGCCAGATAATTGGGGTATGTTGTTATCCATAAAGTGGGATGCAACTCTTGGTGGGTACATTCAAATGGATTTGACATATTCTACTATACCCACATCAGAAAACAAAAGGGTGATACTCCATAGGGAGAAACAAAGGGAACGACATGTAGAAAACCCTAAAAATCCTGGAAATGAATTTGTACATTACATTGACAACTTTGGAAAGTATGCTATCTTGTCAAATTTCATGGCCCCTATTAAGGAAAACATTAAAGATGAAAATATAGATGAAGTTTGTAAAATGTACTTTGACGGGACTTATTCCAAAGTTGGAAAGGGTGCGGGAATTGTGATCATTTCTCCTTCAAATAAAATCTACAACTTTTCTTTCAGGTTTCATTTTGAAGCATCGAACAATGTAGCTGAGTATGAAGCATTGCTTCTAGGGTTAGAAACCACTAAATACATGGGAATAAAGATGTTGAACATAAAAGGTGATTCAAAATTAATCATCCTCCAGCTTAAGAATCAATATCAGTGTAAAATTGATAGACTAAGGAAGTATAGAAATTCCATGTGGGACACCATGGAATGGCTTGATGCACTTAACATTCAAAATATCCCTAAGGAAATGAATGGGTTAGAATATAAGTTGGTGGTAGTAGCATCCACCCTCCAGCCTTCAGATGAGATGATTAATGGGAATGGAAAATTGGAAATTAATTTCAGACCTTCAATTCCAGATAATGTAGATCACTGGTAGGTGTTTAAAGACGATGAACAACTCTTGAGATTCATCCATAATCTCCAAGAGTTTGAGGGTGGAAATATCAGTTATTAGTAGGAGAGTAAAGAGTATCAGGAGTGCGAGATTAATGTAAGCAATCACATCCCGAGTAGCCTTATATCTTTTGAAAATATGTTTGATCGATAGGATCGTCATAAAAACAAAAAAGAATCAATAAAAATTGGGGATTATATGGAAATAAACATAGGAACCAATAAAGATCCCAAGTTAATAAAAATTGGAAAAGGTACGTCAGAAAAGGAAAGGAAATTTTTTATCAACTTAATCAAAGACTATAGATATGTGTTGGCCTTTAGTTATGATGAGCTTAAATCCTATTGGGAAGACATGTTTCAACACACTATTCCCCTCATAGAAGAGGCTAAGGAGGTTAAGTATTTTCGACAAAAGCTTAGGCAAATAAATCCTAAGTTGGCCCCCATTGTGCAGAAGGAACTTCAGAAGATGTTAGTAGTAGGGATCATAGCACCTACAAGACATTCATCGTGGTGCTCCAACTTAGTTATTGCTAGAAAGAAGAATGGGTCAATTAGAATATGTATATATTTCAGAAATCTAAATACATCATGCCTTAAGGATAATTACCCATTTCCCAACATGGGAACATTACTTCAAAGAGTAACAGGATCAGGAATGATGTCCATGTTGGATGAATTTTTTGGGTATATCCAAGTGTTGGCAAATAAATAAGATCAACATAAAACTACATTCACCACACCTTGGGGCACCTACAAATTTTTAAGAATGCCTTTTGGCTTATTAAATGTCGGTGCCACCTTCCAAAGAGCCATGGATTTTTCCTTTAAAGAAATTATAGGAAAAATAATTGAAATATATCAAGATGACTTAACTATTTTTTCAAAGGAAATATCTGACCACATATGTCATCTTAGGTAGGTTTTCATAAGATGTCGAAAATATGGTATTTCCTTAAACTCTGCCAAGTCAATCTTTGGGGTTGACAAAGGAAAGTTACTGGGACACATCATTTCTAAGGATGGTGTCAAGGTCAATCTTGAGAAATTCGAATACATTAAGAAGGTACCCTTCCCTCAGAATCTTAAAGCTCTCCATTCTTTCAATGGTCAAATAAATTTCATAAGGAGATTCATCCCAAATTTAGCACAACTAATGAAGCCCTTACAAAAGTTGTTAAAGAAAGATGCTAAATTTGAATGGATACATGAAGGGAAATATGCTTTCAATTCTATCAAATATGCTATATCCAAGTCCCCGGTCTTGATCAGCTTGAATTATTCCAAGGAATTTCAAATATTTTCCTTTGCCTCAGAGGACACCATTGCTGGTGTTTTTCTTCAAAAGAATAAGGAGGGACAAGAGCAACCTATAACCTTTATGAGTAGATCCTTGCAACATTCAGAGTTGAAGTGTATTACCATGGAGAAATAGGATTATGCTCTTGTTAAGTACCTTGAGAACTTATGTGGGATACTCTATTCCATATTTTTATCATTTAAGATAGAATTATCTTAGGATCTTTAACTTAGAGAGTAACAAGCAAAAAAATCAAACATAAGAGACAATGAACACAAAGTTTTTCCTCAGGGAAACCTTAAAGAAGAAAACCATGCAACTTCCTCACATATAGAATCAGCACCAAAAGTAAAACCCCAAAACAGTAAGATGATCTCCCGACAACAGTAGTCTCTCTCTCTCTCTTGTCCCAACAACTTATTCTCTCTCAGTTATGCGATACAACTGAGTGTGAGTGAATGTGTGATAAATAGAGAGACTCACTCTCCATTTATACTAATTCCCAACTTGACAATAACTCACTAGGGCCAACTTCTCTAGGAGAGTCTAATAAACCTAGGGCCCCACAACTGCGGGGACTTTAACCCTTGATCAATAAGAGGGTTACCCACAATGACTTTACATGACTTGTTTACATTATAGAATCTCCCGATAGGAACATCGGGGCATGAAATGACTCAACAAATTCTCAGAATAAACATCGGGGTACAATATATAATATATACAAGTGAATACATTGTGAAGTTACAATTACATCAACACTCCCTCTTAACTAGGAAGGTATTCTCTCGACACAATTTATCAGCACAAGTCTTCTTCTCTGTATCATCTGGATCATCATCTAGTTCTTGTCATATTCATCTTCAAGTCATCATCACTGGATCTGGATCATCACCACTAGATCTGGATCGTCACTCAGTTTGGATCATCATCATTGGATATGGATCATCACTTGATCTGGATCATCACTGGATCTGGAACATTACTGGATTTGGATCATCTCTAGATCTGGATCATCTCTGCTGGATCATCATCACATGTGCTATCTCTTGATTCTTCTTGTCATAGGAAGTTCTATAGAGCCATCTCTTTTTCATGCTGGTTGTAGGCCTAGCCTCCATGTAGGTCTTCTTGAATGCTTATATCTGACCCTAAGTCAGAATGGCCCTCCCAACACTTACAAATGACCATGAGAGGAACACATCCAACACCATGTCAGAAAGACATGCCCAGCAATCACATCTGACCATGAGAGGAACCAATCCAGTCATCTCAGAAATGCCCAACACTCACATCCGATCATGGGAGGAACACATCCAAGAACCATACCGAAAAGGCTCAGCACTCACATTTGACCATGGGAGGAACACATCCAAGAACCATATCGAAAAGTCTCAGCACTTATATCTTACAATGGGATAAAAACATCAACCATGTAAGAAGGGCTCAGCACTTACATCTTACCATGGGATGAACACATCAACCATGTAAGAAAGGCTCTGCACTTATATATGATTATGTGGGACGAACACATCCCACAGTCACATTAGAATGGCTCTCAATCCCAGAGTGAGTATTCCTAGTAACTGACCAGGTACCTCCATTCTCCCAGAGAATGTCCTTCAACGCTTATATTTGATCATGTGGGAACACATCCCATATTCACCTCAGAATGGCTTAGCACTCACATCTGACATGGAAAGAACCAATCCTCTCACCATGACAAAGTGGCTCATCCCTTAAATATGACCATGGAAGGAACAAATCCTCTCACCATGTCAGAATGGCTCATGGACTCATCACTCACCCTTAGAGGGAATATCTATATGGAGAACACCAAGCTTCTCCCTTAAGTACTCAAACATCACTCTGGGTAATGGTTTCGTCAACACATCAGCTATCTGCTCATCCATCGTAATATACTGGAGCTTTATTGCTCCTCTCTGCACCATATCCCTGATATAGTGATATTTTATATCGATGTTATTCAACTTGTCATGGAACAACAGGTTCTCAGACAACTTCACACAACTCTGGTTGTCACAATATATACAAGTAACATCCAATTGGAGATCAAATAAATCAGACAGTAGCTTCCTCAGGCATACTTCCTCACAACTAGCTAAACAAGCTACGACATACTCTGCTTCAGTTGTACTCAGTACCACACAAGATTGTTTCCTGCTAAACCAAGAGATCACATCTGATCCCATACTGAAGCAGCATCCTAAAGTTCTCTTCCTATCGATGGCACTTCCTACCCAATCTGAATCAACATAACCTTCTGGGTTAATCTTCTTATTTTCCTCATTCTTGAGCCCATAATCAAATGTACCCTTTAGATATCTCAGAATATGCTTTGCATTAATCAAGTGAACATGTCTCATATTTGTCAGGAACTGGCTCAAGGTGTTCACAGCAAAGCAAATATCTAGTCTTGTATTCGTCAGGTACATCAAGGACCCAATCATCTAATGATACATCATGGCATCAACCAATTTTGATGAAGCATCACTCAATAGCTTTAGGTTTGATGCCATAGGTGTGGTCATGGCCTTGCAGTCTATCATCCTGAACCTCTTCAGGATCTCTATTGCATACTTCCCTTGTCCGAGGAAGATTCCATCTTCATTCTGCCACACCTCCATGCCTAGAAATTAGTCCATCATACCCAAGTCCTTCATTTCAAACTTGGAAACAAGCTTCCTTTTCGTATCAACAATCAACCCATCCATACCTATCACAAAAAAATCATCTACATACAGTAGGAGTATCACTAGGTTACCATCTTCAACCTTGTAGTAAAGGTTGGAATCTACTTTACTCTTGGTAAAGCCCAAACTGGATAGAAAGATGTCAATTCTATCGTACCATGTCCTGGGTGCCTGTTTTAAACCATACAGGGATTTATTCAATTTACACACATGTGTTAAGACCCAAAAAATGTTCACTACCTCATCTACCCCACTACATGGCTCATTTGTCCATTTTCCTACCATATTTCCTTCAAAACCCCATAAAACCACCAAAAAGCCTCCAAAAGGCCTAAAATGCCTCCAAAATGCCATAAAACCACCCAAAAGCCTCCAAAAGGCCATAAAACCATCAGGAAAGCCTTTTTTTCTCCAAAAATATCCAAAATTCCTCTAAAATAGCAACAATCCCTAAAAAGGGAAGAAAAATATAAAATAATGAGGAAAATGAGGAAAAAACCCTATACAGCTGCCCTAAACCACATGGTTTCCAAAACCATGGGCCAGCACTCCACCACTAAAAAACTATAAATAAGTGATGGAGACCCCTTATTTCACATCCACAATCATAAGCATCCTTACTCTGCCAAAACAGCTCTGGAAACCCTAGCTCACCCTTGAGCTACTTTCACCATTGAGAGCCCCTTTTGGTCCATTTCCACCATCGAAGAAGGAGAAGGAGCAGGCTGGAGCTTGGAGCAACCATCTTGGATCACTGCAAAGAGCTTCACCAACCTTCACATCGGAGGTAATATCAATATAAAAACCATTCTTTACATTTTGTTGTTTTGTTTCATGCATATATTTAGAGTAGTTCATTTTTCTGTTTAGCATTTTCATTTACATTTTACTAAACTGCTACTAAGGAGTCACTTCTCCTTAGTAGGTGCTCATTCGCACAAGCTAGGGGTAAAACCCTAGCTACAGTTTTGGCGACTCCGCTGGTTTTCTTTTGAATCTCTGTTTTCAGTTTAAAAAATTATTTAGCTTTTTCCTTTCGGCTGTCCCTTTCGGCCGCCGTAAACCGCATTTTTTCCCTCTGCAGTCACATCCCGACCGCATCTTTCAGGCCTTTACCTGCGACCCGACCGCGGCTATCAGACCGTCTCCGGCGCCCTGCCGGTGGATTCAAGTCTGTTACCTGCGATCCAACCATGGCTATTCATCCTGTTTGCTGCGATCTGGCTGCGCCTGTCGGCCATTTTCCTGCGTCCCGACCGCGACTTTCCTCCCATTTGCTGCTACCCGAACACGGCTTTCAGCCCCTCAATGCGACCCAACCGTGACTTTCAGCCCCTTCCCTGTGATCAAACCGCCTCGGTCGGCCAGAAAGCTGCGACCTGTCCGCGCCTGTGCTTTTTAAGCCACAGACCCGCAGTCTTGTTTTTGAAACCAGCCCATTTGCTGTAATATTTTTTGCATCTGCACAGCCATCTGTTCTACCTGCAGCCCTACTTCCTTACAGCCTTTTCTGCAACATCATTTCTGTTCCATTTTACAGAATCTGTTTGAAATTTCAGCATTTTAATTCAGAAAATTTTGCATGTTAAAGTTGTGGATTCAATATTATTGTTAGAAGGTTGCCCCTTTGTGTGGCACTTCTATTTTGGGTTCATCACCTCACGAGCACACACTCTGTCACCTAATTCAAGTGAGCCTTAAAAAACTACTTAACTCAACCAATATTCTAACCCCACTTGGGGAACACAAAAGAATCTTTGTAGTTAGGTAGGATCGGGGGGATAGGCTTCCAATAACACCCCTCAGTTACTTACACTTGAGACATAGCTATTGTCCAATTAGGGATCCAAAATCCCCTAGTACTTTTTGGCACGGTCACCACCAGTTTACCAGAGGGCCTCTCCCTTAGGAGGGTTGAAGTCGCGAGATTGGTTCCGGAGGCTTGAGTGGAATACCGCACTCCATTCAGTAACTGAAGGGCTACCTTTCGCAGTTCTCGGGATATCCCTGTATAGGGGTATTGCGGTAAAAGGACCAAATGGCAGATTCACATTTCTAGACGTGTCATGAATGGGGTATCTTAGTTGCCATTCTTCTAGGACTGAATTCTCGGAGTCCCTCCCGGTAGGGGGATATCTTAGCCACTTGGCTTTCCTATTCATATTGTTTGACTTGGATTTCATCACCTTGCAGAGGATATGTCTAGTTGAGTTAGAATATTTTTAGTTAGGTGTTTGCATGCTCCCTTACCTCCTTTTGGTCTAGTGAGTCCACCCCTTTTTATTTTTAGGAAACCTGTTGCTTGTTGGTATTCTGACCATTTTTGTTGACACTCCACCTATTGTAGCACAGCTGTTACATTGGGTGTTTTGAGTTGGTTGTTGGCCTGAGTGCCTTATTTTTCGAGCTCTCCTTCTGCACACTCGATTGCATTAGGATTTTTGAGTTGTTTTTCACCCACCTCAACCCACAGATATTTGACACCATCTGTCACCATTGAGTCTCCGAGACATTCTTGGCACCTCAGGGGCGAACCCCCACAACACGGTTCACTTGACACCACCCGTCATCGACACAGATCATCTTCACTTGATACCACTTATCATAGATCTCGAGCCTTATCACTTGACTCCACTCGTCAGCGGCATCGGACTCTGTCACCAGATAGTGACGCCCCTTATTTTACCTCTGATTCTGAGCCAGAGTCTGAGAACCCCATTTACACTGCCCCTACTAGCCCCATGGCTGGCGTGACTTCCACTCCCATCTTGGTAGAGATTGTTGGTGGCACATCCACCACTACACCAGTTACCACACCTGCTTTGGGTATGCCCTCCACGGGGCCCCCATCTACCGTTCCCCTCACGGCACCTATTCCCGCAGTGGGAATACCTATTCCCACTCCATCAGTGGTTCACACTACCCATGGTGGTGCAGCACCGTCCTATATCACCTTAGTTCCCCCACTTGGGGGCAACCTCCCTAACACTACACCTCCACTTGGGGGCATTGGCCTCAACTTGGCCCAACCCACTACCATGTCACATCCTTCTTCTAGTTTGCCATTCATGGCTAGCCTAAACCTACCTAACCTAGCCAGATTGACCAATGACCTTATCCGACATGACCCTGTGTGGCCTCACATGCCCACCAAGCTCCCCTTTGACATCCCTAAGTTCAAGGGAAAGGCAGGTGAGGACCCACAAAACCACATTATGTCTTTCCATCTATGGTGTTCCTCCAACTCCATAGTGGACGACTCTATCTGCCTCCATCTCTTACAGCGCACCTTCACTGGCTCTGCAGCCAAGTGGTATATCGAGCAACCCCATGGAACCCATGCCACCTTTGCTTCCCTTGCATCAACCTTCCTGCAGTTCTTCCAGTTACCTGTTCGCTATGATGCAGGCGTTGAGATCCTCCTATCATGCACACAAAACACGGCTACCCACATCACGGACCACATTCATGAGTGGCGTTGACGCCGTAGCTTATGCAAGATCAAATTAGACGACCATATCTTCCTAGATTGGTTCCTCAAATCCCTTCTTCCTATCATTGCTAAGGATGTGGCATCCGAAAGACCCCAGTCTGAAGAAGAGGCCATCCTTAAGGCCCAACAATTCGACCTCATTTACGCCCAGTCGGGTTATCTCTATACCATTATACCTGACACCCCTCATAGCGAGTCTTCCTAGCACGATGTGCCAGGGGCATCCCACGCTGCCGACAGCATCATTGGTCATGTCTCTTCGCATCCTCAACCATTTTCTATAGCATGTCCTACCCCTGGCCCTGACCTTTCGCAGGCTACCTCCCAGTCTGGAATAACCAACTCGTATGCTCCCATGGCACACCACCATTCTCATGGACCCTCATGTCCACCGCAGTGTTTCGGTCATGTGACTCCCGCTTACGCCCCCCCGGTCGCACCTCAACCCTACTACCACCAACAGGCTGCACCAGCTCCTGTGCCTTCACAAGCCCAACCTGCTTATTACCCGCCACAAGCAGCCCCTGCGGAAAAACCACAACCCGTTCCGCAGCCCTATCAGCAACCCCCTCAAGTTGCTGCCCCTGTGCAGCCTCCACCTACATATCATCCACCGCAACCTGCTCCAGCACCTGCGCAACCTCAGAATCCACCTGCTGCCCAAGGGAAAGTTTACGCTCAACAAAACCCGCAGCAAAACCAGAACAATCAATGCAACCAGGGCCAACAAAACCGCGGCAGGGGCTGAAATCATGGAAATAACCAACCTGCAGACCAAGTGTTGGAGTAGGGTCCCGCAGCTACAGAGGAAGCTTCTAGTTTAGCGGAAAGGTAAAGTTTTGGCGGAAAGAAGAGAAGGCAAGGCTATGACGCTGTAGCACATTTCCAGCTGCAGAGCAGAGCCGGAAACATTGACTTTTGAGATAGAAAAGTCTATAAGGCAACGGTACCTGAGCGGCCGAGAGAAGAAAGCTCAACCACTGCATTGAAGGCAGCGGTGGAAGATAGGAGGGCTCAACAACCCTCATAGAGGAGAAGGAGCAACGAGGCTCAAGCATTGAAGACAAAGGACAGAGAGTGAAGCGGTGCATAGTACCCATGATCAGTGCCGGGAAGCATGGAAGACTGCAGAGAGCTGCGGTGTGATGGGAAGCAGCTACCTCAAGGACAGAGAGGACCGACTGTCACTAATTAGGGTATGGGTTTACTATTGGGACAGGCCCACAGTGTTGTAATGGCGAGACCTTCGGGCCACCTATAAAAGCTTATGTTTTGTATTGTAAAGGTTTGGTTGGTTAGTTGGTTAGCTAGTCAGTCAGTTAACCAGTGGAGTATTTTTGAGGTAGACTCAGGAGTCAGTCACACAGACTGTGTTGTAACGATCCAGACACCTAGCTTGTCTGTGAGTCATTTGAGTCTGTATGTAACCATCCACAGAGAGAACAGAGAGGGGAGGATATATTGTAAGAAAGTCAATATAGAGATAGGAGTAGGCCAGAGATCTAGAAGAGATCTCGCGATGCATATGCAGTGCAATAGACTGTGCTAACTTCCCTCAAGATAAATAATAGAAGCACAGTTTGGTGGACGTAGCTCCCATCCTGGGGGTGAACCACGTTAAATCTGCGTGTTATGTGTTGTATGAATGTGATTGTATTTGCTTACTGTTACTGGTTATTATGCTTATGATATTAGTTGCAGTAAATGAATATATGTATTGCTCAGCTTACAGTAATACCTGAGGATCCAAGTAAGTGAAGTATTTCAGTAAATGCATAAAGACTCCCCTAAGTTGTTTCTAAATGACTGTTTAATCATAGTATAACTTCCTGGAGGTTGAGCTTCACCCGTCGACATAGCCAACGTTAGAGCGCAAGTCATGGAGGTAGAATATCGCAGAGAGGCGATATCGCACCGGCAGAGGAGCTGCGGTGCGCGATACTGCGAGCTGAGGGTTTGGCGTTGAGAAGGGGTTGTTGTCCTGCGGTGCGCAGCGATGCGATAAGGAAGGAGATATTGTGAGTAAGTAGAAGTTGTTCGGCGTGAGAAGAAACCGTGCGACTTGCGCGTGGGTAAGAATCACACAGTTGAAAGCATTGCGAGTAGAAGGGAACTGCGACGCGCAGTTACAGCTGAACTTGTGAATCTCGGGAGGAAGAGGAAGGAAGTAGGATGCCCAGAACCTGGTCCAAGACACTTGAGTCTTCGCCAACCCATCAGATTCACTTCGGGTGAGACTTTAGATCGCTTCGCGGTCTGTTTCCGAAAGGGCCAGTGGATTAGGGGTGTTGTTGATTGATTACAGTAAACCCGGGTCTGCCCATGCAATCAACAAATGGTTCCGTTGCCGGTTTAAACGACTGGGAGTCTATGTTCTGTTGGCATCCTACCAGGGAAGAGTTCCACCAGTGGCTGGATTCAGATTTAAGGGAGTTTTCCAAGAAAAAAAACCGAAGCCCTAAACTGAGCACAGAAGACTGGCTAGTAAAGCATATCGCTTCAGACATACACGCTATATTTTTCGAAACCTACGGAAACGAGCTTTTCGACTGGTTATCCAAGTTGACAGCTAGAAACACATTCAAGAAGAAAAGAAACATTGTCTGGACACCGGAGCTGATTCAGACCATGCAGAACCTTGACAATCCGATTACAAGAGCAGTGGACTTTTGGCTCACCAGCGTGCTAAATGGTTTTGTTACAGAATTTGCAGTCGATCAGAGAAAGAGCTTCAGCGAAGCCGAACGATACTTCTTCAGAGGATATCGTGGTAAGTACCTAAGATCTCTAAACTTGTCCCTTAAGATGCTGCTATACGAAAAAGGAAGAATGGATTTAGTCTCAGATGAATAGGTAAAGATAGTAATGTCACAAGAATTTGAAAGTGATTTAGACGACATTGGAAGAACACGTAGCAGAAATAAGTATAAGGTACACCACAGATCTCCAATATTCAAGAACAGTTCAGACAGTATTCGACAACAGAGTCCTAGCACTACAGAATAATCTGAGGAGGGTATACCTTACCACCCTTATACTCCGCAGAAACAGACCGAAACTCAGAATAACCCCGCAGGTACACCATCCAGTAGTTCACAAATAGTACCTAGTCCCGCTACAACAACCTCACCTACACCGCTGAGTGGTAGTACCCCAGTTAGTCAGAATCCACCACAGAGGAATAGAATGGGAGATGACATGAAGCTGCCTATTTTTAAAGGTACAGGAGCAGAAGACCCGGAACAGCATTGGTTCCTATGTGAACCCATGTGGACCATTAAAAAAATCAACGATGATAACCTTAAACTTGTACAGTTGGTCACCACACTCAGAGATAGAGCCTTGACATGGTACATAGTGTATACTACATTAACCAAGACGCTTGCCCAGGTCAAGAATGCCATGATCAAAGAGTTTAAGAAACCTAAGTCTGAGTCTCAGTGTATTACAAAGCTTAAGGATATTAAGCAGCTTCCATCAGAGTCAGTATGGGACTTTGACTAGAAGTTCAAAGCCCTCATAGACCAAGTAAGCTTTGATTTTGCACCGGAGCAGCATAAGGAATGGTTTATTGCAGCGCTGCTCCCTCATATCAGAATGCCACTAATGCAACAGAAACTCACTACTCAAGATGAAGTGATGGAGATGGCAATGAAACTAGAGGCTTCACCTCTAGCAGAGACTACCACAAGCATGACAACCCTACAGAACCAGTTGGCCAACCTCACGTTACAGATACACGAACTTAAAAAAGGAAAAGAGGTTATGCAAGACATATGGTGCATAAAGTGTAGAGCACATGGCCATAGTAAAGACAACTTTCCAGTCTTTGCAGACTATTTAGCATCAGGGGCCCCTAGCCCCTTACCAAGAACACAAGGGCCATGGTGTGAAATATGTAAAGCACATGGACATCCACCTCAGCAATGCCCTTTGCTTCAGAAGTATGTACAAACACCTAAGAACCTGTATTGTATTTTCTGTAAATCCGTCGGGCATGATCAACAGGACTGCCGAGCTTATGATCTCATGTCAGACAGACAACATGATGTGTACAGAGTCCAAGCAGACACACAGGGTCCAGCAGCAGGACCACCGTCGGATCAGACTTACGGAGGCCATGGAGGAGGATTCAGAGGACGAGGCCGTGGCGGAGGCTTCGCACACGGAGAAGGCTTTGGCCGAGGAGGAGTTTTTGGCCAAGGTTGTGGACCAGTCACTTGTTAAAATTGTGGAACTGTAGGACACTATGCTAGGGACTGTCAGAACGCCACTACTACTTGTAACTACTGCAAATCTTATGATCATACCATCGAAGAATGCCCTATCCTGATCGCTAAGATGAAAGATCCTACGCCAGCAGCACACCAGAACATCCAGCTTATTGCTGCTGAACCGAAGGAACCAGAACCAAGCGTCAATATCGTGACTCGAAGCGGTGCTTCCACTAGTGGCACATCGCAGGAGACTGGAAAGAACACAAGTCAGGGGTGGGTACGCAGAGCTCCTAGTAAAACAACATCATTATACCTATAGAAGAACAAAGAAACATTTCATGAATCCAAGGCTTCCTTTGATGAACCAACCCCATCAGGATCTCAGGTACCGCCATTTAGAGGCGTACCACAGCAAACCTCTTGTGATAGGAGCCCTGAGCAGGCACAGCAGGCTACCACATCGGGAAGATGCGACGAGGAGGAATCGACAGGGAGTGTACAATCCTTCCTGCACAGCTGCATGAAACTCCTGAGAAATGACAAAGCTGTCAGTGAGCTACAGCGCATGATAGATCAGTGTCGGCAACCATCTCTCTTGGGCAGTGCACACCGCGCTGTCCATAATATTACCAGACATGCAAGGACAGGAAGAGAGATGAAATTCACAGCGCAGATTGGTGAGTTTGAAATGGATGAGGTTGTCTTAGATCTCGGATCAGAGGTCAATGTTCTAACTAAGCAGACATGGGAACATATGGGTAGCCCTCAGTTAGCTCTATCGCCTATCCACCTAAGATTAGGTAATCAGCAGCGGGTGTCACCGTTGGGTCGACTACCGCAGGTGCCAGTTGATATTGACAGAGTTCGTACTTTTGCGGACTTCGAGGTTATAGAAATCATAGGCAACAGTTGACCTTATCCAGCACTATTAAGCATTGATTGGGCGATCACTAGCAAGGCTGTAATCGACCTAAAGAAAAGACAGATGACCTTCGAGGATGCGCAGATCCGAGTCATCGCACCATTGGATCCTCTCCAGGGCCCTAGATATGTTGAACCTATCAGAGCAGAAGAGGAGGCATATAACATCGATAATCTCTATCAAGTAACTGCAAACCAGAACGACTATATAAATCCCACCGCAGAAGGGCATATTAGTTGGCAATGTGACAGTTCATGCGCATCGGATTCTGATGTCGACTTAGAAAACTGGCAGAACAGACTGTACGAAGTCTCATCGCACAGATGTGTGCTTATAAGTAAGTCGCTGTGATGGATAGGCACAGAAATCAATGAGATCCCATCCTATCATGGTCTGACGGATATCCAGGATTTTTTGGAACAAATTGAGCAACAAATTCCTCATGAGCAGAGGATCGCAGCTATGGATCTCGCAGTTCGAGCTACACCTGCAAGATGGTGGTATGCACATAAAGAGAATATCGCATCATGGGATAACATAAAAATACTGATGGCCATCAGATTTTCTGACGACAGAGAGTATGTTCAGCAGAAGTACACAGGAGAAATTGACCCCAGGGTACACATTCAGACATGTCAACAGAACTGGTTGGACATTCCACAGGATGAATGGGTTCACAGATTCATTCACACATTGGAAACAATTCCAAGGAATTGGTATACAGAGACCAAGCTGCGCAAGGGAACAACCACATGGTCACTTATGACAGACAGTTTCTTGCTCACCTTCGCATTTGAGTCAGAACATCCAAGTGTTGCCCAGGCCCTAGACATAATCAAGACAAAGATTTTCGAGGATCACACTATCTCAGTACCAGTCCAACCTGAATGGACCAGCCAGCTCGAAGAGGCGTTGGAATGCTATAACTTTGCATCAGAGATAGAGGAGGCGGATGAAGATCCTCGCAATACTAACATTCCTGAATCAGAAGGCACTCGCGATGTGGAGGGACCACAGTTAGAGATTCCAACAATAACTGAACCCGTTAAGATTAAAAAGGTTAATATTGGCACAGACGAAGAACCTAAGTTTTCCTCTATTGGAGACTACTGGAACGATGAAACAGTCGGACAGATCACAGATTTGTTACACGACTATCAGGACCTATTTCCCACCAAATTCACGGAGATGAAGGGAATAGTAGGAGACCTGGGAGTGATGAGAATACCATTAAAGGAGGATGCTAGACCAGTTAAGCAGCGCCCATATAGATTGAATCCGCGCTACAAAGAAAAAGTAAAGGATGAAATTGATAAAATGCTAGCAGCAGGCATCATTGAGCCAGTAGAGGAAAGCGAATGGGTTAGCCCTATGGTAGTGCAGGAGAAGAAAACAAAAGGAGACATAAGAATCTGTGTTGATCTATGAAAACTCAACGATGCATCACTTCATGATCCATTTCCAACACCATTCACTGATGAAGTATTAGACAACGTGGGAGGACAGGAGGTCTACTCCTTCACTGATGGCTTTTCAGGCTACCACCAGATCAGAATACATCCAGAAGATCGCTCTAAGACCACCTTTGCAACAGAATGGGGCTCGTTCCAGTATACGGTAATGCCCTTTGGTCTTAAGAATGCCCCAGCTATATTTTCTAGAGTAGTAGTTGCTGTATTTAAAGAATACATTCATAAATTCTTAGAAGTATATTTTGATGATTGGACTGTATTTGGGCTACTCGATAAGCACATAGGAGATCTCAGATTGATGCTAGAGAAATGTAGGTAATACTAGATCTCTCTAAACTTGAAGAAATGTATATTTTGTGCACCATTTGGTATTTTGTTGGGCCACATTGTGTGTAGACAGGGCTTGATGGTAGACCCCGCAAAGATCGCCATCATCATAAACCTCCCAGCACCGAGCTCGGTCAAGCAACTGAGGACAGTACTTGGTCATACCTGGTACTACAGAAAGTTCATCAAGGGATACGCAAAGATTACAGCACCAATGGAGAAATTGCTAAATAAAGATGTAAAATTCCTATGGAATGAGGAATGCCAGCAGAGTCTAGACATACTTAAAAAGAAGATGGTTACAACACCCATCCTAGTATTTCCAGATTGGACTAAGCCCTTCCATGTACATGTGGATGCATCCGGCATCGCATTGGGAGTCATCTTGACCCAGCCAGGAGAAGGGGATCTTGACCATCCCATCGCCTATTCCAGCAGAAAGCTATAGACAGCGGAAAAGAAATACACCACAACAGAAAGGGAGGGCTTAGCTATGGTATATGCGCTGCAGAAGTTTAGGCACTATCTATTAGGCGCATCGTTTAAAATTTTTACTGACCATTCCGCATTGAAGTACCTAGTCAATAAACCAGTGTTAGGGGGGAGAATCTGCAGATGGTTACTCCTCTTCTAGGAGTACGATTTTGAAATCATTGTGAAACCCGGAACACTGAATGCTGGACCTGATCATCTATCATGGATAGACTCAGGAGAAGAACCAAATAACCTTGAAGACAATCTGCCCAATGCACAGTTATTCTCGATCCATATTGCAGATGACTACTATACTGACATTATTCAATTCCTCAATACAGGAGTAGCACCTGATGAGTTTACTAAGAAGCAAAAGAAACAGTTAGTTGTAAAGGCAGCAGACTTTACCCTCATTGCAGAATGCCAATACAAATTAGGCCCGGACGAAGTTCTATGTAGATGTGTAATGCCGCATGAAAAAGACGTTATTATTCGAGAGGCACATGCAGGAACCGCAGGAGGTCATTTCGCTGGAAAGCCGACTGCGCAGAAAATCCTGGAGGCAGGATTATGGTGGCCTACACTGCATAAAGAAACCAAGGACTTTTGTAGATGCTGTGATATCTTCCAGAGGGTAGGAAAACCCTCGCGACGCGATGAAATGCCGCTGCGACCGCAGGTCACGCTGCGCGCATTTGACAAGTGGGCAATAGATTTTGTGGGTCCTATCAACCCACCGGGAAAGCGCACGGGTGCGAGATATATTATCACTGGAACATAGTACCTCACCAGATGGGTGGAGGCCAAGGCAGTAAGAAATTGTGATGCTGCTACAGCTGCACAGTTCCTGTTTGAAAATATCATTAGTAGATTCGGATGCCCAGTAATTTTGATGAGTGATCAAGGCACACACTTTGTGAACAGCACTATTGAGGCATTAACAGAAGAATTCCAGATTCAGCACTATAAGAGCACTCCCTACCATCCACAAGCTAACGGTATGGTCGAGGCCTTCAATAACATTTTAGAAAATGATCTTACAAAGATCTGCAATACCCAAAGGAATGACTGGGATCTCAGAGTTAACGCTGTACTATGGGCATACAGAACCACATGCAAGAAACTTACAGGACACACACCTTTCAGCTTGGTATATGGACAGGAGGATGTTATGCCTATGGAGTATATTCTTCCTAGTTTAAGAGTCACTCAGATTACCGGGATGACTGATATAGCCACGGTAGAGGAACGGTTAGCACAGTTGCTTACCTTCGAAGAAGACAGATTTATCGCTGGATTCCATCAGACAGTGCAGAAAGCACGAGAAAAAGCCTGGCATGACCGACACATCAAGAATAAGACTTTCCAAATCGGAGACCTAGTGCTCCTATATGACAACAAATTCATGAAGTTTCCAGGGAAGTTCAAAACACATTGGCTGGGGCCATATCAGATACAGCAAGTCACAGAAGGAGGTGCTGTTCAACTCAGTTAGTTGAACGGGGAGCTTCTTCCCACATGGATTAATGGCAGTAGGCTTAAGCTCTACAGTGACAACCTCCCCACCTCTCCGTCCTATCATAAACAGTTTATAGAGATGCAGATGCCCAGTGTAGTTGAAAGGAGGCATCACCCCGGGAACTAGTCTACCCCGGCAGAGAGTCTAGTCAGGAGGAATCGCCCCCGCGCGATTCAAAAAAAAAAAAAAAAAATTGACGTTGTTTGGTTGCGCAGGGGACACGGAGATTGCATCGTAGCAATGCGACGTTTCACCATGCCACGTGTCCAGTTTTGAAACCAACAGTGGACCGTCAAGTCACAGTCTGACAGGAAGTTAATGAGGAAATGACCGGTATCCCTTACCGTAGATTTGGCGGCAGGCCTCATTAAGTTTCTAGATTTGGCAAAATATTTGACAAGACCGGCACCTGAGCACACATAATTCAAGCAGCATGAGAGCAGATTTCCGCATTGATTGAGGATCGGAATGGCGGGCATGGTCTCGTCCAGGCAATAATTAAGTCCGACGGGTTTTACCGGGATGACCGTTCCGTCCGGGAGTGTTGACTCGTCATAAATATAGGAACTACCCATGTACAAGAGTCACATTTGAAAACATTCGAGAGCTATCCAGAGCAGTCCTGAGTATCCCCTGTGCAGTTTTAGCCAATCCATTTACAGAGTACAGTGACTCCCAGAGCTAGAAGCCATTGCACGCCGAGTAGATTTAGCCAAGTGGGTTCTGCCCGAGGACGAACCTTTAGAAGCAAATTTGGACAGAACGTACTGGCTGTGTGGTTTCCATGAAGACGCCACCCAAGGTTGTGAAATTAGAAACACCGCAAATCAAAAATCCCCCCTGGAGGAAGAGTCCAGTACGGGATGCCGAAGGTGTCATCAAAAGCTCTGCCCAAGAGAAGAAGAAAAATGAGTCGACCACTGAAGATAAGAAAGCAAAGAGGAAGAATGGTGAGAAGAAATCTCCCGTCAAGCAGAAAGTAAAAATTAGAAAAACAAAGCAACGGGAGAAAATCGCTGACCTACCTGATCAGCTAAGCGAAGAACAAAAGATTCCTAAGGTAAAGAAACAACATATGGTTGTCATAGATCAGAGGCAGCGTGCATGCTTGGAGAGGGTTGCTGAGCAAGAAAAGGCAAAACAGAACCCTGAGGATCCAGGGTAGCATATGGACCTGGACCACTTCGAAGAGAAGAGAAGTGGACGAGGAATGCAAATCCAGCGGAGGGGAGACTTCCAGAATGAGGACAAAGGATTTTTCTCGGAACGGAACTCATGGTTTGCATTCCCCCCATAGACCAGGCTCCGGTCTGAATGAAATGTTTGAGAAGACTGGCAGATACAGATGTTCCTTGTGATAAAATTTCTAACCTAGATAAAGAGGAAAGGATATTTGTGGTGCACTTCTCAAACACTAGAGCGTTCTCAAAGGAGAACCGGAAAAAATGGCGAAACCATCACTATGGGAAGACAGGATAAGAGAGCCCAGCGAACTAAGTTACCGAAACTCCAGAAAGAGCGTGCCGAGGTAATGAAGAATGAAGTTGCAGAACTTCGGGGTAAGTTGCAGAAAACTTCGCAGGAGGCGAAGGAGAAGCTACAACAGGAGACACCTGCTGGTAGTGGCTCGGGGGCGAGCCACAAGTGAGTGTTAGGGGACTGTTGGAGTAGGGTCCCGCAGCTACAGAGGAAGCTGCTAGTTTAGCGGAAAGGTAAAGTTTTGGTGGGAAGAAGAGAAGGCAAGGCTACGACGCTGTAGAGCGTTTCCAGCTGCAGAGCAGAGCCGAAAACATTGACTTTTGAGATAGAAAAGTCTATAAGGAAACGGTACCTGAGCGGCCGAGAGAAGAAAGCTCAACCACTGCATTGAAGGCAGCGGCGGAAGATAGGAGGCGTCAACGACCCTCATAAAGGAGAAGGAGCAATGAGGCTCAAGCATTGAAGACAAAGGACAGAGAGTGAAGTGGTGCATAGTACCCATGATCAGTGCCGGGAAGCATGGAAGACTGCTGAGAGCTGCGGTGTGACAGGAAGCGGCTACCTCAAGGACAGAGAGGACCGACTGTCACTAATTAGGGTATGGGTTTACTGTTGGGATAGGCCCACAGTGTTGTAATGGCGAGACCTTCGGGCCGCCTATAAAAGCTTATGTTTTGTATTGTAAAGGGTTGGTTGGTTAGTTGGTTAGCTAGTCAGTCAGTTAACCAGTGGAGTATTTTTGAGGTAGACTCAGGAGTCAGTCAGACAGACTGTGTTGTAACGATCCAGACACCTAGCTTGTCTATGAGTCATTTGAGTCTGTATGTAACCATCCACAGAGAGAACAGAGAGGGAAGGATATATTGTAAGAAAGGCAATATAGAGATAGGAGTAGGCCAGAGATCTAGAAGAGATCTCGCACTGCATATGCAGTGCAACAGACTGTGCTAACTTCCCTCAAGATAAATAATAGAAGCATAGTTTGGTGGACATAGCTCCCATCCTGGGGGTGAACCACGTTAAATCTGCGTGTTATGTGTTGTATGAATGTGATTGTATTTGCTTACTGTTACTGGTTATTATGCTTATGATATTAGTTGCAGTAAATGAATATATGTATTGCTCAGCTTACAGTAATACCTGAGGATCCAAGTAAGTGAAGTATTTCAGTAAGTGCATAAAGACTCCCCTAAGTTGTTTCTAAATGACTGTTTAATCATAGTATAACTTCCTGGAGGTTGAGCTTCGCCCGTCGACACAGCCAACGTTAGAGCGCAAGTCGTGGAGGTAGGATATCGCAGAGAGGCGATATCGCACCGGCAGAGGAGCTGCGGTGCGCGATACTGCGAGCTGAGGGTTTGGTGTTGAGAAGGGGTTGTTGTCCTACGGTGCGCAGCGATGCGATAAGGAAGGAGATATTGTGAGTAAGTAGAAGTTGTTCGGTGTGAGAAGAAATCGTGCGACTTGCGCGTGGGTAAGAATCGCATAGTTGAAAGCGTTGCGAGTAGAAGGGAACTGCGACGCGCAATTACAGCTGAACTTGTGACTCTTGGGAGGAAGAGGAAGGAAGTAGGATGCCCAAAACCTGGTCCAAGACACTTGAGTCTTGGCCAACCCATCAGATTCACTTCGGGTGAGACTTCAGATCGCTTCGCGGTCTGTTGCCGAAAGGGCCAGTGGATTAGGGGTGTTGTTGATTGATTACAGTAAACCCGGGTCTGCCCATGCAATCAACACCAAGCTGGTCAACCCCCTAATCCCCCTGATAATAATAATGCGGCCCCTGCTAATCAAAACCCTGATCTCCCGCCCAAGCAGGCTAAAAACCCCAATTTGCGAACAAACCATCCATGTTCTATTTGCAAGGCTAATGGCCACTACACACATTTCTGCCCACACATGGAGCGAGTTCGGCAACTTTGGGCTGAAGATGCCCACCGCCAAGGGTAGGAGGCTCCTCAAGCACCACCCAACCCCCCACAACCTCAGCAGCCACCTTTGGTACTGCAAAACCCCTTACCAAACCAAGGGGTAGTAAACACTCAATCGTTGGCTCCCCCTCAAGCCAACGCGCCAACCCAACAACAAATCACTTACGCTGCTCCTGAACAACCCATGTTTGACTCAGGTACCCACCACTTGTTGATGATGTCCTCCGATGAGGTCAACCTCTAGACCCGGCGGACCCAATATGGCACCACCCCTGAAGCCCCTCCTGCCGATAAACCCACTAATGCTCATCCCACTGATCAGGCGTTACGTATACCTCCACCTCCACTAGATGGCGTTCCCAAAGCACCTCGTTTCTCGCTTCGCCGTATCAACAATAACCCCAATGCGTGGGTTGCGTCAAACTACAACATTTTCGATGACTTAGCCCAATCCCCCGCAGCCATGTCTGCGTTAGAAGTCTTAAAAAACTGCCCTTCGTAGCGCAAGACTTTACTCTTAGCCATTGGGGCTATCGATCCAAATGATTTGAGTTTAATGGCATTTGATTTGGACCAATCCGAACCCCGCATGCCTTCCACTTTAGCGTTTCAAGTTTGTGTTTCCGTTCGGAATTTTGTCATCCATCGATGCATTATTGATGAAGGTGCCTCTACATGTGTCATGTCCACCCTCATCTGGCAGAAATTGGGATCCCCCCCTCTCCAGCCGTCCACTACTGCGTTGCAAGCCTACGACGACCGTTCGGCTCAACCACAAGGCCTATTAACTAACATCCCCGTCCAGCTAGCTGGCAAAACCGTCCTCATCGACATCGAGGTTATCAATGCACAGCTTGATTATAACCTTTTACTTGGCTGCAGCTACATGAACGCCATGCGGGCAGTTGCTTCTTCCATTTTTCGTACCATGATGTTCCCCCACAAGGGACGCATGGTCAAGGTCAACCAACTCACGTACTATGATCCCAATGCCCCCGCAGCACCCGAAAATGTTCTCTCCATGGTTGAGCAACCTATTTTGGATACCACCACCTCATTTGTTTCCTCTATGGGGCCCGGAGTTTACTCAGAAGAACCAATGACCTCAACCTTCCAATCTATTCCACCCCCGTCACCCGCCATTGACGTGTCCGACCTATGTACCCTGTCCCATCACACGCAGACTCCTACTAATCAATCGCCCTTGTTGCCTAAACCCCCTTTGGTACCTAGTCACATTGGTGCTACCCCCATCCATACCATTCCTTTCCTCTTCCCTCCATCAGGAGTAGTTAGCGCCCCGATCATGGCTACCCTCAGCCTCCCTGGTTTAACCTTAGGATTACTCATTTGGTATCTTTCGCCTCCCGTTCCCCCACCGACACCAAATGTCATCCTGCAACCGGTGCAACCCATTGTCACTACTAGTCAACCACCTCCCGGTATCGCTACCCCATCGTCCTCCACGAACTCCCCCCCTCCTCTTACCAAACCCATTGGGGGCAGAGGCCCCCAACCTTACTCTGCTGTCCCACCTCCCAAGATAGTCAAAACCCCCCCTGTGTTTCGTGCTCCTCCCAAATGCTCGTTGTGCGATGAGTTGGGCCATGTGACTCACCAATGTCCTCAGTTACCGGCAGTACAGGAACACATGCAAACGCTTGACGACAACCCCACTATACCAGTTGTCCACCTTGATCCAACCCCTAAGCCTTGCGACAAATCCCTGTGCACTAACCACTCCTGTGCCATATGCGGTGTTTACGGGCATTACACAAATCACTGTCCCGATCTCCCCAAGTACAGAGCAGCTCTCTATGAGATGAAAAACCTGGATCTTGAGACGGCACCCCCCACCATTGAGGAGATCCACCCCCCAGTCTCTTCCCCACCCGAAGAGGATAATACCATTTATATGATCTCTTCCACCACTACTCCCTCGTCAACCGATTTGACGACACAAACTTTCCGTACTGACGAAGAGATTCTCGAGGCTCTCACTGCCTCGAAGTATCCCTGGGATGACATGCACCATCGTTCATACTTCCTCCCAGATGAATCCTCCTCTAACACTGCTACCCAGTTTGCAGTTGAATCCAAAGACTTCCTTCCCCCCAAGGTCGACTGGTTCAAGGACCCTATTCCTGCTCCCGACGCCTTCGAAGAGGGTAACATGGACAACATCTCACCTGTCATCCAAATTGATATCGCTGCCCCAGGAAGCACCCCCAAACTCATTACTTTAGGAGCCTCTTGCAGTGAGCAAGAGATTGAGGAATACATGCCCACCTTCAACTGTACCGTTGACACTGCTGCCCATTTATTTTTTAACCATGTTATCACTCGATTCGGGGTCCCTTAATAGTTGGTCTCAGACCATGGATCACACTTTGAAGATTTCGTGTGGCACGAGTTATCCACCCTCCTCAAGTTTGAACACCAATTTTCCTCTGCTTACTACCCTCAAGGGAACGGTCAAGTAGAAGCTATTAACAAAATCCTAAAAACCATACTCCAACGCACTGTTGACCGGCATAAGTCCAATTGGCACCATATGCTTTTCCCTGCCTTATGGGCTTACCGTACCTCCACCAAGACCGCCACTGGTTTTACCCCGTTTCATCTCGTTCACGGTGTAGAGTCTGCCCTCCCCATCGAGTGTCAGATACCCGCCTTGCATATCGCTGTTGAGCTCCTCCCCGATACCTCCCCCCTTGAGCAATGTCTGCTATCCCTCGAACAAGCAGATGAATATCGTCGTGCCACTCTCCAGAACATCGAAGCGGCCAAAAACTGCTCCAAAGCCGGTTATGAAAAACATGTCCACCCTCAAACTTTCCACGAAGGGGACCTCGTCCTCGCCTATGACCAAGCCCACGACAAAACCGGTAAAGGAAATTTTGAATCCATGTGGCAAGGCCCTTACATTGTGCAGACTTGCCTCGGAAAGGGGGCATACATTTTAGCCGATTCTGAAGGCCACCCTTTACGCAATCCTCGTAATGGGTTGTATCTTAAACGCTTTTACCCATAACTAAAACCGTGACCTCATTGGTCCGCATTGTACAGTTTGCTCTCTTTTTTGTTTTTCACCTTCTTTACCATAATCTTACATTCATCATTTTTAGCATGCCCACAGATGGACCATCTTCCACCTCGCTACACTGGCTTCGCTGATGGCGCAAGCCGCTGGTCTCCCAACCTGGCTTCTGCAGCATGGGTCTTATATTCCCCTTCCAACGAACTGATTCACCTTGACGGAATATGTATAGGTGCCGCTACCAATAACCAGGCGGAGTATGATGCTATGACCAGTCTCCTGACTGCTGCCCTCCAGATGGGCATATGTCACCTTCATGTGTTTCTGGACTCCCAGCTACTTGTCTCCCAGCTCAACAATTGCTACCAGGTGCGTGATCCTTGCCTATTTAGAAAATTCCTGCGTACAAAACAACTCAGCCGACAGTTTGAATCCATCACATTCACACATGTCCCAAGAGCTTACAATAGTGTCACAGATCAAATGGCCAATAACATCCTAGATTGGCATATCAATCACACCATGTAACACCTCCATCCTGCATAGCATCTCGTCAAAATATATAAAAACCCAAAAAGATTGCATTGCATCAACATTTGCATCCATATACATAAAACCATAAAAACACATTTCTATCCATAGGGGCATCCACATGCCTAATCATACATGCCTCATGTCGCATCACATAAAATACACAAGGGGCATCCATGTGCCAAACATCCTAGACTACTTGCATCCACGTGCAATACAAACATATCACACATCGTAAAGCGCATCCACGTGCGTACAACTAAGACAACATCACAAAAAGGTGCATCCATATGCATATATATATATATATATATATATATCAAAAAATACATGTCACAGTGCTATACATGTCCTGAGTACCCCTGTACTCAGCTATACAAAAAAAAATGTGTGTATGTACATCCAAAACGCCTCATAAAATACATGCCAGAGCTACAAAACTCGGGGGGAGTCCCCTGCACTCCCTAATGAGAGTCATACCCTGCATCACTACTGGCATCTGCTACCTCTGAATCCTCCCCTCGCTCCTCATCCAGCGAATCCTCATCCCCTACGGGCCCCTGTGCCAGTACCCTATCCACCAAGACAGCCACCCGGATCGCAATGGATCTGAAATCCCGGGGTGCCCTCATGCAATCCTGAACCACATTCGGATCGATGTCTCGCCACCCCTCGTCGGTCACCCCCACCAGCAAACGGTCCAGCAGGGCCCGTACGGACTCCAGTGTCCCCTCTGTGTCCCGGCGACGCACCTCCCCCCGCCTAGGTAGCGGTGGAACGACCACAATCCCCCTCCGTGCCACATGCCTTGGCGGCGGCCTCGGGCCCACATATACAAATCACCCATTTGTCAGTAACAATATATCAATCAACTATCATATATCAAACTTAACAATGCAATCAAACCATATGTACCATCTGGTCCCCATGCCTGTCCCGCGGCCATGGTGCCTCTGGATCGTCGATATAATCCATATCTCTATATGGATAATCATCAAGCGTCAACGGTAGCTGGAACCACTGTAGGTACAACTCCTGTGTGAAGTACCTACCAACATCGCCACCACCACGGCGGTGCATCATCTCGCCCCACCGCACCATCCGCGGCTCCCTCAAGCCTCCTACTCTGACCGGCACCCTCGGGCTCAGTGTGGGTACCCTCTCCATAAAGAATGCACATAAAAAGGAACCATAGCAAAACCCTTGCCAGATTCCTTTGCTGCTGTCAGCTGTCGCTGCACGCAGGTCAGGAACATCTGGCCCCACGCATAATAAACACCGGCCAGTACGTGCTCCACTAGCTGCATCTGACCCGCAGACACCTTCTTCGGTGACTGGGATCCCAAAACGCGCACCACGCATGCTGCCATGGCCCGAACTGCTTGCTCCTATAGATCTCTCACCAGAAGTGCATTTCTATGCACCCGAGCCTCTGGACCACAGAACTGCTCCAACATGTCATCCATATCTATGTCCGCAGATACCCGTGGCTGTGTGTCTGCCACCCTACCTAGGCAGGGAAACCCCGTCAGGAAGTATACATCTGTCAGGGTGAGGTCCACCCTCTCACCTTGCACTCTGAAAGCCTGTATGTCTGGCTCCCAGAAACCAACCAATCGGTTCAGTAGCAATACTGCTGACCGCATCATAGGTACCTGGGCGAACTTCAGCAGTCCGAATAGCCCTAGCATCGATCGTACCCGACGGTCCTCTCGGACGATGGCCATAATCTCATCTGGTATCTCTTGCTCTCTCCATAGGACCTGCGGCATCCTGTCAATCACACAAAGTAGACTCATCAAACTCATGTCAAACAAATAGTAATCACCCTTCCCCCAACCAAAAACCCGAATAGCTCGGTACAAAACCAGGGCTTTAGGGTTCCTTGCCGCGGTTTTCGACCACAGCTGTTAGGCCTACAGTCGCGGTCCCTAACCACGGCTGTCGTGCCTACAGTCGCGGTCCCTAACCATGGCTGTCGGGCCTACAGTCACGGTCCCTAACCGTGGCTGTTGAGCCTACAGTCGTGGTCCCTAACCACGGCTGTCAAGCCTAAACCCACGGTCCTTGACCGCGGTTTCGACCCGCTAACCTGTGGTCCACCCCACGTGGACCGTGCCAAGGGTACCCTGGGACCCACTACCGCCCCCATACCCAATGACAAAGCAGGTATGAATTTGACGGAATACCTATATCTCCCGACTCTGAAATCGGCCGGTCGGATCGTCCAGAAATGCCACCTCAACTCTGGTCCACTCTGATCACTAATCAAAGTCAAATAGTACAAATGACACTTGTCATGTTGGGCCCACTTACTATTTATAGTCCATTGATTTTTTTCTTGTTTTGGCCATTCTGAACCCACACGGAGTCCGTTTTCCGCACTGTTTCCACCATTGGAATCACCATGACGAGACCGTCCCAATGGTCACCTCGTTGCATTGTTGTTTCTACGTCCTTTTTTGCCCATTTTTTAGACACCGTTAGCCGCCTCGGTTTGAGTGTCCCTTCAGCTTTTCACACTTTTTATATCGTCGAATTCATTTTTCCGAGCTCGTGATGATGCTTGAGATCATTTCTCGCTCTCACAGGATTCAATTTCAACATTGTGTCCCGACACCTTGCTGCCTCGATTTGCACACCACATTGGCCACCATCAGATTGTTCCACACTTTTTACATGAGCCCTCCACTCCTGTCAAACTGCAACTGTTTCATTATTTTTCCGCCATTCATTCACCCCACAAGGAGGCCCACCAGTGTTCCCCCTCACCCTTGTCCCTGGTCATCATAAATGTTCCTTGATTAAACACTTCCTCCTTGCCTGGCCATTCATTCTGTTCAGTATACCATTCCATCACTTCAGAGTCTTCTTATTGCTTTCAGACTCCTTAAAATTGAAAGCAGCCATGAGCATGAACTGTCCTGGGCTCGTAAAATCCGCACGACAGTACCATTCCATCACTTCAGAGTCTTCTTATTGCTTTCAGACTCCTTAAAATTGAAATCAACCACGAGCATGAACTGTCTTGGGCTCGTAAAAACCACACGACATTACCATTCCATTACTTCAGAGTCTTCTTATTGCTTTCAGACTCCTTAAAATTGAAAGCAACCACGAGCATGAACTGTCCTGGGCTCGTAAAATCCGCACGACAGTACCATTTCATTACTTCCGAGTCTTCTTATTGCTTTCAGACTCCCTAAAATTGAAAGCAACCACGAGCATGAACTGTCCTGGGCTCGTATAAATCCACATGACAGTACCATTTTATATACAAACTTCTTCTAGTTCCCTAACCCATGAAGAAGTCCACCCGTGCCTCTTGACGCTATGATCGATCCTCTTGGTAGCACCCCCAATTAGGTCGCCTTTGTTCAGGGTATTCTGCAGTCTCCTGCCATTTTACCATAGCATGAGTCTCCCTCAGCCCAGTTACCCTCCCAGATCCAATACAACTATGACCCCCTTACCACCAGTCAGTTTCATATGCTGCCTGATCCTCCCCACCATCATACTCTGAACAAAGGAAGTTTGAGTCCCCCACTCTACTTGCCCAGTTATTCCCCCCAATTTATCCATCCTACCATCAGTTCTATCACATTTTGGTTTTCCACCTCGCGCTCCTATCAAGGAAACATCATTGCCTTGATAGTTGCAGGTCTCCCTCTGTCAACGACAACCCCTCTATTCCAGAGGATAGACCCAGAGGCCCCTGCGCCTTGGACCCATCACCATCTGTGGTGAGTGCCTACGGACCATTTTGGGAGGAGTCATCATTGCCTCTCCGAATGGTTGTTTCTCACATGCTCGACTTCAGAACTTTTAATCGCATCGTTGAGAATCATGTAGGATTTATATCCCTTCCATTGTTTGGTCAAAGACCCCAGATTTCCACCGACTCTAGCACATTGGTGAGTCACTTTGGAACGCCCAGTTATATGTTCCTGTGGATGTCCGGGCTGCATTGGCGATTGTATTCGGAAGCCCTTCAGTTCCATGCTTCCTTGAGTACCCAGTTCAGTTCCAGTTCAGTGTACCATTGCGAGTGTGACCCTTGTCACTCTGATCCAGCAGCTCATCAGTTCCTTCGGTACCACATTCAGTAGCACTGTTGTCATTCTAGTGTATTCGTTCTTCTGTTTAGACATGATCAGCCGAGTAGTATGTCCCAGCTGAGCAGTATGGCATCCTACAGGTCCCTCTTTTCGGGCCTCACAGTTATGTTTATGTATCTTGATACGAGCATGGGTATGCCCGCCTCGTCCATATATTGAGATTCTTCCTCATTCAGTATTTGAGGCCATGTATATGTCAGGACCCCATTGTTATTTTTATGTTATATCCTGATACGAGCATGGGAATTCCCGCCTCGTCCATATGATCAGATGATTCCTCATCCATTATTGAGGTTATGTACTTTTAGTTCTTGCAATTGGTTTGGGATCGTCGTTCCGGGCTTCAGTTTGTTTCTTCTCTTCTCCACACCCCAGGAAAACCATATATGACTTATGATGTCCATCGGCCATATGATGAGCTCCTGCCCTCGCACATCAGGGGGAAATCTGTTAACACCCAAAAAGTGTTCACTACCTCATCTACCCCACTACATGGCTCATTTGTCCATTTTCCTACCATATTTCCTTCAAAAACCCATAAAACCACCAAAAATCCTCCAAAAGGCCATAAAACCACCAAAAAGCCTCCAAAAGGCCTAAAATGCCTCCAAAAGGCCATAAAACCATCAAGAAAGCCTTTTTTCCTCCAAAAATATCCAAAATTCCTCTAAAATAGCAAAAATACCTAAAAAGGGAAGAAAAATATAAAATAATGAGGAAAATGAGGAAAAAACCCTATACAGCTGCCCTAAACCACATGGTTTCCAAAACCATGGGCCAGCACTCCACCACTAAAAAACTATAAATAAGTGATGGAGACCCCTTATTTCACATCCACAATCATAAGCATCCTTTCTCTGCCAAAACAGCTCTGGAAACCCTAGCTCACCCTTGAGCTACTTTCACCATTGAGAGCCCCTTTTGGCCCATTTCCACCATCGGAGAAGGAGAAGGAGTAGGCTGGAGCTTGGAGCAACCGTATTGGATCACTGCAAAGAGCTTCACCAACCTTCACATCGGAGGTAATATCAATATAAAAACCATTCTTTACATTTTGTTGTTTTGTTTCATGCATATATTTAGAGTAGTTCGTTTTTCTGTTTAGCATTTTCATTTACATTTTACTAAACTGCTAATAAGGAGTCACTTCTCCTTAGTAGGTGCTCATTCACACAAGATAGGGGTAAAAACCTAGCTACAACATGAGAATCCCTGTCATGTGTCTCAAAACTGAGTGGCTGCTCCACATACACTTCCTCTTCCACTACACCATTCAATAAAGCAGTCTTGACATCCATCTAGTGTATCTTCCATTTCATCACTGTAGCCAGAGAAAGTACTGATCTGATGGAAGTGTATTTGGCTACAGGTGTAAAAGTTTCTTCATAATCTATTCCTTCTTTCTGGGAGAAGCCACGAGCCACAAATCTTGCTTTTTATTTTTCTATGCTATAGTCTGCAGCATACTTGATCTTGTAGATCCATTTGGAAGTTAGAATAGACTTCCACTTTGGTGTAGGGATAACATCCCAAACATCATTCTTCATGATCAATTAATACTCTTCAATCATAGCATCCTTCCATTCTTTCCTTTCTTCCACTTCTTCATAGTTGGAAGGTTCTTTATCGATGAAGTCACATAATAAGGCTACATACCTGGAGCAGGACCTGGTTCTTTTTCTATGTATATGATTTTCTTGTGGAGCCCCATATCTTTCTGCACCTTGGATAGCTTCTCATACCCAAGCAGGTTTCCTCTTATGAGTATTCTTCTCCTAAGGTGGATCTACGGGTTCTTGAGGTTCTTCTAATTCTCGGTCTTCTTCTTGAATTTCTTCATTCATGGTTGTCATGAATTTTGGGTACTTCTGTTTCTTTAGGATCTTCAGTAGGTCTCTTTCTGGATTTGCTTTAATTTGAGTCTTCGTCAAATGTTACATCCCTGCTAATGTCGATCTTCTTGAATCCTGGGAAGTATATTTTGTCATCCTTTGAGCTTTTAGAGTATCCCACAAATATACCCTTGCTTCCTGAAGGATCTAACTTTGTCCTCTTTTATTTTAGAATGTGTATGTACACTGGACAGCCAAATATTCTGAGATGGATGACTTCTGGTTTCTTGCCAGAAAATACTTCTTCAGGTGTCTTGTTCTCGAGTACTCTGTGTGGAGTACAATTCGGTACATACACCGCTACTATGGAAGCTTCTTCCCATAGATGCATGGGAACATCTTGATCATGAAGCATTGCTCTTGCAGCTTCCATGATCATTCTATTCTTCCTTTCTACAACCCCATTCTATTGTGGATTATATGGAGTGGATAACTCCCTCTTAATCCCTGAATCTTTGCATAATTCTTTGAATTCATTTTATGTGAATTCTTTGCCATTATCTGATCGAAAGGTCTTGATATTCTTTTCAGTGTGGTTCTTGATCAAGGCTTTGAATTCCTTGAACTTGCTAAATACTTCATCTTTGTTCTTCATAAAGTATATCCATGTCTTTCTAGAAAAATCAACAATAAATAAACATAGTATACATACCCACTTAATGAACTTGATGACATTGGACCGCATACATCAGAGTGAATGATTTCCAAGATTCCTTTTTCCCTACTCTCACTACTTGGAAATGTCTTCTTTGTGTTATTTCCTTTCACACATCCTTTGCAAACACCGTCATGTTTTGACTGAATTTCTGGAAGTCCTTCAACAACTTTTCTTACAAGTGGTAGTGCTTTGTAGTGCACATGTACAATTTTTCTATGCCAAAGTTCATTTGTCTCTACTGTGTCATGGACCAAGGCTTGTTCTGGATGGCCCTTCAATTTGTATATACCTCCCTCTTGTTCCCCAATTACTACTGCATCATAAATAGTCTTTCCCTTTGGCCACATGAGAACTTGGCCATCTACAAATGCAACCCTCATCCATTTTGCATCTAATGCAGATATGGAGAGGAGGTTCTTATTTAGTCTTGGTACAAACAATACATCCTTCATCGTCATAGACTTTCCAGAGTCTAGCTTATAGGAGGATTCCCCACTACCTTTTATTGGATACTAGTAGTCATCTCCAAGTTTCACCTTGTGGGTGATTCATGTTCTGATAGTTTCACAAAGGATTCTTTGAATCTTTTCATATTTTTGGAAGCCCCACTTTCTATAAGCAAATCATTACTTCCATGTGTGATGTTTCCCGTGAGAGCAGAAATTAAGACATATTCTTGATCACTTGAAGAATCATCACTTTCTTGTCTGATTCTATTTGTGGAAGGTTCATCATCTTCTGTAGCATGAGCATGATGTCTTATTTTGTTCCCTTTCTTCTTGATGGAGATATTTTTGTTCTGAGGACAATCTCTAGCATAGTGTCCTCTTTCATCACATGTATAACATTTGAATTTAGGTAGATTCTTGTTAGGTATTTTGGGATGAAAGTGCTTACGTTGGTGATGATTTTTTTTCCTCTTCTTGGATTTCACTGTAAGAGCTTGATCTTCACTTCCCATCTTTTCTTCTTGAGCTTCTATCTAAGATTCTTATTATGAGCATTCTTCCCATAGTGTGCTGAACTTGACTAGATTCTTTCTAGCACAAATCCATTGAATGAAAGAGTCCCATGTCCTAGGGAGACCATTCAAGGTGGTCATTACAATATCTGCATTCTCCACTTCTTCATCCACTACTTCAATTTGTTCTTTGATATGGGAGACCCTTGTGAAGTATGACTGTATGGTCTCCACATTCTGGATCTTCACATTCTTCAATTGGTTCCTCAAGGTCATCTTCAAGTTTATGTTCTTTCCTTCAAATAGTTTGGTCAGGGCATCAAACATAGCTTTAGTTGTCTTTAGAGAGGACACCTATGGTATGAGGTGATCCTTGATTGAATCATAAATAATCCTCTTAGCCATGACCAATTTCTTATTGTGTAAGGATTTAGCCTCATCTCCCTCTGGAACTGGAACCTCCTCATTGATGTAGGAGTCCAACTCATTTTCTTCCAGTACGAGAGAGATCCTATACTTCTAGGCTCAGAAGTTATCATTTCTCTCAAGATTTTCATCAAGCTTGGTATGATGAGACATATTAACTGAGAACCTCAAATGGAAATACAAAACATTTATATCTTACTAGGTTAAGATGTCGGATTTGGATCTGGAGCTGAATTTTTGTAGAGCTAGTTCAAGAGCAGATTAGCGTTTGACTTTCCCGAAGTTCTATCCAACCAAAAGATTTGATCTTGATCTCTAAACTTCGATTTTGAGGAGGAGATCAATCCAAGCCTCAACTCACTAAAAAATTCCACTTCTGTGGAAAGCCCTAATTTCTGGCAATAGTGTCGGGTCAAAAAATGAAAATGCTCAGAATCAGATTCTTCTTCGATAGAAATATGCGCCTTAGAGAGGAGAGTTATCCCAACCATCTTTTGCTGAAAATATATGGAGAGAGATCCAAAATGTAGGAATCCCTAGTTTCCACAGCTGCACAGTGTCTTTTTCTTAGGTTAGCTCTGATACCATGTTAGATTTTTATCATTTAAGCTAGTATTATCTTAGGATCTTTAACTGAGAGAATAAAAAGCAAAGAAATCAAACATAAGAGACAATAAACACAAAGTTTTTCCTCGAGGAAACCATAAAGGAGAAAACCCCGCAACTTCCTCAAATATAGAATCAACACCAAAAGTAAAACCCCAAAATAGTAAGATGATCTCCCGATAGCAGTAGTCTCTCTCTCTCTTGTCCCATCAACTTCTTCTCTCTCAATTATGCACTACAACTGAGTGTGAGTGAAAGTGTGATAAATAGAGAGGCTCACTCTCTATTTATACTAATTCTTGACTTGACAATAACTCACTAGGGCCGACTTCTCTAGGAGAGTCTAATAACCCTAGGGCCCCACAACTGCAGGGACTTTAACCCTTGATCAATAGGAGGGTTACCCACAATGACTTTACACAACTTGTTTACATTATAGAATCTTCTGATAGGAACATCAGGGCATGACATGACTCAACCACTTCTGAGAATAAACATCGAGGTACAATATGAGATATACAAGTGAATACATTCTGAAGTTACAATTACATCAACACTCTAAAATCATTGGGTATGTACCCCATGCAACTGTCAAGGATATCATGTCTCAATAAGATTTCCTAGGCATTAGGGGTAAATGGGTTTCAAAGATTCAAGAGCATGATTTAGAGATAAAACCTACTAAGTTAATTAAGGGATAGGGTCTTGCAAAGATGTTGACCCAAGGAAATGAAAAAGCCTTAGGAATAATTTTCCAAAGTAGTGATCCAGAACAAAGTGTATTAGATGAGCTTCAGAGATTAGAGAAGCACCCTTGGTATACCAACATCGTCTTTTTCCTCCATAACCTTACATTCCCTGTTCACCTACTTGGCCATAAAAGAAGAGCATTAAGGTTAAAGGCAACTAAGTATTTTTTAACAAAAGATGGTTTAGGTTGGAGAAACCCTGATGGTTTAATACTTATACGTGTCGATGAACATGAGTCCAAAAAACTCATGGTTGAGTTCCATGCAGAATTTTGTGGTGGACATTTTGCAGCAAGAAAAAATGCCCATAAAATCCTTAGAGTAGGCTACTATTGGCCGAACCTATTTTCGGATGTGCACAAGTCTGTTAGATTTTTCCCCCAGTGTTAGTTGTTCATCGAAAAGAAACAAATGAAAGCCTTGCCATTTTGCATTTTTTAAAGCCCTGTTTCGCCCAATTTTGATGGGGTAAAATTTTTTCACCCTAAAAATCGCCAAATTATTATATAAACGATATAAAATACTTGGAAATTAAAATAATTTTTGAAAAATATTACCAATCATTTTATGGTTGGGGTTTTAAGAATTGGTAATATTCGCCAACATTTATAAACTTTTAAATAAGTATGGTTCCTTAAAATCATCCCTGCTTTACACTAATCTATAACAACCAAAAACACATCAAAATTAGGTTTGACTATATGTTTGCATTTCTAAATAGTTGATAACAAAATTACATTTTCTTTTGCTAGAAAAAAAATTAAATTACTTTTGGCTTGGCCGGATCCAAATATACATATAAATAGAGGGTAATTGACAGATCTTGCCTACCATTATGCAGGGCTATACTGAAGGAATTCTGACAGGCTACACCAGCTTGGATTGAATATGGAATGCCAGAAACAACAATGTGATCAAAACAAAACTTAAATCTAACTACCTTTTAAACAAAACAGACTTAGAATTATGATAAGCTTTGTTTTTAACTATTGCCATCTGCTAGTGGAGAAATGATTTCATTGACAAGCATTGGAAAATAGGAATGTAACCAGTTTTTTTACATGACAAGAAACCTCCCATATCCAACGATTATGTGGCTGGTGCTATAGGACCCAAATTCTAGATCTCTTCATACAGAGGAAAATTAGCATAGTTCAAAACCCTCCAAACCTCCACCCTGCACTGGGAGGAATTAAAGCATTTTCCTTGCTTATCTAAAAGCTTAGTGCCACCCAATAATACCTCGCAAGATGTCAAATTATTAAATTTGTTATTAGCCATCCTTCTTTATTACAATGATTCTTAAAGAAGGACCACCAAAACCATTGGGAAATTAATAGGGTTGGATGTCTTAAAAATATTGAGTGAACCTTGTATATGGGTTTGATAGGAAATCATCTTCATTACATAATGGGGCAAAATACAAACCCAACATATCCCAAAGAGACTTCAGAGTTCATGAAAGACAACTAAGAGAGTGTTGTCTGCCCTCGTCTCTATGAAAACCAGGACCAACATTAGAAAATTAGGAGAGTGGGAAAATGAACATTGAATATTTTATCTATTTCAAAAATCCATTGATAATGGAAAATTATAAAACCCAGATTCACAAAATTGTCTTAGTGGGAAGTTCTACAGGAATACCCAAAGTGCAGAAGTTGCTTAAAGATTTATTCCATGGAGAAAATGAGTATTGTAAGGCCTTCCAATCTAATGAGGAAAACCTCATACTTTGAGAAGTCACTCACCTTAGTCTAGAATTATTCCAACAATATCTAACCATACCTTCATATTCAAGGAAACTATTAGATATAATCCTTATAAGTTGAGATAAGATAGAATTTATGAGACAATCATGTCATGTATACAGAATTCATGAGATTTGGCACTAATTTTGGATAAGCTGAAAGATTATCTCAAATGCAATATCTGAAAGACAAACTTTTTTAGAAATACTCGTCACACAAACTGAAAAAGATAGAAATTTCCACAGTTCGATTACAAGGAAGCAAGTGTTATAATTGCAAAACTTTATGAGTAAATGTGAGCAATTGAGGAATGAAATGTATGTGTGAGATCTTCCATTTGGAATACTGTCTAGATTTCATTTACTATCTCTGTCATCAACACCTTGGTGTGTTCCATGTTTTTCCTCTGAATGTAATGGAACATGTTGGAAATGCAAATTAACCTTTCCTACCTTATTTTTTTGAAAAATACATCCTATATTTTTAGAAAAATATTTACAAAAAGAAATGTAGAAAATGACTAAAGAAGAAATAACTTGTAAGCAACTATGTAGCATATAAATTGCACTCTTGACATCTTTGTGATCCAACATGCCATTCTTCTACAAGTTGTGGGAGAGAGATGTCAATCATGGAGACTATAGTTTGCCTCTAGAAATGATATCCTTTTTTTAAGAATACCTGATTTAAATAAATTTGTGATATAAGATGATAAAAAGGCAAAATAAAGTATGACAAGTTTGTTCTAGTGAAGTAAAGAAGAGCACCTCTGCTAAATCTGTGCCCTCAAAGGGGACAACCATAAAAACTTCCTTTCCATAATGTTCATCATGTGTAGCCAACACACTTGAATTCCTTCCTATTGCCAAAAATGTAGTGGAGTCATCATCTACATATTTCATTTGTATATAAAAGAGATGTCAAAGTGTATTTGGTAAACTGTTTGAAATCTCAATCATCAATCAAGCACAAGTTGATGATGCTCCTATCTAGCATGGATTTCAATAGAAGAGAACTAGGAAAAAATAATTATGAAAAAATAAATTTAAATGAGTAATTTCAATGCTACACACTTTCTGAATAAGCATATCTCAAGGATTGTGGGATTTACTTCAAATAAAAAGCTAACCTTGATTTCATAGCTGGCCAAATAATCATATTTGACATTGCTTGAACCTTGTTCGTAAAGATGTAGTTTTAGGATGCTTGCGTTTTCATGTAAAAGAAGATTGCAAACTATTTTGGAAGATTTTATGGTGAAAACTAGTAGCTTCTTAATCCCATTGTCTATTAAATTGTTCCTTGGAAATTTTTTTAAACTTATGGTAACTTTTAGCTATGTGCCTATGTTTTCTGAAATCTAGAAATAAAAAAGTCAATTGAAGAGATTAAATGAATGATAGAGGACTTAAAAATAATGTAGTTCACTCTGTATACTGTCCCATCCATAAACAAGTAGGGAGTAGAACATTGTGTTAGTGTTTTTTTCATAGGCTGGAAGCAAGTAGAAGAGAAGTTCGGGTTGGGAAGAAGGAACTCATTGTTGGCGATTGGGAGAAGAGAAGAAGAGCTACTGGGAGATTAATAAATGCTGCCCTGTTTACGCCAACCCTGTCTGCATAGTAAAAAAGCACCTGCCCTTAATTAATCTCATCAATGGTCTTAGGTTTAAAGAAAATAATTTCCCTCCTTAAATGATTTTGTAGACCTCAGGTGAATAAAATACATATGGGTATGCTCTTGGATATTAAACTAAATACTGCAAGATTCCAATTGCATTGCATTTGTTAAATGCATAGTCTGTACTCCACAAACACGTTAGCATTAAATAAATACATGACAGAAGAGGTATTTAACACTAAGATGGATGATATTCATTAATTAATATACGTGCCAATAGGCACAGAGGATAATTCAATGCTAGTTGCATCCTTTCCAATGTTTAATATTCCATCTATTGCTTTTCTTATATTTTGACAGCCAAAGTATTCAAACGAGCACAAACTAACTTCTGGAAAATCTTTGTTGTCGCTGCAATTTGGAAATTCCCATTTGCATGGAATGGAATTCCCTATGCTGAGATTTTTTGTGATTCCTTTCAATGTTTCATCATACCATCCTTTCTGAATACAACTTCAAAGAGGAAATCATGAATACCATTATTTACTATAATATCATGAGGGAATGCAACAAAACTCGGGATGAATATTTACTAGATCTACACATTTGGGTGTACATGACAATTAAGGACCTCTAAAAGATGGACATCCCTCCCTCCTTTGAATTCCAAGTGTCTTCAATGAGATTAGGGCATTCTCCATTCATGCTAATAAAATTCATGGAGGGTGTCTCTCCATAATGGCAAAGCCTCATCAAAACTCTTCAAATAATAACTTCCCCAAGATTTGGAACATGAGTTGACTGTTATATTCTTTCCCTAAAGCTAGGACATTCCTCAAATCAAGGGGTTAATCCAAATAAATCCTTAAATGGTTGATTCAGTATGGATACACGTGCAAGATAGCATTGAACCATGTACCAAGAAACCATATTTCCTTAAAATATGCCAAAACAATGGAATGCTCCTCCTAAATCAGCCTCAATTTCCATCATAGATACTTCATTAAGTGGAATAGTTTTTCTCTTCGTGATGCATTGGGGGCTTAGAATTTCTCCTTTTCGCTTTTTCACTTTTTCTCTTATTGATGCATTGATGCATTGATGATAAGTGATCGTCCCTTTTTTTTAAGATGAATGAGGTGAACTCTACTAATAGAGAGAGCTTGGGCAAGAGTGATGGGAGTCTGCCCCTACACTAAAGATTACTTCCTTCTGAATCTTCCATTCTTGGTGTGTGTAGCTAGTGCCTGATCTTGGTTGTCATTTAGATTCTCTTCTCTGTTTATTATCCTTCCTTATTTTTGATTATCCTTCTTCTTTTATAATTTCTAATTTGAAATCACCGCTTACAACATCCATAGATTTAATTTAGTGTAACATTCAGTCAATTTACATTCCATTAATAGAGAAGAAGAAAGCTACCCTTACGAATGTTTTTCCTTCATGTAGAATTTCATGACTGTTCTAAATGCTAGTATTTGGTAAAGAAAGGGATAATGTCTTACACCATTCTTAGAGTTAACCTAGAGTAACATCCAGTCAGTTTACATTACAATAATGTTGAGAAGCAAGCTATCTTAGCCAATGTTTTTCCTTTGTGTAGAATTTCATGACTATTCTAAATGTTGGTATTAGACAGAGCTAAGATCTTACAAAATCTTAAAAATGGACCATAGCTGTTTGAAAAGACACATTTCTTGTAGGTTTTATAGTAGTAATTGAATTAATAATTCAGATCTATAGTTTGAGGGAATTTACACATACATTAATTAATATTTGAACTGTAACTATGCACTAATAAAGAACATTGAAAAAATTTCTGAAATCATTCAACATCATTTCTGAAATCAACTTAACATCAACTAACATCTTTCTGAAAACATTTATTTAACATCAACTTGATTTAGAGCAAGAAATCATTCATAGTTGATGTAGGAACCTAACTCTCTCTGAAATTACATTTATCTTTACAACTTAGTTTCTCTTAGGTAAGCCCTCCATGTGTTGGATTAAACCCAAAGTGAGGGAAGTAGTTGCTTTGGTGACATTGATAACTCTTCTCAAGAATCAGGAATATGGACGGTGTCAAAATATCAGGAATCTCGAATCATCCTTTCTTTCCCTTGATTTTTCTCATGTCTATAGAGAATACAACAAGAAGGCAGATGGCTTATCCAATGAGGCACTCTCTATGGCATCTATCCTCTTACAGTTCACTGAAATATGTGAAGGTGAAATAGTGGGGAATGGATTGATGAAGCTCTTTTGATTTGAGCTTGATCTACTCTCTTTGACATCTTTGATGTTTATTTTTTCAAGAGTATGACATAATTTATATTTTTTACATCCTTTGGATGTCTGAGGCAAACGTTGATCTCCTCTTGTATTAGTTTCTTGGCGGGTCCATAAGTGGCTCCCTGGATAAGCCATGACTAGGTTCTTCTTGTATTCCCTTGTAGACATCTTTTGAAGTCAGGATGAAGATGGGATGTATTCCTTGGTATTTTGATGTTGGTGGCGAAGTTGGTCATCTATCCTCTCAATGTAGCTATCTGGAAGAGTCTCTGAACTAGATGTCTTTATATGAAGTTTGATAATTCATTTTTGGCATATTATAACCTTAAAAACACATTTTGTGCATCCTATTATATGCCCCTTGCTTACAACCTAAAAGGTGACCAATCCAATGTTGACAGAGAATATTTCATAGCATATCTTCTACATAGCTAAATTATTTAATAGAAGAAGAGTAATTTCAGAACTATATTTAATACTAATTGTTGTTACATGAAGTTTGATAATTCATTTTTTTCAAATTATATAACATTTATAAAACATGTTATGCGTTCTATAGTATATGTGCCTTGTTTACCAAAAGGTCTCCAGTCCAATGTTATGTTAACAAAGGATGTGTCATCACATATCTTCTACATAGCTAAAAACTTGTGTAAGAGTAATTCCAGCATTGTCTACATCAGTTTGACTAGGTCTACAATGTTGATGATAAAAGGAGTATGCATATTAAAATCATGATGTGAAATTAAATGCCTCCCTTCCAAAATCTTGCCGATTTCTCTTTGTTACCTATAATTAGAGCTACAATACCTATTCACACTAATGTGAGAGATTTAGGTCGCTTAAAGTGTTATGGCTGCAATTTCATTGTGTTGTTGAGCTGTGGAAGCTCTACCAACTACGTAATCTTCACCATTTGGATGCAAAATTGATCTCAAAGATCTAGGGAGTGAATTTAAGAGTTGTTGCATTTATGTAGGAATTTTCCAAAATGGTTTACTTGAGCTTTGTGAGTGACCATTGAACAAATTTATCTCTCCTTGGACCATTATTCATTTATTAGGTGAGTTCACTTATTACTAAGTTTTTTTTCTTACCCCAAGGACAAACACCATGTAGAATAGGGCTTAGGCTTGCAAGTTGGGAATATTAGTCAATTAATATGTTTTTATCATTTCCTAGAGTGGATTTTAATGCTTGGGGCATTTCCATCAAAAATAGCAAGACTAAATTCCAAAAAGAACAAAGACCTTTGATCACCTCTATGTTTTTTCATCTCTTGTTTTGATCACCTTTTGATATTCTACAGGTACGTTGAAGCCGACTCTTCAATTTGGGGAGGGATATTTGAATAAGCCACTAACAATACATTTTGTTTCAAGGTGTTTCATCCCAATAGTAAGATTTCTTCATCCTTTTTAGAGATTTGAATTGAAAGTGCATACTTTGTTTCCTAGCTCTTTGTTTTATTAATGAACTAATATGCATGTGTAAATTTGAATTAATTTATTTTTTCATTTATTTTTGGATGCACTCACCTCATTTCATAGCCTTATTATATACAAAATTTTGAAAAAAATGTTATAATTTTATTCATTTCTTACCCAACTAAAAGGTACACATGGATGTAAATGCAGATGGATCCAAGTGATGTTGTGGACTTTGGAATTTTTATTGGTGAAGATAATTGTCCCCTTGGCACAGTCCAGTGTCAAAAAGGTTGTACATACGCTGATATCCATTCCAAAATTGTGAATGATGAAGTTGTTCAATATCCTTTTGATTTTATTATTGGCTCAACTAGATGTCCTTTAAATGCAAAGCAAGAGGAAAGAAGGAAATCTACAACAACAAATGTAGGCAATAAGAGGAAAGTATGCACGATGGTTGCTGATACATTGAAATAAAATGTAATGGAGGGAACTCTGAAAACATTGAAGGGAATGTGGAGGAACCTATGTGTAAACAACCAAGATTTGGTAATGTGTCTGAGTCAGTCGAACAAGTTTTGGTTGATCCTAATGTATTGGCATCTTGGGAACATAAAGTGAATAGTTTAATGGAAGAGTTTGTCAAGGAGAAGATAACACTAAAGGTATATTTAGAAAATGGAAAACCTAATATAAAGATCCATTGTAAAATCCGTGGCATTGATTATGGGATGGGGGAAGTATCCTTGGAAGCGCGAACAATTCGTAACTTCAAAAACAACCATATGAAAACAGGGTACCATCAACATCAAATTTCAATGTTGGGAATTAATGAAATTCCTTCAGGTAACAAAGAAAAGCAGATAACAGTGGCTAGAGATCAACTTGAGATTGATCAAGCAATCAAACTTCTACATGATTTCAACCAAACGTAAGAGCCTAATTTGTTCAAGGTGGTGGAAGCAACACTTGAAAACTACAAGGACAAGAAAAAAGTAAGCATGGAATGCACATGATGCAATAGATCATTCTCTTTGGTGCTAGCAAGTGGTAATATTGTTAGTTCTCTAAATGAACACATGAAATCAAAGAAGCACACTACTAATACTACAGTTGAGGCTTCACATGATACAGTTGTGTTGAGGAGTGGAACAGTTGGGAGACCCAAGAAGCCTACCAATGAAACGTCCCAACAAAGTTTGTCTAAGTTCTTGATCCCATCACTACCATCACCATTACATGAGGCTTCTAAAAGTCCACATCCTTCTACTTCAGGTGTGGAAATTACCCAAGTTTTAATTTAATTTGAATTTGAATATGCACAATAATTTATTTATTATTACTTGTTAGTAGCAGTTAGTAGATCATTAACCAATGTGTTTTTTCATCTTGTTCTAGGAAAAATACCTCCCTCAATATTATTATGTTGGGGGTATTGGGATCCCTATATTTAGAGAAGAGGGGGGATATTGGACACAAAGGTTCTAATGGATGACCAACGTGGTGGAAAAATGTGGGCCATAGAGAAACATACCAGGAGAACACCAAATTATCATGGTATTGAATGCAGTATTAATGGTACATACAGACATATTCATTGCAAGAGCGTTTCTAAAAAAGGAATACCTTTTGATTCATTAACTTGCAATTTTTGTAAGATGATACCTAATTGTGATGACTTTCGAATGCGATTATATCGTGAATCAAGGAGCAACATGAAAATACATGGGAGAGATACATGGAAAGGGAGAAGGTTGGACCATTTGACTCAAACTAAACTCAAAATTGTTGCAAGAGAGGCAAATGCTACACATAGGTTAACAATGCAATCTCTTTCGTGGGAGAGGACAAAGGTTGCTAAATTGTCTATAAGAAAAAGGTCTCTAAAGGAAAAGTTGTTTGAATCTGTAGGAAGGAAGGATGTGTCTAGGTTTTGCAAGGATGTGTGTGAGGCTCATAAGCAAGGAAAATTACAAGGTAAAGATGCAGTTTGGGAATTTGTTCAATATATATTTCACAACCTAGTTCATTGAAAGTTGGGTAGAAGGTATAGTGCATCCACTCAATCCATTTATGAGATGATTAAGTTATGGGGAGGTCCTAGATTACATAGCTTTATTAGCTTGAATCTAGATGGCCCTTCGATATCTATGACTTTAAGGAAAGTTAGAAAATCATTGACATATATACCATGGGAGAAAGAGTACATTTTTTAGACAATCGAAAAAGTTTATGCTTCCTATAAAGCCAAACATGGTATAGAGGGCCCAATTCCCGTATGCCTTGCTGAAGATGAAACTGTTGTGAAAAAATATGTAAGGTGGGTAGCAAAAAGTGATACATTGGTGGGTTTTTGTGGTAAGAAAGAAGAACATAAGTGCCAATCACATTTTTTGGTGACAGTTGGTGAGGGCACTACAGGCTATGAGATTATTACATATGCCTTCAAGAATTGTGTGATTGGCCATTATGCACATGTTATTATTGCAAACCCTTTACATGAGAAGCTTCCTCAGTTGGTTGTGGTTGTTCATCCAATGTGCAATAGATTTGATGCAAATTTTTTCCATCGACAATGGGAAAAAGTAGAATACCTATGAAAGAAACATGTGGAATATTTTTTAGGACCTATTATTGGTCATTCCTTGGATGGGGATAGTAGGAGAAGAATGCTTATGCTAAAGGATTATTACTCAACGACAGACATGAGATATCAAATTCCTTGGGAAGGGTGGAGGCTAACTGGGTTGTATGATGGCTTTAAAGTAATAGGACTTCATGACTAGGATTACATCCATAATGGCAAAAATATATTGAATCCTTTGTTTAGTGGTCGATGAGATTTGATTGTTGGAAAAGAGTTGATTACTTTTAACCATGTCAGAATGGTTTATAATAATTTTAAAGTGGATGACCACAAGCTTAAAATTGAGGATATAGAGAGGATTGATCGCCAAAACTGGGGTTCATCACAACGCATTGCTTCAAGGCATGTCTAGAGGTGCTTGAAGGAAATAAGATGTACAGGTGGCAAGACAAAGAGGACATCTGGTACAGAGACCTATCTAGCAATCGTTGCTGACTATATTGATATTTTTTTGTCTCCTAGTTTAACTCTTTGGGAAAGAGTGTGAAATTATTCAAGAGTCCATCAATTCTTAACCTTATGTCTATGTTGGGTCAGAGAACAGGAAAATACTAATGTCAACATTAATTTCATTAGTAGAGAGGCACATCAAGATGTGAAAATTTCTTGCCACTTTGTGGTTTTCTTGATGAGATTATTTTGTGATCAATACTCTAACTTACCATGTGCATTGCACCTAACTGGGTCAGATGTATGTGAGAACTTCTTTAGCAAAGTCGGTGGCATGGTTGGAGTAGAGAGGGCATATGATTTTTTTGACTTACTTCATGCTATTGGAACCCTTAATAGAGTTGCTGAATAATAATCGAATCCCCAAGGGCTTCGTTTCAATAAATCTCATAAGAAACAAATGAGTATCTGGAACAAATTGCATCAACAAACAGTAGAGGAAGGTGATGTCTTGTCACAATATGATTCAATTTCCACTGATAATAAAATTATAGAACCTCTCAAGATAGGATTGGAGGATGCACAGGGAATTTTACAAGGTCTTGGCATGCAACCAAAAGACACACATAAGATTATTGGTGGTTTAAACCATGGATAGAGGATCACAATGTTCAAACATTTGAAGACATGGATGAAGTAGTTGATAATTCTCCACCGAGTCATTCCACATCCATATTCCAATCTTCGTCTTTTATGATACTCAATGATAGTGAATTGCAAACGATGGAAAGTGAGTGGAGGCATGAGTTGGATGGAATTTTAGATTCCATTGATGAAAATGTAAATATAACTACCAAACTAGTGTTGGATCTCGATGGAAAGGACATGTACAAATCTTGTTTGGTTAGTCAATTGAATGGAAAACTGACATTATCGAAAGATAGATTGACTAAAGTGAGGAATGCAGTATACTTCAAGAGAGATGAGAGGGCCCCCAAAAAGGGTGTTGCAATTTGTTTTGGAATTGGATCATATTGTGCGGTGTTGTTTAAACATACTACAAGAAAAGGTGTATCCCAAAGTACAAAGCATGGCATTTCTTCTGGGACTTGGTACATTGGAAGAGTTCAAAGAATAAGAAAGAAGGATGGTAATAGGGTGTTTGATTACCATAATGACATTGATCATTTGGATAGGCCTAAAGGTGTTGAGCTTCAATGTTGTGGGTATAATAGAATAAAGGGGAAATGCATGTACAAGTATGATTCAACAGATCATCTATTCATACAACTTGAATCTGTTATAGCAACAAAAAACCTATCATACAATATCAAGAAAGACACATACAAGTTAGAAGAAAGCAACCACATAATTTTGGAGGATTTCATTAAAAATATAAATAGGGTGAAGTTTTCAAACCATTCTAATTTATCTTATCTTTTGTACTACTATCTTATAACTTATTTATGAAGTAGTATTTTTTGTATTATTGTTGATTCATTTGTATAAATTTCATTCTCATTTTATACTTAGTTTAATTTATCTTATCTTTAGGTGTGGTGAATGGTTCGGATGCCGAACGGTTGGAATAACTCTATGTGAAGTTATCGATTGTCAAATATTTCTCTATGCATTATTGAAGCATGGTTCTTGAGGGTTGATGAACTGCTGGCTAGTTCAACAATTATGTTTAATATTACTTTTAAAAGGATGAAACCAATTTTTGTTTGTCAAATTTTGGTGCCCATGCCCATGTTAAAGTTTTCATATACTTTCTTTTGCTACTTCAATACTTAAATGGAATATTACTTAATGTGTGTTTCTTGAAATCTGTTTTCTAAATGTTTTCTTAAATGGCATATCATGTTCTTTAATTTCATCATGTTTGTGTGGAGTGCATATTAACTCATTAGGAAATTGTGATTGTTGTTGATTCGAAAGATGGATATGGTGTGGAAATATCTTGTTATAAAACTCATTGTTGTGCACCTGTTGTGGTATGGAGTGGGGTGAGAGTGGGTATGATTGGTTCTAATTTCTATAACCAATGAATCTTATATAGTGCTGACAAAAATATATAAAACAATGTACCTTGAGAGAGAGAAAATATTATTGGTCTTGTTGGTCCTATAAAGAAGTTGCATGTCCACCTTATATGGTTCACCTTGACCTTTTGGGTTTGTTGTTTGTTTTGTTGTGGCCACCTGGGTTGAATCATGATCACCTCATGATCCTTTATCTTACTTTGTCCATAGGTGATGTTTATTAATATTTTGATACCTTACCTTGAGCGTGACTGAACTCTCTCCCTTTGCGTGATCTTTGCACGATATTTGTTGATGCTCCATGTGATATCTTGCTGCACCACCCCCGTGACTGGGCTTTCCTTGTTACACCTTCCACGTGGTCACTTTGCACTAGCGTGACGATGAATCTATTGGATTTTGGGTCCTCCCCCAACGTGACCATGGCTTGTTTCTTGGGTGGACTGTGGGTTTTTCCACAGTGTAACTGTGAGTCTATTTCTTGGTGGAATGTGGCTCCTTCACCAACGTGAACATCATTTGTTTCTTTGCACTTTCTTGGTGGATTGTGGGTCCTTCAACAAGGCTGAAAAACCTGTTTCTTAGTGATACCTTGAGAGGTCCTTCTCCAGCATGAATATGATTTGTTTTATTGGGTGGAATTTGGGTCATTCACCAGCGTGAAAGTGATCTATTTCTTGGTGGACTGTTGGTGCTTCACTAGCATGACTGTGATATGTTTTCTTGAGTGGAATATGGGTCCTTCCCCAACATGACCATGATCTGTTTTCTTGGTGGACTATGTGTCCTTCTTCAGCATGACCATGATCTGTTTTCTCGAGTCGACTGTGGGTCCTTCCCTAGCATGACCATGAGGTGACGACGAGCCCATTTTCTTGTGTGGACTGTGGGGTCTTCCCCAGTGTGAAAATGAGTTTCAATTTATGGGTGGAATGTGTTTTTTCAAGCATGAATGTGCAAAGTATGCTTGTGTGTCTCTGCAGTATGTGATTGCATCCTTACCCAGCATGAATGTGTTGACAAATTGACTGTACTGGGTATTAAAATGCTTGTTGACTAAGAAGTCTAGGTCAGTATGTTGTCAGTATGCTTATGCTTTAACCCTCTCTGGATCTCTTGCAAGTTAAATAAATTGTTTGTCTATATTGACTTGTCCCTTCGGTGACAAGATCAAATATGAAAAATTTGAGTATATGGCTAATTCAAATATTGGTTATGATTATTTACTATTGATATCTATTGTACATTACCTTATCATGTTGTTACTATACATGGCATTTGATGATTCTCGAGGACCAACTTTAACGTAGTGAATAATGGAGCGTTAAGTTGAAAGAGATGAAAATTATGTTTGTTTGGTTTTATTAAAAGTATTGGTTTTATTGAAAAGTATAGGAAGCTTACTTTATAATTCTCTTTTCCTTTTAATTTATAATTTTCTTAAAAAGAGGCTTGCAGGTATCAAGGAGAAAAATGAGGTTCTTTTACGGTGGATATGACCCATGTATTAAAGTGTATGCAGATGAATATTTCAACAGAGTTGATGTTCAAGAAGCTCTTCATGCAAATGTTACAAAGATTCCTTTCAAATGGGAAATCTGTAAGTGGGTATCTGTATTCTAATATCTAATAAGGTCATGTTATGTGTGATTCTAGATCATTTTAACTCTGGATATATTGGGATACAAAATGTTTGAGGGGCAAATCTCTTCACTCATCATGGATTGGATTAAATGAATCTATAATAATTTATTTATAGTTGTTTATGTTTCCATTGTTTAGGTCTTAAGCATGCAAGTTATTAGCTTGATGTAATAGCATCCTCCATCATTTTGGACCTTATACCTCAATTTCATCACAGCAACTCATCTTTCATTTCATTTTCTAAATCTAGATTCAGATCGCTTAATGTAGTGATTTTGTGTCAGAAAACTATATTCACACATAATTCTCAGTTCTTCCAATCTACACAAAACATATCAAAAGTGGTCTAAGGATTTAAGTTTACAGGTTTGTGCAAATATTTTATATATACATTGGCCATTTCATGTTTTGGATATCTATTAGTCCTTAATTTAATTTAGGCTTCAATGAATACTGTTGCTTCTAAAATTCTTCTTCTTTTTGATGGTCAATGTTCATAGTGGAGATATTGATGGAAGAGTACCTATAACTACTACGAAATATAGCATCAATGCATTACATTTTCCCATCAAGCAACAATGGAGTCCGTGGTTCCATGGAAAACAAGTAATCTTTGAAATTCCCATCCTCGGTTACAACAATTATCATAGTTATCAATGAAAATCTATGATATTGTTAGGTTTTTTTTATGTCGTTTGTGAGTAGTTTAATGCCAAGTGATTAGGATGCTTTTCTGTCAGTTTTAATTTGGATTTTTGTGATCAGTTTATTTAGCTCATGGTTGATCACTAGGATCTCCTTTTTATGGATTTAGGTGGCAAGATGGTTTATACAATATCAAGGATTAACACATCTGACATTTAGAGGAGAAGGACACTTGTTTCCCTTGAACAAAGGTAGTGAAGCATTATCAATGATTCAGTCTTACTTGAAAAACAAAGATCTTCCGATAAAAAGGTGATTGTGTGGTTCAATTTCTAGGAAAAATTTCCATCCTATGCTAAACAATCATCAACAGCCATTGTAATGAGGAAAAAATACTATATGCAGTATGCATTTATGTAATAAGCTTTTGGCTTCTGGTGAAGAGCTAAACATTTCCCTTTATGCAAAAATCACGCAAAAATGATGTGATCCTACGAGTTTAGGATATTTTTCAAAAAAGTTATTTTTTTCCCTTCCACTTTTGTTGTCTCTAGGATATAGATCTCTTTGTTGTTTGCAATATCAAGCATTGATTTTGTAACATTGTATAAACTTAATTTTGTTTAATCAAGATAATGAATTTATCAAAAATTTTGAAATCAAAATATATTCAAAATTTACAATCGGTTGTTAAATTTATCAAGATTATTTTTCTTTCCACATATGGAAAGGCCTGTTGGTTCCATGGAAATGCTAGCTTCTCGAAAAAATGGTAGAATAGGGATTAACATCATATAACTAAATTTGTTGTAGCAATGCCTTCCTCATTCTTGGCTTTCAGTCCCATAAGGCTGTGTCTTTGGCATACCTTCAAAGTCTGGTCATATTTTGTGAAGTGCATGCTTTCACATTCTGTGGTTGAGTCTTACATGTGATCCAATAGATTATTTTCATGCATGGGCTAAGGATTATGCTACACTTGACAAGACACATAGAAAAGAGAGGTATGAATTTATCCATCATTGTAGAAAGTGATGGATTAATATAAGATTTACACTTGTCTAATCTTGTTTTATTTTTCTAAATGCAACTCTGTAGATAGTGACACACCATCCAATTTCATTGCTGCAGTATCGTTTATCTTCACCTTAAATTTTGATGAACCTGTCAACTTTTAGGATGAAGGTTCAGTGCCATATTTTATAGGGGAAACTTACTCATGCTTGCGAATAGACAACTACTTAGCTCCCTTGGATAAACTTCTCTGAGGCAGACTACCCATGATCTTTCTTAAGGCCTCTACTATTTTTCTTTGTTGGATTCGCACAATATTTATTCACCCTGATTCCCTTTGACTTGTATTTGTATTGCTCAGCCTCAGCCTTTTGTGCATCATAAGCCTTGATAGGAGGTATGCTGATTGAATTGACTTTCCTTGAAGCTAAATTTGAAACATATTGCTTCCTTGGAGAATGCAACACTGGTGCAGTCACGCTCTGTCGATTTTGTTCTTCCATTTTCGGATCAGCCAATGATCCAGTAGAAATTTTAGCATGTGCACTCCATAAAGCCAAATTAATGCATTAATAGATCTGATAAATGATGTTCTTGCAACATGCTCACCTTCAGGCTCAAATATCTCAATAGAAGTGTAAAAAACACTAAAAGATGTTGGAATGATTCAGACCTTGTCCTGTACACTTGAGAATCTATATTTAGATCATCCTGAGTGTGTACACTTGTATTCAATGTTAGAATGATTCAGGACTTGTCCTGTACACTTGTATTCGATGAGTGTCTTAGATTTGAATGTTGGACACATCAGGCTGACTTTTGTATTTGTAGCAATTTGGAGAATGGTGTAATAGTTTCTATAATGTGCACGGATTTATATACAGTGTCCAAGTTGACATGCATATACTGAATTAGATAGGCCTATTGTTTGAAATTGTTACATGAAAATAAAGAGTGGGTCAATAGGGAAGAAGACAAATTGTTCACTGGGTAAAATTTGCAGTAAGTTATTACAAATAGAGAAGTTGTCACCTTTGGTATATTTTTGTCATTGTGAACATCAATAGTATTTCTTCGACCTTTGACCATAGCTATTATAGCTTCTATACGTTGTCTCAGAGGTATATAAAGAAAAGTTTGGGTGATGCTTTTTACTTGACTGATGAATGCCAATTCTTAGATGTTTTTCAGTTTCTTTTCTCTATTTGTTGTTTAATCTTATACATGGAACATGGTTTATCCCCGAACACTTATCTTATGACTGGTCAAACTATAATTGTAGGAGCAGTCTTTGTTTTGTCAATATGTTTATTGATTATTCAATATAATATTGTTCAAGCATCATAGGGCCAGTCAAAGAGCATGGTTGGCGCAATTTGTCTTATTAGAAAATGTCTTCTCAAGAAAATTCTCACAGGGGCATTCAATCACATAACATTTCAAAAGGGGATTCATCAAATATTCAAGAGGGGACCTCCTTGGTATGTTTTTGTTTTCTTTGATCTAAACTACATGTTTGCAGTTTACAATTTTTCTCCAGACTTTGTCATTAAAAGACATGAGTCTAAAATAATGCAACTAGTTGACTGAGGTGCATGAGGTTGGAAGATGTTTGCGATGTTTCTATATTGAAGAAGTTGCTTCTATGACCAACATATTTTGGGTTGTTTTGTATGTCTAATTTTATTACCATTAGGAATTGTACATTTCAGTAGTTTTATCAATATTATCTTTTGCATCAACTTTTATGCCCATGTTTAATCTTACTGTTGAATCTAGAGGAAGTACAAAAAATGTAAGAAGACAGCGTTTAGTTGTAATTGAAAATCATGCAGGTTTTTCCTCACCATGATCGACTTGAGCTTCGTAGTGGAGATTTAATGGTTCATTACAGTGGCTTCATTTTGAAATTATTTCAGTCTTCTTTCATAATGTTTCTTTTCTAACCAGTCTTAGCCAAGGTCAAGGATAATATAGACTTTATCATAGTAGGTAAAGATTTTTGTGTTTGAGGCATACATGAACAACTGCAAATACTTGTAGGATGGCATAAAATATAATTAAATTAACGGAGTAATAGAAATAGTGAAATATAGTGATAAGGAATGAAGGTGATAATTCTTGTAGTAAATAGCTATACAGTTCTTTGTGGCAAGAAAATTTGTAATGAATAGGATGTTTTGCTTCTAAATTTTTGAAAGTGATTATGAATTTCAGAACATGCAAACACCCATTTCTGCAAAAAAGTCCAGAATGATAAGAAAAGACACAATTGGAGAAGTGGTAGATAGGGGCAAGTCGGAAGTTCGTGATCATCAAGGTTTTCTATAATGAAACATGGTTTTATTAAAATTCCCTTATTTTCCTTCCCACTTGTTAACATTTGGATCATGGGTTGCAATGTTATATTTGCAGATGGCACTATTGCAGGCTTTTGTGAAATGTTGGATGATTATCTTGAGAAAGCAGAAATTCCTGGAGAAGATGAAGGTGAAGAGGAGGGTGCATGGATTACTCTTTCTGAAATAAAACTTCTTGCAAATGAAATCACGTCTGCACATTCAAGGAATACTTTACATCTGGCCCCAGTGGACACTATTGTAAGACTTTTAAGTTTACTTGATTGTCATATATGGCATGGGAATGACATGACAGTGGATGAAGAAGATGATGTGAGTCTAGATAATAATATGTTCAATTGAATTTTATTTTCAAATTAATAGCATGGCTCATAGTGTGTGTGGGGGGGGGGGGCAAGGTGTTCCTCTTAAAAACTTTATTTAAGTTCTTCAAGAAATTCCTTATGTCCTGTAAATGTTATGTTCTTCATTCTAGGCATTGTTAGTTAAACACATTGTTTGACATCTGTTACACAAACTAGATTACCAAGGAGCTCAGGCATGGTAGTACTGGGTGATATAAATCAGCCGTCTTGGTAATCATTAGGCTTTAGGGTGACTGTAAGCAAAACTGCAAGGTTTCAGGTGACAGGGTAGGCTGTTCTTTAGGCTGTTCCACAATGTTTGAGGTATGTGATCTCCATACTCTGTTGAATAAAGAAGTGAATTAAAGTTTAGGCTTGGATTGTTGAGAATCCATTTTTTTAAGAATGTCACTGTAATACTATTTCATTTGGATGGTCACACAACTAATATAAGACTTACACTTGTCTAATCTTGTTTGATTTTTCTAAATGCAACTTTGTAGATAGTGACACACCATTCAATTTCGTTGTTGCAGTACCGTTTATTGTCACCTTAAATTTTAATGAACTTGTCACCTTTTTTGGACCGTGCACCTGATACTGCAATGCTGCTAACTTTGGATGATGATGGAAATGTGACCTCATATATTGAGATAAGAAGTCAGCTTATCCAGTGCAATGATATCATCAGGGTTGTTCCAGGTACTAAGGTTCGAACAAATGGGATTGTGATAAAATGTCAGAGCCATGTTAATGAGAGCATGATCACAGGTGAGGCTAGGCCTGTTGCAAAGAGGTCCGGGGATAAGGTCATAGGTGGAACCATGAATGAGAATGGGTTTTTACTTGTTAAATTCATGCATGTAGTTTTAGAAACTGCATTGTCTCAAATTGTACAACTTGTAGAGGCTGCCTAGATGGCCAGAGCACCTGTACAGAAACTTGATGACTGAATTTCCACATTCTTTGTTCCCTTGGTAAGTCTATTATCGTGACAAGAAATTTAAATTATGCCAAGAAAAGTTAACGTTTGATAAGGGAAAATTAGATTTCTGATGATAATAATGGCGTTCAGGTTGTTGCAGCTGCTAGTATAACGTGGCTTGGTTGGTTCATTTCTGGGGAAGTTGGGATCTTCCTTGAAACATGGATCCCAACATCAATGGATGGATTTGAGTTGGTGCTGCAGTTTGGAATATCATTGCTTGTCATTGCTTGTCCCTGTGCTTTGGGACTTGCAACTCCAATTGCAGTAATGGTTGCCACAGGTAAAGGTGCTTCCCAAGGTGTGTTGATCAAGGGTGGTAATGCTTTAGAAAGTGCCAATAAGGTATTTGATTTCATATTATTAGATAACATTATATTACTTGTTCATTTGGATCATTAAGGCAGTTGTCCATCACAAAGGATCAAAGTCCACCTTTTTCTCTCCTTCAAAGGCCATTTTGCTTATCATAAAAGGTTATGAATTTTTTCCCTTGAATAGAAATGTTGTAGAAAAATTTCACTTGGCAATAGAGGAAACAATATGTGATATGCTTTTGTTTGATTGATTGATTAACATCCATTATTTTTGGAAGAAAAGTATTGTTATTGATCTTGCAGTCAACATGTACCTTCCAAATGGTCCATTAGTAATTTTCAAGGATGTTCTTGTCCTTCAAAAGTGCTTCCTTAGAAACAGGGAAATTATTATTGATGTTCAAAGATATTTTTTTCCATGGAAAACCCTTGGATGCTTCCCCACATTCTTGGATGGTATCCTTAATAAATCTGTTGGTGTAGACTAGTGTAGCAAAATCTTACTTGGCACTAGAAGGAAACAATATGTGAAATGCTTTTGTTTGACTGATTGATTAACATCCATTGGTTTTGGAAGAAAAGTATTGTTGTTGATATTGCAGTCAACATTTAGCTTCCAAATGGTGCATTAGTAATTTTCAAGGATGTTCTTTTCCTTCAAAAGTGCTATCTTAGAAAGGGGTACTTCTTATTGACATTCAAGAGCATAGATTTTTTTTTCAAGGGAAAAACCTCATGGGGAATCCAAAAGGATGCTTCCTCACATTCTTGGACAATATCCCTAGTAAATCCATTGTTGTATACTAGTGTTCCTAACCCAAGGGGATTCATACCAGGCCCTTGCAAGAACAGAACTAGCCAAATGGCCAACAATTTTGGTGACAATTGGTTGAGCTAACCCCTTAGGATTTTAGGAGCAGAGATATATGGAAGAATTGTAAACCTTTCTTGTTTATTTTGCTTCTATGTACTTTGTAAGGTTTGGCCTCCAATGTTAAACATGTAAGGAACTCTGGAAGAATACTAGAAGAAACTTTTTCACTTTAAATCCAAAGTGGAATGAAGACACCCTACTTTAGCTGCATTCTTAAACTCTTTTTTGATGGCTCCAATTTTTGTGGATAAAGATTTAGGAGCTTGTTCATTTTGTTTTTCCCCTCGCCCTTAAAATTTGAAGCTTAGTGTTTTCCAAAACTACTGATTTTGTGGCCACTACATATTTTGGAGCAAGCTATTCACAATAGGGGCTACCTACAGTTTTGTGTCAGCATACATCCACTTCCTTTAAGAAGAATGGCCTCCATGTAAATGTTGTTACATGATATTTTTGACATCATAACTAACCTCCTAGGACATCCAAAGGTGGACAATACTACTTCATGTTACATGTTGTGACCTTGAATTCGGAAATCTGAGAAATTCTAAGAGTTAACAAAACCCCATAGAAGTTTAACTTTAACATGAAATAGTGTATAAACTTATCCAATACTACGTATAATGTTGTCTTTTAGAATGTATGTTAATGCAGGTTAAGTGCATTGTTTTTGACAAAACGGGTACCTTTACCATCGAAAGACCTATGGTACTAGGGACCAAGCTCTTTACAAGCATATCTCTGCAAAAGCTCTGTGATGTGGCAACTACTATTGAGTTAACACTTGACTATTCTCAGACTCCAGCTATCTGTGTTCTAAGATTTGAGCTTGCTTTCAAAAGATTTTTCTTTTGTCCAGAGGCTTACATATAACATCCAATTATTTGGATTACTAGACGATGAAACTCCTTGGAAATCCCAGAGATAATACCTAAAATGTTTTAAGCTGCTAGATATGGAACTCTATTTCAATTTTCAAGCAATCCATTAATCTTATGGTCAAAGAAAAATACTAAATAGTAAGGTTTTGTTGTAGAAGAAGTAAGGAACTCAAAATTTCTACCAACATACTATCATTCATGCTAATAGTGAACACCCTATGGCAAAGGCCATAGTGGATTACACCCGAAAACTGAGAGGAAAACATGGGTCATTTACTCATAGTCTTCATGGTCCATGCATGTCCACTTGAAGTGCATCATCATAAATGAGGAGGATTATTAGTTTCTTCTCTTGTTCTCCTTGTTTCCATTAGTATCATGTGCTAGGTATTTCAGTAAGGGGTGGCTAGTCTCTTGAGAAGGTCTCATATCCCATAGATCAAGGAGAGGAGTGCATATCTTTGTGTGGGGGGGGGGTCATAAAGCTAATTTTATTGCACAAAGAGGAGAAAGACCATAGAGGGAGTAGCCTTACTTAATTGTTAAGGAACCCTACACACTTATGAATAATTATTTTGCATGGTGAGGGAAAAGAATGAATGTCGAGTATCATGTCAATATACTAGGTAGAAATCTAAAGGGGTATAAAAAATGTAAATGAAAAAATTGATACATGCAATATATAGTGAAAATAGGGTTTTTTTTAAATTGGGAAGGAGTATTGGGAGGGGGTTAAAAAAAATAATTTTGGGAGGTATTTTCCAATATTTTCTGAAAATAGGGGTATTGTTTCATATGCCATGAACAAAAGTGCTATGGCATGGTTTCACTAAGTGAAGACCCCATGACAGGAGTTATCATTTACTGAAGGCATTGATCAGGGTTGAAGAGGAGCTTAACTGGCTAACACTAGTTTGAGGGTTGCACCCTCTTTCTCTCTCCTCCACACGTGTGGATCAATTTGGCAGTTGTTTGATGGGTGGGTCAGTTCACTAAGTGAGGTGTAACTCCCATTTGCAGTTACAGTCCAGTTAGACTTAGTTCATCATCATATCAAGCCCATATTAACTCTCCATTAACTGCAGTCTCTCCTTCAGTAAGGCATGTGCCCCTCTTGGCCAATCTGGCTATAAATTGAAGCTGCCATTCCGTTCTCGAAGCTAGTTCGAGTTGGAGAGAATAGGCTTGCTATTGTAATACTATTGTAATATTTTCATTGTTGGAATAAATAATATTTGGAGGCTAAATGGTGTAATGATCTCATGTGTGTGGAATAAGCATTGTCTTGCAGCTATTGATGTTGTCAGTTTTCCTCTCAATTTATGCATCTGAACCTTGTCTTGCTTGAATGATTTAGCTGAATCAATAGAAGCGTAGTTGTGAAAGTAATATTACTTGTTTTTTTTTCTTTATCTCATATCATATGTGTTTGAAGATCTAGATTATACATGTTTAATAAGCTTATTTTCATGTAATTCTTGTCTCTTTTTTCATATATATATCCATATCTCATAAGGTTTTGTGCAAGGTTGTGTGTTTAGCTTTCAGGTGGAAAGGATTGGATGAGTTGTGGATCTAGTTTGACTCCTTTGTACATCTGACATTTTTGTGGAGGCATTTTCCCTCTGCATTCCACTAACAAGTTTTCCTTGTAGATCTATCCAGCAATAGGCCTTCGCCCTTCTCTTCCTCCATTTTATTAAAATCAATCTTCCCGTTACTTATTTGTCCTGTTATCATCATATCTACTTCTAAAATTTCTTATACATTGTTAGATCTATTTCCTAAGAGTCTTGTTGCTTACATCAAAAATTTCATAAAGAATAGCATATTTTAAAGATAGATCTAGGTGAAGAAATTCCTTTTTACAAGTAGCTAAATCGTAGATCCAAAGCTTGCTCATAAGGTAGTTTCTTATTTTTTCGTTCTTTAAATATTTAAATTCTACAAGGATGTGCACATCATATTGGTTTCCCAAAAGGCAGGCCAAGATCCCAAGGAAAGCTTGCTTTCCCTTGTTCCTTTTTGCAAAACTAAATTGTTCCTTGCTAACAATTTTTAACTTAGTCTTTTTTTTGGTAATTAGTGTGGTGACCCAAAACACTTTTAAATTTTTTTTGGGCACATTTGATTTTAATATCTTGCTGGTTTTTAGTAGATTTAACAAAAAGGAGAAGGATACTCTACCCATTTTCTGACTCTTGGGAGAACCGAAGCTTCCCCGAGGCATGAAATGTGAGAACTCATATGCCTTTGAAGCATGACTTGTAGTACCATTTTCTATGATTCTCCTAGTAGATATATATGTGATCTCCACTGGGTCAGGACCAAATATCACTTGCTTTGGAGATCCAGTATGGGTCATCTGATAGACAGATAACAGGTTTAAAGCTAGGGAGGGAACAAATAGCACATCTTTGAACCTTCCATGTTCACGTTTGACACTGCCCTTCCTCTTTGTTTTGAATTTACTATTATTTCCCATCTGAATACTAGGACCATCAAAGGACTGAAAAGAAGAGAATGATTCTCTAGATGTAGTGATATGGTTGGAAGCTCCAGAATCAATGGGGAAGACATGTGCTGATGTGCAACAAGCCTTCAGTGCATGGCCTTTCCTTTGGTATTATTCATCTTCTTCTTCTTCAGAGTCATCCTTCCTTGCACTAGTAGGTACATAAATGTTATGCTTCTTCAAAAGAAGAGCCATTTCATCAAGTTGTCTTCTCATACAGGAGCTTTCTGAATGAAATCCCCTTCCACAGTAAGAGTAGAGGACCTTGCATTTTCCATTCTTCTTGCTTCCCTTTGAACCTGAAGGTTCTTTTAACTGCTCTTTCTTCATAGGGGACTCATCCCTTTTCTTCCCTTTGTCATTCAATACCTTATCTCCTCTTGCAACTAGAGCTATATCTTTGGAAGATTGAATGATCCCCATTTGGATCGATTTATCATTCTCAGAAATAAGAGATTGGATGAAGGCATTAAGAGTGGCCATCTTCCAATTTGGAGTAGTGAGACTTACTGTTTGGAAGGTGGATACAAAGAATGAGTAGTCTGCATTGAGCTTTGTGAGAATGGAAAGGATTAGCTAATCTTCATCCTTCTTCACTTTGCATCGTTTCAACTGATATATCAGGTTCTTGAACTTTGCGAAGAATTCATTCAGATATTCAAAATTGGATGGATTGAGAGTAATCAAATCATTTTTTAGATGATGGATCCTCACCTCGTCCTGCTTATCAAATAAGGAGGCAAGATTGTCCCAAACCTCCTTAGGAGTCTTCAATTCTTGGATGTGGAATCGAAGATCTCTGGAGACTGAGGAAAGCAAGTGTCGAAGGGATTCATTAAGCCTGTTCATGTACATAGCTTTGTCTTTATCTGAATCTAGCCCTTCCTTTATTTCTTCTATGAGTCTGAAGAGTTTCTTGGTGCAGAGCATTACCACCATGTCATCCTTCCACTGGTGACATTTGAATGGAGTGAGAGTCTCCACTGGATGAGCCATTTTGAATGTAGTAAGAAAGACTGAGCTGCTGTAGCGAATGCAGTGAGAGGAAGAGGTTGCTTATAGCAAATGCTGTAAGAAAAACTGATAACTTGTCACATAATCAAACATACAAAGTAAGGTCTATAGTGTGCACTTTTGGAATTTCCTTCACACCCAACATAGTTGATCAATCAAGCTTGATCAACAAATTCCTAACTTGGTATATTAAGTGGTAAATTCTCTACTTCTGGTTTCGTACTAGAAGGAGCAATTCGCTAAAAAAAATGATCCAGCTAGAGATCTGAGGAGGAGAGGTGTCTTGTCTGCTAAGGCTATGATACCATATTAAATTGAGCACTTAGATCTATGGACAAATACACAACTCACAAAATAGATCACACAATGTACTTAGTAATTGAAGAATGAAATAGTGCAAAAATGGATTGCAGCTGTGAATGCTTTCATTAATAAAAAAGTAATTGGATAATAATTACAATGAAGTACAATGGCTTTAATAGCCACATGAAATTCGAATCCACATGAGGAAATTTGAATTGATAGACTCTACTTGACTATAGGTAACTAAGACCTTGTCTAAATCACTATTGGAGGACTCCGTAGTTAACTGACCTAGTCTAAACCATAACCGGAGTTCATTGGAGCTCTAAAACACAACTCAAGTGTTACATTCAGTGTTGACTAAGGCTAACTAACTGTGGTAGGTGAGAAATGCACCCCTCATGAGTGCAGTCAAGTAAACCTAGAGCTAACTGAATGTAGAGGACTAGAACTGAATGTAACTGACTCCTAACTTAGCTTGACTAGTCATTAACTGAACTGAACTGACCTTTGTTGGTTTCAGTAGTCCCAGTGGCTCCTAAATTGTAGGGATTAGTATAGGAGGATCCTAAATTGATGCAATTAAGAGCAATCAGTGGTAGTAAGCCTCAATTAGTGTTCCCCATAGTTTAGTAATTGAAACATGTGCCCAAATTAGGCCAAGTGGAGTCAATGGTGCTAATGACTATAAATAGACTGGATGGACTCCCAATTTAGACATGACTCCTGATTTAGACATATGACCAAATTTGGACAAGGGAGGATTAATAATCCTAACACCCTCGCTGAATGCTAACTTGGAGAAACTGTGGGCCTTGGTAACTAAGGCCATAGGTCACCCATTACATTAAGTAAAATAAAGTAACTGCTTAATACAAGGAGCTGGGGAAAAACCCACATGGGAAAAAATCCCCCCCTCTATCTAAGCAGGAATAATCAGGTATCAAGTTTAAAAAAATTGAAAATATGTTGCTGCAATCTTCATCTCTATGAGGTAGCGAATCCGTATGCATGGTGTGTTGTGCACAGGTATTCTGGGTCCTGGCATGTAGAGTTCTTCTTCTCCAAAAATGATGATGGAAGGAAGGACGAATGTAACCTTTGTCTCTTGATGAATGAAGAGGTGTATGATCATATCCATTCTTATGAATGTAGTGAGACTGATCCCTTGACATATAGCATCTTACAGGGAGTCTATTGCATCTCTCTGAAGGAGGTAAGATTGCATGGCATAGCGCAAGGGTCTTTCCTTTTTGAGTGTCAGGTGAGTTTCTAGTCATCTTCCTAGCTTCCATTTTGGATGTAGGGACTGAATCTAGATCTAAGTCACCCCGAATCTTAATATCATAAAGTGATAAAGATGGATCTGCAATACTAGTAGAAGTTGTAAAAGAAGTAGGTGCAATGATTTTACCTTCCCTTGCAAGTAGCTACTGAGAGTGCACTGGTTCTGAAGGAGGCATGAAATGTGAGAACTCATATGCTTTTAAAGAATGATTTGCAGTAACATTTGATATGATTCTCCCAGTAGAGATATATGTGATCTCAACTGGGTCAGGACCAAAGATCACTTGCTTTGGAGATCCACTATGGTTCATTTGATAGACAGATAACAGGTTTGAAGCTAGGGAGGGAACAAATAGCACATCTTTGAACCTTCCATGTTCAAGTTTGACAGAGCCCTTCCCCTTTGTTTTGACTTTACTGTTATTTCCCATCTGAATACTAGGACCATCGAAGGACTGAAAAGAAGAGAATGGTTCTCTGGATGCAACCATATGGTTGGAAGCTCCAGAATCAACGAGGAAGACATGTGCTAATGTGTAGCAATATTTCAGTGCATGGCCTTTCCTTTGGTATTCTTCATCTTCTTCTTCTTTAGAGTCATCCTTCTTTGCACTAGCAGGTACAAAAATCTTATGCTTCTTTAAAAGAAGAGCCATTTCATCAATTTTTCTTCTCATACAGGAGCTTTATGAATGAAAGCCCCTTCCACAATAAGAGTAGAGGACCTTGCCTTTGCCATTCTTCTTACTTCTCTTCAAACCTGAAGGTTTTTTTGACTGCTCTTTCTTCATAGGGGACTCATCCCTATGCTTCCCTTTATCATTTGCTACCTTATCTCCTCTTGCAACTAGAGGTAGATATTTGGAAGATCGAATGATCCCCATTTGGATCAATTTATCATTCTCAAAAATAAGAGATTGGATGAAGGCATTAAGAGTGGGCATCTTCCAATTTGGAGTAGTGAGCCTTACTACTTGGAAGGTGGACATAAAGACTGAGTAGTCTGCATTGAGATTTGTGAGAATGGAAAGGATGAGCTAATCTTCATCCTTCTTCACTTTGCATTGCTTCAACTGATATATCAGGTTCTTGAACTTTGTGAAGAATTCATTCAGAGATTCAAAATTGGATGGATTGGGAGTAATAAGATCATTTTGTAGCTGATGGATCCTGATCTCATCCTGCTTATCAAATAAAGAGGAAAGTTGTCCCAAACCTCCTTGGGAGTCTTCAATTCTTGGATGTGGAATCGAAGATCTCTAGATATTGAGGAGAGCAAGTGTCCAAGGGATTCATCAAGCTTTTTCATTTACTTAGCTTTATCTTTATCTGAATCTAGCTCTTCCTTTGCTTCTTCTATGAGTCTGAAGAGCTGCTTGGTGCAGAGCATTGCCACCATGTCATCCCTCCACTGGTGATAGTTGAAGGGAGTGAGAGGATCCACTAGATGAGCCATTTTGAATGTAGTAATAAAGACAGAGCTACTGTAGCGAATGTAGTGAGAAGAAGAGGCTGCTTATAGTGAATGTTGTAAGAAAAGTTGATAACCTGCCACACAATCAAACATACAAAGTAAGGTTGATGGTCTATACTTTTGGAATTTCATTCACACCCAACATAGTTGATCAAGCAAGCTTGATAAACAATTTCCTAACTTGGGATATTAAGTGGTAAATTCTTCACTACTGGTGTAGTACTGGAAGGAGCAATTTTCTCAAAAAAAATGATCCAGCTGGAGATCTGAGGCAGAGAGTTGTCTTGTCCTCCGAGGCTCTAATACCATATTAAATTAAGCACATAGATATGTGGATAAACACACAACTCACAAAATAGATCACACAATTTACTCAGCAATTAAAGAATGAGACTGTGCAAAAATGGCTTGTAGCTCTGAATGCTTTCATTAATAAAAAAGTAATCAGATAATAATTACAATGAAGTACAATGGCTTTAATAGCCACATGAAATTCGAATCCACGTGAGGAAATTAGAATTGATAGACTCTACTTTACTGTAGGTAACTAATACCTTGTCTAAATCACTATTAGAGGACTCAGTAGTTAACTAACCTAGTCTAAACCATAACTGGAGTTCATCAGAGCTCTAAAACACAACTCAAGTGTTACATTCAGTGTTGACTAAGGCTAACAAACTGTGGTAGGTGAGAAATGCTTCCCTCATGAGTGAAATCAAGTAAACCTTGTGCTAACTAAATGTATAGGACTAGAACTGAATGTAACTAACTCCTAACTTAGCTTGACTAGTCATTAACTGAACTGAATTGACCTTGGTTGGTTTCGGCACTCCCAGTGGCTCCTAAATTGGAGGGATTTGTCTAGGAGGCTCCTAAACTGATGCAATTAAGTGCAATCAGTGGCAGTAAGCCTCAATTAGTGTTCCCCACACTTTAGTAACTGAAACATGTGCCCCAATAAGGCCAATTGGACCTAATGGTGCTAATGACTATAAATAGACTAGATGGACTCTCGATTTAGACATGACTCCTGATTTAGACATATGACCAAATTTGGACAAGGGAGGATTAATAATCCTAACACATCTGATAACTAATGTGAGAAGTGCTCTGCACTCACATCTGATCATGTAGGAACCAATCCTATAGTCACATCAGAATGGCCCTTAGTCCCAGACTGAGCTTTCTTGGTAATTGATCAGGTACCTCCATTCCAAGAATGGAATTCAATGTTTATATCTGATCATGTAGGAAACAATCCTATAGTCACATCAAAATGGCTCAACACTCACATCTAACATGGAAGGAACCAATCCTCTCACCATGATAGAATGGATCAGCCCTTACATTTGACCATGGAAGGAACCAATCCTTTCACCATGTCAGAATGGCTCTAGGTCTCATCATGTCCTCTTGGAGGGAACCTCAATCTAGAGAACACCAAGCTTCTCCCTGAAGTACTCAACACATAAGCTATATGTTCGTCCGTCGCAACATACTGGAGCTTCACTGCTCCCCTTTGCACCATATCCTTGATATAGTGATACTTGATCTCGATATGCTTCGAATTGTCATGGAACACCGGGTTCTTCGACAAATTTAGGAAAGTATGGTTGTCACAATGTATACAAGTAGCATCCATCTGGAGATCAAATAAATAAGACATTAGCATCCTCAGCCATACTTCCTCACAACTAGCTGAACAAGCTGCAACATTCTCTGCTTTAGCTCTACTCAGTGCCTCATAACATTGCTTCCTGCTAAACCAAGAGATCACACATGATCCCATACTAAAGAAGCACCCCGAATTTCTCTTCCTATCAATGGCACTACCTGCCCAATCTAAATCAACACAACCCTCCAGGTTAATCTTCTAATTCACCTCATACTTGAGCCCGTAATCAATTGTACCCATTAGGTACCTCAGAATATGCTTTGCAGTAATCAAGTGAACATGTCTCAAATTTGTTAAGAACTGGCTCAAGGTGTTCACAACAAATAAAATATCTAGTCTTGTGTTCGTCAGGTACATCAAGGACCTAATCATCTGATGATACATCGTAGCGTCAACCACTTCTAATGAAGCATCACTCAATAGCTTCAAGTTCATTGCCATAGCTGTGGTCATGGCCTTGTAGTCCATCATCCCAAAACTCTTCAGGATCTCTACTACACACTTCCCTTGTCAGAGAGAGATTCTATCTATATTCTTCCACACCTCCATGCCTAGAAAATAGTGCATCATACCCAAGTCCTTCATTTTGAACTCGATAGCAAGATTTCTCTTTGTATCACCAATCAACCCATCCATACCTGTCACAAATAGATCATCTACATATAGTAGGAGAATCACTAGGTTGTCATATTCAACCTTGTAGTAAAGGTTGGAATCTGCTTTACTCTTGGTAAAGCCCAAACTGGATAGAAAGCCATCAATTTGCCATGCCATGTCCTGGGTGCATGTTTCAAACCGTATAGGGATTTCTTCAATCTACACACATGAGACTCGCTGTCATATGTCTCAAAACTGAGTGGCTTCTCTACATACACTTCCTCTTCCACTACACCATTTAGGAAAGCAGTCTTGACATTCATTTGGTGAAACTTCCATTTCATTATTGCAGCCAGAGCAAGTACTGATCTGATGGAAGTGTATCTAGATATAGGTGCAAAGGTTTCTTCATAATCTATTCCTTCTTTCTGTGAGAAGCCATGAGCCATGAATCTTTCTTTATATTTCTCTATGCTGCCATCTGCAGCATGCTTGATCTTGTAGATCCATTTGCAAGTTACAACCAACTTCCCTTCTGGTATTGGGACAACATCCCAAACATTGTTCTTCAAGATCGATTGATACTCTTTGATCATAGCATCCTTCAATTCTTTCCATTTTACCGCTTCTTCATAATTGGAAGGTTCTTTATTGATAAAGTCACATATTAAAGCTACATACCTGGAGCAGGATTGGGTTCTCTTTCTTTCTCTGTGATTCTCTTATGGAGCCCCATATCTTTTCGCACCTTGGATAGTTTCTCGTACCCAATCAGGTTTTCTCTTGTGAGGATTCTTCTCTTGAGGTGGATCTATAGGTTCTTGAGGTTCTTCAAATTCTCGATCTTCTTCTTGAATTTCTTCATTCATGGTTGTATCATGAATTCTGGGTGCTTCTGCTTCTTCAGGTTTTTCAGCAGGTCTCTTTCTGGATTTGTTGTAAGCTGATTCTTCATCAAATGTTACATCCCTACTGATTTCGATCTTCTTGAATCCTAGGAAATATATTCTATAAGCCTTCAAGCTTTCATAGTATCCCACAAATATACCCTTATTTCCTGAAGGATCTAATTTTGTTCTCTTCTCTTTTAGAATGTGTATGTACACTGGACAGTCGAATATTCTGAGATGGATGGCTTATGGTTTCTTGTTGGAAAAGACTTATTCAGGTGTCTTATTCTCAAGTACTCTGTGTGGAGTATGGTTCTATACATACACCGCTGTTCTGGTAGCTTCTACCCATAAATGCATGGGAATATCTTGATCATGAAGCATTGCTCTTGTAGCTTCCATGATAGTTCTATTCTTCCTTTATACAACCCCATTCTGGGAGTGGATAAATCCCTCTTAATCCCTGATTCTTTGCATAAGTCTTTGAATTCATTTGATGTGAATTTTCCACCATTATTTAATTGAAAGGTCTTGATCTTATTTTCTATGTGGTTCTCAATCAAGGCTTTGAATTCCTTAACTTGCTAAAAATTTCATCTTTGTTCTTCATGAAGTAAATCCATGTCTTCCTAGAAAACTCATCAACGAAAGAAACATATTATACATACCCACTTAGTGAACTCAATGACATTGGTCTGCATACATCGGAGTGGATGATTTCCAAGATTCATTTTGCCTTGCTCTTGCTACTTGGAAATGTCTTCTTTGTATTCTTTTCTTTCACACATCCTTTGCAGACTCCTTGATGTTTTGCTTGAATTTCTGGAAGACGTTCAACAAATTTTCTTGCAAGTGGTAGTGCTCTATAGTGTACATGTGCAATCCTTCTGTGCCAAAGTTCATTTGGCTCTACTGTGTCATGGACCAAAGCTTGTTTTGGATGGCCCTTCAATTTGCATAATCCTCCTTCTTGTTCACCAATAGTCTTTACTCTTGACCAAATGAGGACTTGGCCATATGCAAATGCAACCCTCATGGATTTTGCATCTAGTGCCGATATGGATAGAAGATTCTTCTTTAATCCTGGTACGAATAAGACATCCTTCATTTTCATGGACTTTCCAGAGTCTAGCTTGTAGGAGGATTCACCACTACCTTTTATGGGATATTGGTAGTCATCCCCAAGTTTCACCTTATGGGGTGAATTATGTTCAAATAGTTTCTCAAAAGATTCCTTGAAACCTGTCATGTGTTTGGAAGCCCCACAATCAATAAGCCAATATTTGCTTCCATGAGTGACAATTCCCGTGAGAGCAGAGATCAGAACATATTCTTCTTCACTTGAAGAGTCTTCACTTTCTTGTTTTACTTTCTTCTTGGGAGGATCATCATCCTCAGCAGTGTGAGCATGATTTATTATTTTGGAGTTCTTCTTTTTCTTGGATCCATTCTTATTCATGGAAAAATTTCTAGCAAAGTGTGTTATTTCATCGCATGTATAACATCTGAGTTTGGATGGATACCTTCTTACAATATTATTTTTCTGATGAGAATGCTTACCTTGGTGATGATGATTTTCCCTTCTTCCTTTCTTGGAGTGTACTGTGAGAGCTTGATCTTCACTTCCCATCTTTTCTTCTCGAGCTACTATTCGAGCTTCTTCTTGTGAACATTCTTCCCACAGTTTAATGAACTTGACTAACTTCTTCCTAGCACAGATTCCTTGGATGAAAGAATCCCATGACCTAGGGAGACCATTCAAGGTTGTCATCACAATTTCTGCATTCTCCACTTCTTCATCTACTGCTTCTAGTTATTCTTTGATCTAGGAGACCCTTGTGAACTATGACCTGATGGTATCCTCATTCTGGATCTTTACATTCTTCAATTGGTTCCTTAGAGTCATCTTCTTATTGATGTTCTTCCCTTCAAACAGTTTGGTTAGGGAATCAAACATAGCTTTAGGTGTCTTGAGGGAGGACACCTGTGGTATGAGGTGATCCCATTAGAGGAAATTTGGGGTTTAAAATGGGCCTTATAAGAAAACGTGCCAACAACAAATTTTGTGAGTTGGAATTCAAGAACCAATAGAATTTCAATAAAATGAGTCAACCATAATGGTTGAATTGACATGTTTGTCATAAAAGAAAACTACTTTTTTTGTTTGTATTTTCGACATCATCACATTTTTTCAGGTATTTCTTGTTTTTGGGGTAGCGAGGTCCATCAAAAGTATGCAGTGTGGGTACTCGTTGGATGCGAAATTAAATTCTACATCCAATGAGCTCTCCCGCTCAGAATTTGAGTAAATACATAGGGAGATATGTCGAAAATACGAACACAAAAAGTAGTTTTTTCATTCTTCCTCCAAAATTAATAAGTATTATTTTATTATTTTAACTGTTATTTTATTATTTTCCTTAGGAGGCCCATTTTAGACCCCAAATTTCCTCTAATGCTTGATTGAATCAGCAATGATCCTCTTTGCCATAACCAACTTATTCTTATGTAAGGCCTTAGCCTCATCTCCCTCTAGAAATGGAACCTCCTCATGGATGTAGGAATCCAACTCATTTTCTTCTAGAACCAAGGAGATCCTATACTTCCAGGCTTGGAATTTGTCAGCTCCTTCAATATTTTCATCAATCTTGGTATGATGAGACATCTTAACTGAGAACCTCAAATGGAAATACAAAATATTTAGATCTTACCAGGTCAAGATGTTGTATCTGGATTTGGAGCTGAAATTCTGCAGTGCTGGTTCATGAGAAAATTAGGGTTTTTATTTTCTAGAGTTCTGTCCAACCAAATTATTTGATATTGATCTCTAAACTTAAATTTTGGGGAGGATATCAATCCAAGACTGGGCTCACTGAAAAATTCCACTTCTGTGAAAATCCCCAATTTCCGGCAGCAGTGTTGGGTCCAAAACTAAAAAACCTCAGAAGTGGATTTTGCTTCGACAGAAAGATGCACCCTAGGGAGGAGAGTTAATCCTACCTTATTTTGATCAAAATATATGGAGAGATATCCACAAAGTAGGAATCCCTAGTTATTGCAGCTACACAGTGTCTTCTTCTCAGGTTAGCTCTGATACTATTAGAATTTTAACATTAAGCTATCATTATATTAGGGTCTTTAACTGAGAGAATAACAAGCACATCAATCAAACACAAGAGACAATGAACACAATGATTTTCCTTGGGGAAACCATAAATGGAGAAAACCCTGCAACTTCCTCAAATATAGAATGAACACCGAAAGTAAAACCCAAAACAGTAAGATGATCTCCTGACAGTAGTAACCTTCTTTCTTCCTAGCCCCAGTGTCTTCTTCTTCCTCATCTATGTGCTACAACTGAGTGTGAGTGAGTGTGTGATAAATAGAGAGACTATCTCTCTATTTATACTAATTACCGACTTGACTAAACCCTATTAGGGTCGACTTCACTAGGTGAGTCTAACAGCCCTAGTGCCCTGGAACTGCGAGGACTTTAACCCTTGAACAATAGGAGGGTTACCCACCTTGAATTGACATGACTTGTTTACATTATAGAAACTCCCGATCGAAACATTGGGGCATGACATGACTCAATTACATTAAAGACACATCCCAGAATAAACATCGAGGTATAATACATAAGGAATACAAGTGAATACATTCCAAAGTTACAATTACATCAACACTAATATTGTAACCTTTAATAATAAAGAATCACTTCAACTAGGCTCTTTCAAGCCCACTCCCCATCCATTGTCCGTTTCACTTTTTTGCACTTTTTTCTCATTTTTTACACTTGCTTAGTATTTTCGTATAGGATGGTATGCTTTGATCATATTTTCCATTATTCCATATTTTGAAATCAAAGTAATACGAATACTTACCCCATGAATCCCCGATTGAACCGAAGGTGAAAGAGGATCATGGTAGGATTAATTAGAAAACCTATGGTGTGTGTTTTTTATTCTATTTTCATTGTTACTTTTCACAAGCAAACAGTAAAATTAACCCCTCCTTGATTTCTCGATTGAGGTCTGCTTGGAATGAAAGACATTCCTGGAGGGTCTTTTTTATTAACAAGAACACAGTCTTAAAATTTACGAAAATTTACAAGACTCCAGTGTGTATGCTCTGCACTTGGTTGTGGTTCATATGATCAGTCAAGCTGCATCAAAAGCATTATGAGTGACTAGAATAATTAGGATTCACTTTCCCAATTAACCATCGTAGGAGAAAATTCAACACCTCGATTAAACTATAAACGGTGGAAAAATACCCAAAGGAAGTGGGAACTACTAGACAGTGACCTGTAGGTGTCGATCTCTGTTACATCATAGTGGGTGTATTACAAACATAGCCTCAGAGAATCCATCCAGCCGACACATTCCTTGCGGGTAGCCTTAGAGGTTGTTACTTTTGGACATACTCCAAGTACCCCCTGGGTATATCTGGAGTCCCCCCCCACCTAATTTAATTCACTCATTTTTTCATATTAATTTAAAACGTACCAAGATACAATTGCACAACATTAACTCCAGCACTTGCAAGCACTCTTAATTATTTTTGGATCCATTTAAGGCATTGGTCAACTATTTATTTCTTTCAATCTATATGTGATTGGGTGTCGTATCATGCTTATTTGTGATTGTATCATCATGTTATATGTTGTTTACAATTGTTAAATCAAAACTCCTAAAAAATTACTCATTTAATACCATCATCATCTAAGTAACCATCCTTAGTAACTTGTAGGGTCTACCCCCCTTGGCTTTGTTAGGAGTTTTCCTAAATAGAGGAGTCAAGAACAAGGTGACAACCTTGACTTGAGACTGGCCCCCAAGGACACACCGATTGGCTTGAATATTTCTGCCACGTTCCCCCCTAGGTGTGTGAAAGGTGCCAACAATCATCATGATTGGAGTTTTAACTACTAAGTGGAAGTTGAAGTTTATTTTTTCCAATTATCACGGACTATACTTATCACATGTTAACTAAGCTACTTTTTTATTTCTTTTTCAATTGTTATTTATTAATTTTAACGGATTCCCATAAAATCAATCTGGATAGTACACTTGTCTCATTCTCATCCATAGATGAAAAATCATAGATGGTACTCCACTCCAAAATTCTAAGATATAGACACACATCAATGTAATTAGCTAGATGCACAACTGTGAGATTTAAGAGTTTATTAGGAGTTCAAATGATTTTATTAGGAGTTTGACTATTACACGAGTGCACATTAGCTAGAATCCTAGATGCCAATGTACTTAGACTTAGGATTAAGTTATTAGAGTTGAAGTTAAGCTAATAGTTGTATCTAATAGTTAATTTAAAAGTTAATATATCAAGAATTGTAGTCACACTAAGAGTATTGATTGTAGTTGAATTTAAGCTAATAGTTGTATCATCAATGAAGTTAAGCTCATAGTTGTATCTATTAAATGGATAGTTGTATCTAATAATAGAATATTTGAAGTTGAAGTTTAATATTTCCAACTAATAGGGGTATCTAATAGTTAATTTAAAAGTTAATATATCGTCAATTGCTGTTCAAGTAAAATTCATGATTGGAGTTGAAAGTAAGCTAATAGTTGTATCGTTAATGGACTTAAGGTCACAATTGTATCTATTAATTGAATATTTGTATCTAATAATCAAATAGTTGAAGTTGAATTTTATTTTTTCCAACTATCACAAACTATACTTATCAGATGTTCACTAAGCTATTTTTGTTTTTTTTGAAATGATTAATAATGAATTTTGGACAACGCCCATAGAATCAATCTAGACAATACACTTGTCTCATTATCATTCGTAGACAAAAAAACATAGATGGTTTTCCAACCCAAAATTCTAAGATATATGTGCCTATCGGCATAAATATACACCTATTAGCGTAATTAGCTGGATTCCCAAACACTAAATGGAGGAGTTTATTAAGAGTTCGAACAATTTTATTAGGAGTCTGACTATTCCACAAGCACACATTAGCTAGACTCCTAGATTCCAAATTTACTTTGACTAAGTCTTAAGCGATTATAGTTGAAGTTAATCTAATAGTTGTAGAATCATTCGAGTTAAGTTAATATTTGTATCTAATAGTTAAGTTAATAATTATCCAATATAACCGTGATTAGAGTTGAAGTTAAGCTAATAGTTATAGAATCATTCCACAGTTAAGCTAATATTTGTATCTAATAGTTAATTTAAAAATTAATATATCACAGTTCAAGTACAAGTCATGATTGGAGTTGAAGTTAATCTAATAGTTGTATCTATTAATCGAATAGTTGTATCTAATAATCAAATAATTGAAGTTGAACTTTAATTTTTCCAACTAATAGTTGTATCTAATAGTTAATTTAAAAGTTAATATATCGACAATTGAGGTTCAAGTAAAAGTCATGATTGGAGTTGACATTAAGCTAATAGTTGCATCATCAATGGACTTAAGTTCATTGTTGTATCTAATAATTGAATAGTTAAAGTTGAAGTTTGATTTTTCCAACTATCACGAACTGTACTTATCATATGTTAACTAAGCTATTTTTTATTCTTTTTTAAATTATTGATTATGAACTTTGGACGATGCCCATAGAATCCATATGGATAGTACACTCATTATCTTTTGTATATGAAAAATCATAGATGGTATTCCACCCCAAAATTCTAAAATATATAACCCTTTCAACTTATAATACAATTATCAAGATGGTTTACCTTCAGAATATAATATAGAGTAATGCATACATCTAGCCAAGCCATACCCAATTTTACAAAGAAATTACTAACTATTATCATAATAAAACTATCGTTATGTTTTACCTTCATACAAATACAAAGTAATGCCTACATCTAAGCCATGGCCAATTATTGACACATTTTAACTTCACACAAATACAGAGTAATGCGTATGGCCAAACCATGTCCAATTTTAATTCATGTAGTGAAATTCACAACCAACCTTAAAAATGGTTCTCAATGGTTCTCATTATGGAGCATTATTGATGCATCACAAATTTTAATTCCCATTCATATTTGTTATGTACTTGACAATGGGATATATATAAATCATAAAGGTGTATTAATCATGTTCATACAGTGCAATATTTGAAAATTTTTATATAGTTGTTAATAGTTGCTAACATTTGTATTTTTAAAATTTGAATTTTTTATTTTTTGATTGAACAAAATTAGTTGACATCATCCTTGGTTTTCCCTTCCCAGCACCTGATTGCAAGGTAATCTCAACATTGGGTCTGGTGATAAGGTTTTCCATCGCTTTATCTGCTATTGTATTACTCCGAAATGATGGTGAATGAGGGTTTCTATGGAAAAGTTCATTCAATTGTTAAAACTAAGAATCCATATCGAACAGTTCAATGCCAGATGATGAAGTTGGAGAAATTCTTTCCTACACTCATATCGGCTTACCGAACAAAGAGAAGAGACAAGACCTCCTCACTCGATCTTGAGATGACCCTTGTTGAAAGGTGTGAACCACTCAAATATCCTTTTTTTTTTAGACTCTCCTATCCTCTATCTTCCCCGACAACTATTCTATTGGTTATTAGAGTAATATGTGAACTAAGAAACTTTATCTACCTCATCGTGTACTTGACTTGTTGTGATAGAGCACTCTCCCTACTAAAAAATTATGGAATTTTTACCACTACCATAAATATATTTGCTAGTGCACATGGGAGTCCTATTCTAAATTTTTTGCTACTCTGTTAATGAATGTGCTTTGGGAGTGACACTACTACATACCTATCTATACACAGCTTAGCCTTGACGGTCATGGTTGAGTGCACTTTGTATAGTTCAAATTTTGGTCCAGGAGGTGAGATTTATTCATTTTTATTTCTTTAACCAGTCGAGGGAACAAACAAGATTGATTCTTGTTGGGCCTCAAGATGTTAAGGTAGAATTCATCTAGAATTCTTCCTTAGTATGGAGAAAGAGTATAAAAGAGTAAAGGGAAGGATCTATGACAGAGGAAGGAGCATCAAGGAAAAGGGAAGGATGTTGTGACAAAATAAGGAAAGAGAAGAAGAGAAAAAGGAGAAGGCATGGGATGAGGAAGCTGCACTAGATTAGTAAGCCACGATAGAAGGATAGAGAAATATACTACATGATATGGCAGAGTATCCACAGAAGTAGGCATGTGAAGAAGCATAACGATAGGAAAATGGAAGTAAGGCATAACACTGAGAAAGCGACAATCCTTAGAAATTGTGGGTACGAGCTCAGCTGGATCCAGCAGAAAACACACGTGTGAAGGAATCTTTGTAAGTCAGGTCGATAGCGCCTTTTTGTTATGTGTTTCTATAATAGGAAAGACAACTCGTTGGCTGAAAATAGTAAGTCAATTGGGATAGCGACTAAAGATGAGTCTGTTAGAGCCTGTATCGAGTTAACATTGAGTCTATAACAAGCATGTATGTGATTTGTATCGATTCTGTAATAGGAATATAAAACAAGGAACCTAATATGTAAATGGGTTAGATGGTTTTAGTGTATTATATGATACAACAATTTTGAGTAATCTCTAGAATCTCAGAAAGGATGCTTGAGCTAGACTTGAGATAGATAGTTTTTGGTTAATGAATCTGGATCACTGAGTGCATCAGAGTAGTGGTTCTGTAGCTGAGTACATAGAAAAGTAGAGAAGGTTGAGTCAACCCAGGCTGTGTGCAGATCACTAGTAGGAGTAGAGTAGAAAAAGAAAGAGAGAAGATGATAAAGCATGAGAGTGAGGAAAATTCTATAAAGATAGAAGCGAAGATCTTGAACATAGTCTGTAGCTTTGTGCATAGACAAAAGGTGCATCTATTTCCTCATGCCAATGATAGATGAATAGAATCTTATGGTTTTTTCCTTGATGGATTTCCACGTTATATGCTATGAATATGTGTGAATGTTGAATAGATTAGTTATATTTGTAGATGTCGTGTTAAATGATTGGCTGATTATTGCATTGCAACTAGATAAATGTATGACTACTTCCTTATACTAATGAGTATGATTATTATGTCTATTCACTGCTAGTTCACTTAAGTCATGTAAAGAAGGGTTGGATGATATATTGGTATTGAAATATTGTACATGCAAGTCACCCACTTTCCTGATATTTGTTGGAAAACCTTGGCACAGGGACAAGGTACTAAAACACCCTCCCACACAAACTACAGAAACATGGTTCTGGAAGTTACCCATAAAACTGAGATATCCTGGGTGAGATGATATCTGTGTCATAGGTGCTATCCGCTGAGCTTCGTTCCATTGGGATGGTATCTTGGGATTTTTTGTGCTAAGAAATAGGGACTAAACCTAGTTCTAGGGATAGAGAGAGGGAAGAAACCCAACAACTCTAAGTTTAGCAACTATATATCGACACAATGATTCACATATCTAAATAAATAAAATGGGTGGTTCAAGTGAGAATTATTACATACATAATATTAATGTTCCAATTGTGGTCCAGGTTTCATTTTATTTGAATCAGGCATTTGGTGTTCATTTGTTCAACTGTCAAAATGACAGCTCTTTATGCAGATATAGAAAATGCAGGCACTCCACTTTTTAGGAAGGGATGGAATGCACAATAGTGGAAAGGGAAAATTATTTTTGACTCTGAAATTGGGATATTTCTTCTCTACCTTTTGTCCGTGGACCGAACTATATAATTCCTAACTATCCATAACTTATAACCATGCATCGTCTTATTCACAATTGGTTTGTATCGAGAGGGAGAAAATATTGAATCAACCTCTAATGAACAAGATACAACAAAAACATAACCTATAACAATATAAAACCAATATATAACTGACTTATCTCCTTACTCAAAAGAACTAACCTATTACTAACTATCTATAGAACCATCAGAAAAATGAATGGTGTATTGTACTAAAATAGATTTGGTACTTAAATCCTCCTAATCCACCAATATTGAACAATGAATCAACTATATTCTCTTCATATACTTCTTACCAATTTATTACATAAACAACCAATAAACATATCTCATATCATAATAGTTCATTTTCCAACTAACTAATCGATGATCATAACACACTACTGTTACTTTTTCCCAAGGACTAACAACAGTGTCAACCCAGGGCTTGATTTATCCTAAAATATTGCCATCATTTTTTAGGGTATCATCTCTTTGCAACTTTTGAATTTGAGGAAGTCGACAATACTACATTATTATTTATGAAATTTCTGAAAAACTCCGTACCAGTCTGAACCACCATCAAAATTTATTGTCGAGTACGAAATTTTTGTGTTCTATTTTTATGAAATATTGGATATCGACATCCTTAAGATTGCATTTGATGAATAATCATGTACAATATAGGAAGTGATTTCAACATTTTTGTGCTATTGGGTTAGAAGTGGATCTTGGTAATTTTTAATTGCTTATTAGTGAGCATGGTTTCGAGTCTCATGGAATTGATTTCATCTCTTCACATACAATATAGTACTTAGTATCCAATGCATTTACATAGTCTAGGTGTCACTCCTACCCCAATTGTTTTAGAAAATTTATATTGCAATATGAGGAACCTAAGTTGATACCCATAAATTACTTTTTCCCCCAAAAAGGGATTTTTTCATGGCTATCAGATGTTGATTGTTTTATTAGGATATGTTATTTAAGCATATTCCCCTATCTATAGTGAGAACTCAAACTTGAAAACCCTTACACACGGATAAGACCAAAGCAGGTCCTTTTTCACGGTACCTACTATCATTAGCCTGTGTTACAATCTAACATGTTGACATGTTTTTCGGAACATATGAAGTTTATAATATAATCTATGGTTTCTCACATTTTTATTATTATTGGAAACTATTTATTTTCCATTACAACCCAGAGGATTGTCGATTTGTGGCTGTTGTAATTTTAGAATCCTCAAACCAATGTATGCAATATTGCTTGTTAAGGGCTACCGATGTCTTGGTAAGATCTTATGGTGATAATTAAAGTTTATGTTAGAATATTGATCGCTTAATTTAAGCTTAAATATCCCAACATGATTGGTCAATAGTTGAAATAATTCGGTAGTCTGTAGAGTCCAATATGGAAGTCCTTGAATATTGGACAATTTTGAATCTTGATTTTGGTAAAAGAATGTAAGCATTTTTAGATAGATCTAGGTATGTGCTATGCCTTGTAGAGTCCAATATGGATGTCCTAGAGGCTTGGGTAGTATTGAATTTTGGTTTTGATAAAATTATATAAACATCTTCAGATAATGTGTGCTCTCGATAATTTTGTGTTATAGATTTATTAGGAGCATCAAATTGGATGTAATTTTTTTCTAGTTTGCTAGTATGGCATCATTTTTAGGCTATCATCTCTTTGTAACTTTTGAATTTGAAGAATTTGATAATATTACATTATTAATTAATAAATTTCCAGAGAAATTTTCACCGGTTTGAACCAGCATAAAAATTGATTGTCCGATACAAACTTAATTTCTCTACTAATTTCTACTTTTACTATGATCACCATTACAGAGAAAAAGAGAATTAATTCTAGCTACAATAATATTCCTATCTTGGTAAAAGATTTTAAATTAGGTTTTTCAATTCTCCTCCGAGTTATGGTATTTTCTATGGTATGATTCAAAACAGAATCATATGTGATATTGTTTAAAAAATAGTCCTATACAATATTATCATAACCCCTTTCATCGATTTGCATTGTCAAATGAAGAATCTTGAAAATACTCTCAGAATTATCAATGCACGTTGGGACCTCGCTTGTCTATATATAAAATCACCACATATTATGGCAGTCAGTCAACATCATAGTGGCATAATATTTTCATACATAAGA
>LPNX010139812.1:116045-209115 GCA_001517045.1 Pseudotsuga menziesii | reverse complement strand
GATATATATATAACAATGAATTCCAATCAGCAAAACTTGATAAGTGCTATCATTCATCATGAAAGTGTCATGTCCCCATCCCAATGAGACTACTAGTTCGCAATGTTTCACCCACCTACTAGTTCCCTAGGTTGGGTTGGAGGCATAAAATTTTGCAATAAGGGAGATATGAGACCCAAGAGAACCTTAGTTTACAATATACACATTAAATTGGGCCATACAAATAATAAATATGGAGAAATTAAAGTGGCATTTCTTGATGAAGACATTGGAGGTTCATGGATACCTTGGGTGACTAGATTCTTCCTTATACATGTCATGACTTAACCCCAAAATTGAAATTATGAATAATGGAACATTCTTGGAAGGTGAAGACATTTCAAGTAACATGTCATGAGCCCAAACCTTTGAATAAGTGAAGAGGAATAAATCCCCATGGAACAGGAAGAGACTACGTAGAAACTATGTGCCACTTGGAGAAACACATTATACAACTTGACGAAAACTATATACTCACAACGAGAACTCTAACCCCAAAAATCCATTTTCTTGTGTCAAAAATATTAAAATAAAGATTCAAATTGAAAAGTGATACTGCTATTAGAATTATTTCTTGTTTCGAGGTTAAAAAGACAACCATTTCCTTAAAAGTTCATATTGTTGCTAATAATAGCCTTCAAATCAACCATTGAATAAAAAACTAATGCTACTAGAAGCACATTGGTTTTTTCAAATGCCAAAAGTATAACTTGTTTGAAAGCATGGACTTAACAATCAATATTTTGTGAAAAAAAATATTACACTCAACCTCTAAATCGAAATGTAGTGCGAACATTGCAGTATTTTTCAAACCACGACCTTGAAAAATGTAGTGTCCCATCTTTGTGTCCATCAGTTCCCCCTCCCCATTTTTTATTTTATTTTTAAACGTTTATATAAAATAAAAAATCTAAATAAAAAAAAAGTTACTACACAATGAAACTTGATTTAAAAAATTTAAAGAGATGGAAAATTTTATTAAGAAAATAAATTTTTTTATTAAAAAATATACAATTTTATTAAAAAAAATTAAAATAAAAAACATATTAAAACTTCTTTAAAAAAAAAAAATCATAAAAAAAATTAAAATTAATACTAGAACTATTAAAAAAATTAAAAAATATATAAAACAAAACAAATAACACAAAAAATAAAATAAAAAAGATTAAAATTTTAAAAATATATTTAAAAATAAAACATTAAAAAAATTAAAATTAAAAAAAATACATATTAAACTAAAAACAAAAACAAAAGACCCTACCTACCCCACCTCTGCTCCCCACCACCCCACCCCCTCTCCCGTCCACTCCCTCCCCGCCCCTTTCCCTACCCTCCCCTCCCCTCCCCTCCGCTCCCCTTCACCCTATGTCAATGCCCCTTCCCCCCTCCTCCCCACCCGATAGGAGGCAATCAAACCACAACTCGATGCCGGGGATCGAATCGTTGCTCGATGGGCATCACATGGGGCTCCCTAGCGCACAGGGAGGAGAGGGCACGAGAGAGGGGGTAGGGTATTGTTCTAGTGGAGGGGGCAGAGGATCGGGTGGGGCAGTGAGCAGAGGGGATGAGTGGGTGCGGTAGGTAGGTTTTTGACTTTTTTTTTCTATATTTTAATTTTTTTTATATTTTTAATTGTTTATTATTATTATTTTTAATTGTTTTTTTTATATTTTTTTTTTTTAATGTTGTTGTTTTAATAGATTTTATTTGTTTATTTATTTTATTAAGGTTTTTTAATAATTTTTATATCAATTTTGAAAAAAATATTCTTAATAAAATTTATTTTTTAAAATAAAAAAAATGATTTTTAATAAAAATACAATTTTTTTTAATAAAAAATGTATTTAATAGTATATATATATATATATATATACTGTTTAGTTTATATATAGTTTAATTTTTTTATCTGATTTTAATTAGTGTTGTTTTTTAATTTATTAATTTTGCATTTGAATTTTAAAACTTTTAAAATTGTTATTCTTTTTTCAAATATTAATACAAAATTACAAAATAAAAATTATTAATTTGTTTTATTTTTAAAAATGAGTTTTTTATGTAGTTAAAAAAAATCAATTGACGAATTTCTAAAAATTTATGATTTTATTCTCAAAAAAATGGTGTGCTACTAGTAGGACTATTTTTCGATTTGGAGGTGAAAATAACCACTAAATAGAGCTTATAAAAAAATGAGAACTATTTAGAGTTGACGTCAGGTTGTATAATGTGTTGAGAGATATTCCCTCCGTTTTATGACAACAATGCTGGAGGATTCTATGACAAATCAAAATTGATTGCAAACCTATGAAAATATGATATGTCAAGGAGAAAAATAGCCTCCAAGAGGGTGCACTTGGGGTTTGGTAGAAACAATTCAAATTTTGAGGGAGTTTAAGGGATGAGTGGAAGGACAAGTGTCATGGAGGTTACTAAACATCAAGGATGAGTTGGAGGAGTCCAATGGGAGGGAATTCGACCTTGGATGACCTTAGGAGAGTTATAAAAAAATGTTATGAGGAAGGAGAATGGATTTTGATCATTTGATAATTTTCCTTTGGCATTTTGGAAAGCACTAGCTTTCCCATTACACTGTGAGTGCTCACTCTCCCTAATAGTGAGCCAATTTCGAGAGAGCTAGATTCTCATCCAAAATGATTGTTGGAGAGGTCACCCTGACCTCTCATTTGGAGATTAATGGAGTGTTGTTGGTAATTTTCCACAATACGAGGAGCTTCAGGTTTCAGTCATATTTGATCAGAATGTTCTTGTTTTTCAATGAAGAAAATTTGCAGCTTCCAGAAATGGTACTTATAGCAGAGATTAATAGTGGCTTTTCAAATACATGAACCTATTGATGTCAAAGGTTTATAAAGTATGTTTTTAGAACAAATTGCCCAGAGTACTACCATAGATGCAGGGGGATTTATAGTTTGCTCCTGATAGGAAAATAGGGGATTGGTTTCTGATGGAAGAGCATACTATTATCAAGGTATATTGATTTACTCATGAACATTATATTTTTCCAGCATTCCTCACCCCTAGAGTGTTTCCCTTGGATTTTATAAGACATAATTTAATTGTAGATAATTAACATTTTATCATATTTAAAAAGGCTTTTGAGATTAATTTTCCATGGTTGGTTGGGCCATTCATTGTAAAAACTAAAGTTGCACTCCATGTAATTGAAAATATGTTACAAGTAATGAATTTTAGGAAATATTTTGCAGTCAATTATGACTCACACCATATTATTTGACAGAGGAGACAAATGAACAAAAACAAGGCATTTGAACATCAGGTAGTGGAAGGTTTAGCTGACAAAGTCAATTGTATGGACTATCCAAGACAAATGAAGGATACATAAGTTTCATAAGAAAATCCATTGGCCATAATAAAAGCAACATAAGTAATAACTCCCATTGCAAGTGATTTAGAAGTGACAGGTACGAGAACCCATTCAAAGGCCATGGAGATAGACGAAGAAGAAATATTAGAAATGTCTAAAAGAAAAAAAGAACGAATGTGAGGGAGAATTGGTAGAGGCAATCAAAACTAAAAATAAGAAAGGAAAAGGAAAGGTCAAAGGCCCATCCTTTGAATTACAAGAGTGTGAGTTTTCAGACATACCATAAGCATCAAGTGATAAGTTCAAATCTAGAGCTGACTTGTATGACAAGTATAAAGATGACAAGGATATTTATTTTAAATAATCCTCAAATTTATACTCAAAAGTCAAGAAAATATCAAGTAAAGATGTCTCACTAATCACTATTAAAGATAATACTAAGAATACTTTAAATTTTGCAGTTTCTACTAAGAACATAATAGTTGAAATGAGGTTGAACTTGAAGGACATCCCAGAGCCTCACATGATTATATTTCATAAGAAATATGGGGAGGTTATTTACAGTGATTTGATGAGAGCTACCTTAAAGATATCCAAATTTCAATCCAAACAAACTAAAATAGAAAATCAGCTGAGGTAGGAGAAGGTGGAGAATAAAGTGCACCAACAATAGATAAAGAAACTTCAAGGAGATTTGTTGGCCATAGACAATGAAGCAAATAAAGGAGAAGTGACACAGAATATATTGATAGAGAAGGAAAATACCATCCAATTGTTGAAAATAATCTGAAAATCCCTACAACACATATAATTTAGGCTTCTGAATTGACTGAATTGGAAAAATAAAAGGAGATATTGTATCAAGAATTAAATGAAAGTAAGGCAAAGCTACTGAAGCTGACTGATGAGAAAAATCAATTTGAAAAATAGAAAGGCCTCATAATTGCAAAGATTGATGTTCTAAATGAAAATCAATTGGTTTTAGAAAAGGAGAAAGAAATTAAAAAAAAGAAGATGAAGTGAAAATAATCTATCCTACTGCAGAAACAAATATAGAATCCATTGTACAGGCTATGTCCCAAGTAAGTTTTAGAGAACTAGAAATTATTGGTTTAAAAAGTCAGAATTAAAATTTGGTTGATGCAGTCTTGAAGAAATAAGAAGAAAGGAAAGCATTAGAGAATAAGAATAAAGAGTTGTTGGATAAAAATGAGAAAATAGTAAAGAAATTATGTGGACAATTGTCAAATAAGGGTGCCAGACATCTCAACCGGGATATGATAATTGCAGAAGTTGTTAAAATCATGTTAATATTCCATATGCTTAGATAGATATCATTAGTGTTTAATCCAAATTCACAACACTAGAATATGCAAAATAAATAAAATAAACGCAATCACAATATAGATACATATTTATTCTGGGAAACCCTCAAGGGGAAGACAAACCAACAAAACTTCCTCTATATAGATGTAAATGATAAAACCCCAAAATAGGTGATCCTGGTCCTTATCGGTATGTCTTTATCTCTCATCTGTTCTATACACAAGTAAGTGTGTGTGTTCAAATAAGGAACACAACTCTATTTATAATTTTTTTCTGTCACTTGAATTTTAACCTAACAAGTCGACCCCACTAAATTGACCAGGCTGACATCACCTAGGAAGACTCAAAATGATATTATATTATATTAATTAGGGTACTATTGAACTAAATTATAATGGATGTTATACCTCATGACTCTATGATAACCAAATACAATAGTAACATCTCGATGGAGGAATAAGACATCTCCCTTTGGGTACATTAGCAAAATACATTTAGAATATTCTTCGAAGTTACAATATTTCAACACTCCCCCTGAACGAGAAGGGTATTCTACTAACAACAACATCATCAACTATAGGAGTAACGAGAGAGAGCATATTCAACAGTATGAAGGTAATACATCTATACATCATAGGAAGTTTTAAACAATCATCACCAACTAGAATATCTTCAATATTTTCAATACTGGAACATCATCTTCTACAACATCGAGTCTTCATCTTCTGCAACACTCGATCAGTTCATCCTTTGCAGCAACACTTCAATATTTTGATCTCTTGTATAAACACTTAGATCTTCTTGATCCTTTGTATCAGCACACCAATATTCTCGATCCTTTGTAGTAGCCCTTCAATCTTCTCTATCCTTTGCAACAACACTTACATCTGCTCAATCCTTTACAGCAACACTTGTATCTTCTCGATCCTTTGTAGCAGCACTTCCTTTCTCTATCCTTTGCAACAAGACTTCAATATTCCTGATCCTTTTCCACAACACTACCTGCATTACATATGATCTCTTTGTGGGATGATCAATCCCTATCAACTAAGGACATAGATCCAAGGATGATGCAATCCTCATCAGACTACTCCCCATTAATGAGGAGGGTCCATAGCATTGAACAGCTAGATTGTCTGCAAATAAATGTAGGACCACATTGTATACAACTAAAGGAATATATCATCCAAAAATGAATGCAGGACCTATTATCCAGAATAGAATGCAGGAATCATGGTAGAACATCCTCAAAATTCTATAGTTGTGACCACTCCCAAGCAAGTGTTATTTTATACGAAATCTACAAGTGAATGTAGGAACACTCTCCATTCAAGACTATCGTCTGTAACTAAATGCATATCTCATCTACAACTGAATATAGGACATGTTTTCTACAAATGAGTGCAGGACTCATTATAGACCATCCTCATCCTGCTAGAGTGGAGACCACTCCCAAGTGAGTGTTATTTTCTACAGCATCTACAAGTGAATGTAGGAACACTCTCTATGTGAAAGTATCATTTGCAACTGAATATAGGACCTGTCATCTGCAAGTGATTACATGACTAATCGTAGAACATCCTCAACTTGTTAAAGCTAGCACTACTCCCAAGCGATTTTTATTTTCTACAACATCTACAAGTGAATGTAGGAACACTTTCCATGTAAGAATATCATCTGCAACTGAATTTAGATATCATACACAATTAAATGCAGGACCCGTCGTCTTCAACTGAGTGAAGGACTCATCGTAGATCATCTTCAACTTGTTAAATCTAGGACCACTCCCAAGCAAGTGTTATTTTCTATGGAATCTACAAGTGAATGTAGGAACATTGACATCTATAGGAGCACTTGGCCTCTTTTGTACTGGAACATCACTTCAATTCCATCATCAATGACAATCTCATTATCACTCCTCCTTTCCAGGGAGGTTCATATCATAAAAATTCTCCCCCTTTCCAAGGAGGGTTCGTATCATCATCGTTCCTTCTTGCAAGCAAGGTCTGTAACATCAACATCATTGTTCCTCCTTATGAGGAAAGTATTTTTGGACTACACCAAGCTTGTCACAAAAGTATTCAAAATTTACTCGAGATAGAGACTTGGTCAGCACATTGTTGATGTATATGTAACTTCGGAATGTATTTCACTTGTATTTCTTATATATTGTAACCCAATTTTTATTTTGGGATGTACTTGAGTCATGTCATGCCCCGATGTTCCTATAGAGAAGATCTATAATTTAAACAAGTCATGTCAAGTCATTATGGGTAACCCTCCTATTGGTTAAGGGTTAAAGTCCTCGTAGTTCTAGGGCACTAGGGTTATTAGACTCTCCTAGAGAAGTAGGCCCTAGTAGGGTTTAGTCAAGTCAGGAATTAGTATAAATAGAGAGCTGGACTCTCTATTTAACACACATCTCATACACACTCAAGTGTAGTGCATAGTTGAGGAAGGAGAAGACACTGGGGCTATATAGAAAGAAGGTTACTGCTGTTGAGAGATCACCTTACTGTTTTGGGTTCTACTTTTGGTGCTGATTCTATCTTTGAGGAATTTGCGGGGTTTTCACCATTTATGGTTTCCCCAAGGATAAACACTGTGTTTGTTATCTCTTGTGTTTGATTTTTGTGCTTGTTATTCTCTCAGTTAAAGATCCTAATGTATTGCTATCTTAATGATGAAAATCTAACATGGTATCAGAGCTAACCTGAGAAGAAGACACTATGCAGCTGAGGGAACTAGGGCTTCCTTCTTTATGGATCTTCCTCCATAGATTTTCAGCAAAAGAAGGTCGGATTATCTCTCCTCCTTAGGGCACATCTTTCTGTTGAAGCAGAACCCAATTCTAAGGTTTTTCAGTTTTGGACCCGACACTACTGCCGAAAATTAGGGATTTTCACAAAAGAGGAATTTTTCAATGATCCCAGGCCTGGATTGATCTCCTCCACAAAATCAAAGTTAGGGATAAAATTCAAAGCATTTGGTTGGACAGAACTCCAAAAAAACAAGACCCTAATCTGCTCCTGATCCAACATTGCAGGATTTCAGCTCCAAATTCAGATCNAAATGAGTTGGACTCCTATATCAATGAGGAGGTTCTAGTTCTAGAGGGAGATGAGGCTAAGGCCTTACATAAGAAGAAGTTGGTTATGGAAAAGAGAATCATTATTGATTCTATCAAGGATCACCTCATACCACAGGTGTCCTCCCTCAACACACCCAAAGCTATGTTTGATGCCCTAACCAAATTGTTTGAAGGGAAGAACATAAACCAAAAAATGACTCTAAGCTATGTTTGATGCATTACAGAGCACTACCACTTGCAAGCAAAGCTATTGAAGGTCTTCCAAAAATTCAAGAAAAACATGATGGGGTCTACAAAGGATGTGTGAAAGGAAAGAATACAAAGAAGACATTTCCAAGTAGCGAGAGCAAGGCAAAAGGAATCTTGGAAATCATCCACTCCAATGTATGTGGACCAATGTCGTCAAGTTCTCTAAGCGGGTATGCATACTATGTTTCTTTCAATGATGAATTTTCTAGGAAGACATGGATTTAATTCATGAAGAACAAAGACAAAGTATTTAGCAAGTTCTAGGAATTCAAATCCTTGATTGAGAACCACACTGAAAAGAAGATCAAGAATTTTCGATCAGATAATGGCGGAGAATTCACCTCAAATGAGTTCAAAGAACTATGTAAATACTGAGGGATTAAGAGGGAGTTGTCCACTCCTTATAGTCCACAATAGAATGGGATTGTAGAAAGGAAGAATAGAACTATCATGGAATCTGCAAGACCTATGCTTCATGATCAAGATCTTCCTATGCATCTTTGGGAAGAAGCATCCAGAACAACAGTGTATGTATAGAACCGTACTCCACACAGAGTACTCAAGAACAAGACTCTTGAAGAAGTCTTCTCTGGAAAGAAACCAGAAGTCAACCATCTCAAAATATTTGGCTGTCCAGTGTACATACACATTCCAAAAGAGAAGACGACAAAATTAGATCCTTCAGGAAAGAAGGGTATATTTGTGGGATACTCTGAAAGCTCGAAGGCTTACCAAATATACTTCCTAGGGTTCAAGAAGATTAAAATCAGCATGGATGTAACATTTGACAAAGATTCAGCCTACATCAAATACAAAAAGAAACCTGCTGAAGAACATGAAGAAGAAGAAGCTCCCAGAATTCATGATACAATCATGAATGAAGAAACTCAAGAAGAAGATGGAGAATTTGAAGAACCACAAAACCTGTAGATCCACCTCAAGAGAGGAATCCTCACAAGAGGAAAAATTCTTGGGTATAAGAAATTATCCAAGGTATGAAAATATATGGGGTTCCAAAAGAGAATCTCAGAGAAAGAAAGAGGACCAGATCCTGTTCTAGTTATGTAGCATTACTATGTGATTTCCTTAATAAAGAACCTTCCAATTATGAAGAAGTGACAGAACGAAAAGAATGGAAGGATGCTATGATCGAAGAGTATCAATCAATCATGAAGAATGATGTTTGGGATGTTTTCCCAAGACCTAAAGGGAAGTCAGTTGTAACTTCCAAATGGATCTACAAGATTAAGCATGCTGCATACGGTAGCATAGAGAAATATAAAGCAAGATTTGTTGCTCATGGCTTTTCCCAGAAAGAAGGAATAGACTATGAAGAAACCTTTGCACCTATATCCAGATACACTTCCATCAGATCGATACTTGCTCTGGCTGCAGTGATGAAATGGAAGATACACCAAATGGATGTCAAGAATACCTTATTGAATGGTGTAGTGGAAGAGGAAGTGTATGTTGAGCAGCCACTCGGTTTTGAGACACATGACATGGAGTCTCATGTGTGTAGATTGAAGAAATCCTTGTACGGCTTGAAACAGGCACCCAGGACATGGTATGGAAGAATTGATAGCTTTTTATCTAGTTTGGGATTTACCAAGAGTAAAGAAGATTCCAACCTTTACTACAAGGTTGAATATGGAAACCCAGTGATGCTTCTACTATATGTAGATGATATATTTGTGACAGGTATGGATGGGTTGATTGCTGATACGAAGAGAAAACTTGCTACCAAGTTCGAAATGAAGGACTTGGGTATGATGCATTATTTTCTAGGTATGGAGGTGTGGCAGAATATGGATGGAATCTTCCTTAGACAAGGGAATTATGTAGTAGATATCCTGAAGATATTTGGGATGATGGACTGCAAGGCATTAACCACACCTATGGAATCAAACCTGAAGCTATTGAGTGATGCTTCATCAGAGTTGATTGATGTCACGATGTATCGTCAGATGATTGGGTCCTTGATGTACCTGATGAACATGAGACCAGATATTTACTTTGCTGTGAACACCTTGAGCCAATACTTGACAGATCCGAGACATGTTCACTTGACTCCTGCAAAGCACATTCTGAGGTACCTAAAGGGTACGGTTGATTATGGGCTCAAGTATAAGACTGATCAAAGGATTAACGTGGAGGGTTATGTTGATTCAGATTGGACAGGTAGTGCCATCGATATGAAGAGCACTTCAGGGTGTTTCTTCAGTATGGGATGAGGTGTGATCTCTTGGTTTAGTAGGAAGCAATATTGTGTGGCACTAAGTAAAACTGAAGCAGAGTATGTCACAGCTTGTTTAGCTAGTTGTAAGGTAGTATGGCTGAGGAAGCTACTGTTTGATTTATTTGATCTCTAGTTAGATGCTACTTGTATATACTGTGACAACTAGGGTTGTGTAAAGTTGTCAAAGAATCTAGTGTTCCATGACAAGTCGAAGCATATCATGATCAAGTATCACTATATCAGGGATATGGTGCAGAGAGGAGCAGTGAAAATCCAATATGTTGCGATGGACAAACATATAGCTGATGTGTTGACTAAGCCATTGGCTAGGGTGAAGTTTGATTACTTCAAGGAGAAGATTGGTGTTCTCCAAATCAAGATTCCTCCCAAGAGGAAGTGATGTGTCTATGCTGTTCCTTTCTTACATGTTGAGAGGATTGGTTCCTTCCATGGTTATATGTAAGTGTTATGCCCTTCCAACATGGTGAGAGGATTGGTTCCTTCCATGGTCAGATGTAAGAGCTGTGACATGGTGAGAGGATTGGTTCCTTCCATTGTCAGCTGTATGTGATGATCACACATCCAGTATGAAAAAGGACTGGCTCTGTGAAGACATATCTAGTATGAAAAAGGACTAGCTCTGTGTAGATGCCACATCCAGTATGAAAAAGGACTAGCTCTGTGAAGACTCATCTATTATGAAAAAGGACTAGCTCTGTGTAGATGCCACATCCAGTATGAAAAAGGATTGGCTCTGTGAAGACACATCTAGTATGAAAAAGGACTAGCTCTGTGAAGACTCATCTAGTATGAAAAAGGACTAGCTCTATGTAGATGCCACATCTAGTATGAAAAAGGACTAGCTCTGTGAAGACTCATATAGTATGAAAAAGGACTAGCTCTGTGTAGATGCCACATCTAGTATGAAAAAGGACTAACTCTGTGAAGACTCATCCAGTATGAGAAAGGACTGGATCTATGTAGATGCCACTTCTAGTATGAAAAAGGACTAGCTATGTGATGATACATCCAATATGAAAAAGGACTAGCTCTGTAGATGTACATCCAGCATGAAAAAGGACTGGCTCTGTAGAAATTTTTATGATGAGAAGAATCAAGAGATAGCACCTGTGATGATGACCCAATGATGATCCAGATCGAGTGATGATGATCCAGATCTAGTGATGATGATCCAATAATGATGATCTAGATCCAGTGATGATGTCTAGTGGTGATCCAGATCCAGTGATGATCTAGATTCAATGATGAAGATGAAGATAACTTGAATAAGACGAGGACTCGATGATGATCCAGAATATTGTTGGGGCACGCATCTTAACAATCCTTAATTTTGGTGACTCCATGGTTTTTGTGGAAGTTTGTAAGTAGAGTTGCGACTCAGAATAGTCTTCGGGGTGTCAGGGTTGAGTCAAAGCCCTCTTTTTGTAATTAACCCATGGTTTAAGTCCAAGTTTTAGGGTTCGGGGTGCCCATGGTTTAAGCCCATGGTTTTGTAACAAGTGCACTTGTATAAATAAGTACTTTTGTAAAAGAGTCAGGTTAGGATTTTGAGGTAAGATGAATTGATGCGAAGCTAAGGCTTGTTTTGTAAGGAAGGTTAAGTCCCAGCTGTATGCATGGACAACCTCTGCAGCTATGTGCACAGAGGGTTTTGGGTGATTAAGAATATCTGTAGCTATGTGTGCAGAGATATGCAGCTTAGTGCGCAGCTTTGAGGAATTGAAGGGATCTACAGCTGAGTGCGCAGATCAGAATTGTGGTTTTTGTAAAGAGTTGAATAAAACACAGTTCTGTGGACGTAGCCCCTAAACTGGGGGTGAACCACGTTATATCTTGTGTTGTGGTTCTTTTGGTGTTGTTTTTATGTTCTTTTATGCATTGATAATTATATAACTCATAAGTAAGATCACTACTAAATACTAACTTCGCTATGAATTCCCAACAAAGGGTTAAGCAAGGCACTTTTTGTTTATCTAACCGCGAAGCTAAATAAGTGAATGTCAAAGCTCTATATTTAATGATTATCATTTGTTAGAGGCTAAAGGTACAGTAATATCCCTCTTCTACTCGAAGAAACCTAATTCTACGGCACCCCATAGCTGTTTCGGGTGAGACTGCAACCTGCTCGCAGGTTGTTGCCGAAAGGGCCAACACTATGGGTCAATTTGTTGGGCTTAGGGAAGACCCGGGTTCTATACTTTTGCCAGTTGAACTCAGTATCTGCTCAAGAGGGATTTACGTCGTACCTCGAGGGCTATGTTTTGGAGACCCTCAGTGAAGGAAATCGGTGATTGGATTGAAGGGACTTATCTGAACTTTGCTGTACAAGAGAACAAAGATTCATGTCGTAGTTCAAACGAATTTTTACAAAGGTATGTTTTTTCTGATGTTTATGAAATTTTCTTTGGTAGTATCCACATAGAGTTGCACCAGTGGTTATCCAGGTTAACAGAGAGAAGGACGAACTTCCAAGAAGGTCAGTTTCCTGATTGGACCCCCGCAAGAATTAATATATTGAAAAGGGTGAACAACGAGATATCCCGAGCTGTTGATTTCTAGACAACGCGAACCCTTGAAGCATTTGTGACAGAGTTTTCCATTGACACAAGTACATCCTTCAGCGAAGCCGAACGACAGTTTTTCAAAGGGCCAAGGGGTAAGTACTTGAATTCATTTAGTTTGAGACTTGAAATGCTATTGGCTGAAAAAGGTATATTGCTCATTGAATCAGACTTTTAGAATTAGTATTACTAACCTATGTTTGCAAGTGAAAGTACCTTCGACGAGTAAAGTGGTTTGCTGCGAAGTGGCAAAACGTATAAGAGAAATTTTGAGTCCTATACCCTAGGTCAGAATACCGAGTCTAACCCCTTAAGTACAGCAGCCTCAGAGCCCGAAGAAACTCCTTCTGTTGGAAATCCTCCGGTAACCCCGCAGCGAAGTTCTATTATCCCTGAGAACCCGTCACAGTCTGCAAGTAACCCTAGCCCAAGTATTCCTGTCGCAGGTCAATCTACCCAAGTAAGTTCCCCCTTTCCTACTACCAGTCCCCCCCCCCCCCCCCCCCCCCCCCCCCCCCCACTAGATCCACGATGGCCCATATGAATGACGACATTAAGTTCCCTGTTTTCAAAGGAACTGGATCTGAGGATCCAGAGCAGTTCTGGTTCTTATGCGAAGCAGTGTGGACTGCTAAGAACATTACGGATCAAGATACAAGAAGAGCGCAGCTGGTTACTTCTTTTAGAGACCGCACTTTGACCTGGTTCATGAAGTTTTCCAGTACTCAGAACCATGGCTTGGCTGATATAAAAGTAGTAATGATAAAGGAATTTAAGAAGCCTAAATCAGAGTCGCAGTGTATCACTGAACTAAATAAAATTCAGCAGCGGCGAGGAGAATCAGTGTGGGACTTTGATCAGAGGTTCAAAGTTCTGCTAGATCAAGTCAGTTTCACTATTGGACCAATGCAGCATAAGGAATGGTTCATCGCAGCTTTTTTACCGCACATTAGGACTCCACTCATGCACTAGATGGTTGCGGATCAGCAAGAGGCTTTGGAAATCGCTACGAAGCTTGAAACAGCCCCTGTTGAAGATAATTCTGGTATCGCTCAAATACAAGCGCAGTTGGCAGCGATGGCTCTAGAGCTTCACAATATGAAAAAAGGGAAAGATAGTCGTGAAGAAGTTTGGTGTACATGATGTCAGACAGAGGGTCACGACCAGGAAGAGTGTCCTGCGGTAAGAAATTTCTTGAATTCTGGTGCACCAAACCCATTCAACCCTAGTGTTCTATATTGTGAGATCTGTATGACAACTAGCCAGCATCGACCTGAAGACTGCTATCTTTTGCAGCGGTATGTGCAAGTCCCTAAGAAACCTTATTGTAAGTTCTGTAAGTCAGTGGGACACAACGAAGATGAGTGTCGCAGCTTTGACCTCATGAGAGAATGAACTTATGATGCTTATCGGGTACAAAACAATGGCCAAGGCAATGATGGATATGGTTACCGTGGTAGTACATCAGGTCACAGAACTTTTGGAGGTCATGGTCGTGGTGGTATGGCTGGCAGAGGACGAGGCCAGGTTGTGTGCTATAGCTGTAACCAGGTAGGACATCTAGCTAGAGACTGCCGGAACCCAACTACGACATGTTGATATTGCAGAGCTGTCGACCATGTGATTGAGAAATGCCCACAGCTAATAGCCAAGATTCAAGAAATAAATAGTGCCCCTACTCAGAATATTCAGCTGATTGCTTTGGAGCAACGACCTGTCCCAGCCATTAATGTTGTTACCATGAGTGGAGCTACGGTGGAAGTGCAGAACAAGGAGAAATAGCCTGTTGAGGCTTGGGTTTGTAAGGCCCCAGAAAAAATCCCAGCATTTGATGTCAAAAGATAAAAAGAGACATTTATGGAAGCCAAGAGAGACTTTGCTGACCCCAACACATCAGTAGCACCTGCGCAACAACCTCAGCAGCAGTCACAGCTGTAAGAAGCTTCGACGGATAAAGTAAGTACACTGTCCTCCTTTTTACAGAGTTGTATGAAGCTCTTAAGAAATCAGAATGCTTTAAATGAGTTGTAGAAAGTTATTGCTTCTTGCAAACCTCAGTGAATTCCTGGTAAGGAAAAAACTATTCATAGAGTCAGAAGAACTGGCAGGGAGATGAGATTGAATGCTCAAATAGGAGAATATGACATGAATAATGTCATGTTGGACCTAGGATAAGAAGTAAATGTCTTAACTAAGCAGACATGGGAACAAATGGAAAAACCTACTCTAGAATGGCCCCCTATACAGTTGAGATTAGCCAATCAGCAGAAGATTGTGCCCCTAGGAAGACTCCCTAGCGTATCACTAGATATTGATGGAGTCAGTACCTTAGCAGACTTTGAGGTAATTGAAATAATTGATGACAGCAACCCCTATCCAGCACTGCTAGGCATTGAATGGGAAATAGATAATGCTGCAGTAATCAACCTGAAGAAGAGGCAGATGACTTTCGAAGGGAAAGGATTGAGAGTCATAGTACCATTGGATCCTTCTTAAGGAGAAAGATACACCGAGCCAGTAAGAGATGAAGACCAGGATGTTTTGGACCATATCTACAATATCACAACAAAGGAAGAATATTATGTTGATCCTACTACCGAAGGTATCATGGATTGGCAGTGTGACAGCTCCTGCATGATGACTTCAGATGACGACCTAGAGAATTGGTAGAATAGACTGTATGAGCTACATGGACATCGATGTGCAAGAATTACCAAGTCTCTCAGATGGCTTAGTTCATAGATAAGAACCTTACCTGTTTTTGATGGTTCGACAGACCCAGAAGAGTTTATTGTGCAATTCTCAGAGAAGGTACCAGACTCACAGAAAATGGAGACTCTAGATTCAGCATTCAGAGCCACAACAGCCAGATGGTGGAATGGTCACAAAAGGTACATTCATAGTTGGGAAGCGTGCCAGAATTCCCTTTGCCTAAGATTCAGGGACCAACCTCAGGAGGTGCGAAGCAGGTTTAATGGTAAGACTAGTCCTCAGGGACATTTGGAGTAATGCTACAAAGCATGGAAGCATGTACCTTATGAAGAATGGGTACATAGGTTTGTGCACACCCTGGAACCTATAGTAACGAACTGGTATGCAGAGGTCGAGCTTCGCCATGGTACTGTAAGTTGGGATAGTCTTGTTGATAGTTTTGTGATGACATTTTCTATTAATGAGGTTTGTCCTGCTTTGGACGCAGCTGTTAGGTTGATCCATACTAAATTATTTGATGATTAAGAAATAGTAGAATACCAACATGATTGGAAGGAACAAGAAGCCAATGCAGTAGAATGTTATAAGCTCTCAATTGATGAGGATGATGATCCGCACAACATTAACATCCTTGAGTCAGAAGGACACTGTGAAGTACATGAACCAGCAGTTGAAGCACCTGAATTGATTCAGCCCTTGAAGACGTGGACAGTCAACATTGGATCAGAAGGAAAGCCTAAGTATCCTATCATTGGAGATTATTGGGATGAAGAAATGGTGCGCAAAGTGACGCAACTTCTCCATGAGTATCAGGACCTATTTTTGACGAAGTTCTTATAAATAAAGGGAATCATTGAGGTGGTGGAAGACATTCTGTCATGGGTTGAAGTTCAAAGCCATGTCGAAGATGGTATCAGGAAGTGTCGAATGTCCCCATTATGGTGCAGCCAGAGTTACTTCTTGTGCCGAAGAAGGAAAGATCTCTCGGAGCTTAACATACGATCGTTGGAGGAAACCAAATTTGGCGGCGACGGTACATTCCCTGTATTAACTTCCTGTATTAACGAGATCTTGACAAGCCTACCGCCATTTGGACAAGATTCTGTTATATTTGGTGTCTTCAATGCACAGTTATGATAGATTTTGTTGATGGATTCTATAAGAAGACACCCACACCCGTAAAGTTTGCATTACGCAGTTTCTTGAGTTTTACAATTGAGCCCATGACAGTTGATCGCGAGCTTCAGGAATTAGTGAGAGAATTTGAGCAGGGGGGTCTGCCGAAAATTTTCAGCCATCCACCTGTGCCTGCACCCTGCAAAGAGACTCCCCCAGCACCACCTCAACCAATGTTGACACGATCTACTAGGAAGAAGTTTAAACCATAAGTATGCTCTAAGTGGAACGAAGACAGACACAAGCAATCAGGGCAAACACCGGAGGATCCCAAGATGAATCCGTCTGGTTTAGTGGAGATCCCATTTGAAGGGGATGAGAACATTGCACCACAGCGTCCACCATATCTTCAGCCTATTTGACCAGGAGTTCAACCACTGCTGAGGAACACTAAGTTCACTTTATGCACCCCTTCGCTGCCACAGGGTGTGCAGTTGGTCGGAACCATGATAGGGAAAATAGACCGACTTAAGTATGCAGATCACGATATGAATGATCATGGGAAGTTTCCATAGTTCACCCTGGGAACATACTTGCACTTCATCAAATATCCGGAGACTGGAGCGACACTACTGGAAGTGAAACAGTGCGCTTCTAGCTTAGATAAAGCTGGTTTGTTAAAGATGCTCGATGTTCCCCACTTTGGTCGCAGCACACAGGTGACCATAGTGGTCAAGAAGCTCTTGGCATTAGTACATGATGGGTACCTATGGATAGGAGACAAAAGAATTCCTATCAATGGTGAGCTTATTCATAGGATCACGGGCTTACTAAGTGAAGGGCCTGATCCAGGGATAGAATTTCCCTCAAAAAATGAAAATACGAAGTTGGCACACAGCATGAAGGACCTCTTTGGCCTAACAAAAGGGAAGTGAGGGTTGCAAACCTCGATAATTCAGCACCAAAACATTCGCTTCGTAGCTGAACTCTTAGCCTGCAAATTGATGAGAAAGTGTAGACCATATGAAGTGCCTGCCTGGATTGTCAGTATTGCTGTGAATTGTGCCGAAGGCTACAGTTACAACTGGGCAGCGTATATTGCGAAGGAATTCCTTGAAGATGCCCGCGACGCGCAGGAGAAAGGTAGACCTTTTCACTACTCTTGGTTGATAGTCCTTATCGCACTAGTAGGATGGAAAGAACCTACCAAGGCATAGTTTGTTGCTGTGCCTTCGAACATGCCTAGCGTAGCGAGGTATGCATCTCTCTGGGTGTCATAGGACAAAGCATCCCAGCAGATGATGAACTATGTGTTTGCCTTTTATATGATGAGTATCTCATATGAGATCGTAAAAACACCATGGCTCAGTAATGAGCTATTCTCTCAATATGATGGAGTGGCCAACTTCAGGGCCAACATGCATAATGTCTTCATTCAGGCCCACGCAGATAAGAAGAAGGCATGCTGTTGGGGCACTCACCTTAAAGGTCCTTAATTTTGGTAACTCCGCGGTTTTTGTGGAAGCTTGTAAGTGGAGTTGCGACGCAAAATAGTCTTAGGGGTGTCATTGTTGAGTAAAATCCCTCTTTTTGTAATAAAACCATGGTTTAAGTCTAGGGTTTAGGGTTCGGGGTGCCCATGGTTTAATCCCATGGTTTTGTAATAAGTGCACTATAAATAAGCACTCTTGTAAAGAAGTCAGTTTAGGCTTTTGAGGTAAGATGAATTGATGTGAAGCTAAGGCTTTTATGGTAAGAAAGGTTAAGTCCCAGCTGTGTCCGTGGATGACCTCTGCAGTTGTGTGCGCAGAGGGTTTTTGGGTGATTAAGAAGATCTGCAGCTGTGTGTGCAGAGATCTGTAGCTTAGTGCGCAGCTTTGAGGAATTGAAGGGATCTGCAGCTGAGTGCGCAGGTCAGAACTATGGTTTTTGTAAAGAGTTGAATAAAACACAGTTATGTGGACGTATCCCCTAAACTGGGGGTGAACAACGTTATATCATGTGTTGTGGTTCTGTTCTGTTGTTGTTATGTTCTTTTATGCATTAATAATTATATAACTGATAAGTAAGATCACTACTAAATACTAACTTCACTGTGAATTCCCAATAAAGGGTTAAGCAAGGCACTATTTGTTTATTTAACTGCAAAGCTAAATAAGTGAATATCAAAGCTCTGTATTTCATGATTATCGTTTGTTAGAAGCTAAACGTACAGTAATATCCATCTTCTGCTTGCAGAAATCTGATTCTGTGGCACCCCATAGCTGTTTTGGGTGAGACTGCAACTTGTTCGCAAGTTGTTGCCGAAAGGGCCAACACTGTGGGTCTTTTGTTGGTGCGAAGACAAAAGTATAGAACCCGGGTCTGCCCTAAGCCCAACAAATTGGTTCTGTTTCCGGTTGAACTCAGTATCTGCTCAAGAGGGGTTTACGTCATACCTCGAGATCTATGTTTTGGAGAACCTCAGTGAAATAAATCTGTAATTGGATTGAAGAGACTTATCTAAACTTTGTTGTACAAGAGAACAAAGATCCGCGTCATAGTTCAAAGGAATTTTTACAAAGGTACATTTTTTCTGATGTTTATGATATTTTCTTTGGTAGTATGCACATAGAGTTGCACCAGTTGTTATCCAGGTTAACAGAGAGAAGGACGAACTTCCAAGATGGTCAGTTTCCTGATTGGACCCCCGCAAGAATTAATATATTGAAAAGGGTGAACAACAAGATATCCCGAGCTGTTGACTTCTGGACAACGCGAACCCTTGAAGAATTTGTGACAGAGTTCACCATTGACACAAGTACATCCTTCAGCGAAGCCGAACGATAGTTTTTCAAAGGACCAAGGGGTAAATACTTGAATTCATTTAGTTTCAGAATTAAAATGCTATTGGCTGATAAAGGTATATTGCTCATTGAATCAGACTGTTAGATTTAGTAGTACTAACTTATGTTTGGAAGTGAAAGTGACTTCAACGAGCAAAGTGGTTTGTTGCGAAGTGGTAAAAGATATAAGAGGAATTTTGGATCCTATACCCTAGGTCAGAATACCGAGTATACCCCTGTAAGTTTAGCAGACCTGACACCCGACGAAACCCCTTTTGTTGGAAACCCTTCGGTAACCCCGTAGCGAAGCCCTGTTATCCCTGAGAACCCATCACAGTCTGAAAGTAACCCTAGCCTGAGTATTCCTATCGTAGGTAGGTCTACCCTAGTAATTTCCCCCCCGCCTACTACCAGTTCCCCTCCCTTCTGCCCGAGATCCGTGATGGCCCATATGAATGATGACATTAAGCTCCCTGTTTTCAAAGGAACTGGATCAGAGGATCCAAAATAGTTATGGTTCTTATGCGAAGCAGTGTGGACTGCTAAGAACATTACGGATCAAGATACAAGAAGAGCACAGCTGGTTACTTCTTTTAGAGACCGTGCTTTGACTTGGTTCATGAAGTTTTCCAGTACTTAGAGCCATGTATTGGATGATATAAAAGTAACAATGATAAAGGAATTTAAGAAGCCTAAATCAGAGTCACAGTGTATCACTAAACTAAAGGAAATTCAGCAGAGGCGATGAGAATCAGTGTGGGACTTTGATCAGAGGTTCAAAGTTCTGCTAGATCAAGTCAATTTCACTATTGGACCAGTGCAGCATAAGGAATGGTTCATCGCAGCTTTGTTACCACACATCAGGACTTGACTCATCCAACAGAAGGTTGTGGATCAACAGGAGGCCTTGGAAATCACTATGAAGCTTGAAACAGCCCCTGTCGAAGATAATTCTGGTATTGCTCAAATACAAGCGTAGTTGGCAGCGATGGCTCTGGAGCTTCGTGATATGAAAAAAGGGAAAGCTAGTCACGAAGAGGTTTGGTGTACACGATTTCAGACAGAGGATCATGACAAGGAACAGTGTCCTGCGGTAATAAATTACTTGAATTCTGGTGCACCAAACCCGTTCAACCCTAGTGTTCTATATTGTGAGATCTGTAGGACAACTGGCCAGGATCAACCTGAAGACTGCTATCTCCTGTAGAGGTATGTACAAGTCCCTAAGAACCCTTATTGCAAGTTCTGTAAGTCAATGGGACACAACGAAGATGAGTGTCGCAGCTTTGACCTTATGAGAGAACAAACTTATGATGCTTATCGGGTACAAAATGATGGACAAGGCAATGATGGATATGGTTACCGTGGTAGTACATTAGGTCGTGGAACTTTTGGTGGTCGTGGTCGAGGTGGTATGGCTGGTAGAGGACGAGGCCAGGTTGTGTGCTATAACTGTAACCAGGTAGGACATTTAGCTAGAGGCTGTTGGAACCGAACTATGACATGTCGATATTGCAGAGCTGTCGACCATGTGATTGAGCAATGCCCGCAGCTGATAGCCACGATTCAAGAAAGAAATGGTGCCCCTACTTAGAATATTCAGCTGATTTCTATGGAGCAATGACCTATCCCAGCCATCAATGTTGTTACCAGGAGTGGAGCTACGACGGAAGTGCAGAACAAGGAGAAACAACCTACCGAGGCTTGGGTCCGTAAGGCCCCAGAAAAAATCCCAACATTTGATGTCAAAAGAGAAAAATAGACATTTATGGAAGCCAAGAGAGACTTTGCTGACCCCAACACATTAGTAGCACCTTCATAACAACCTCAACCGCAGTCGCAGCTACAAGAAGCTTCGACGGATAAAGTAAGTACACTATCCTCCTTTTTACAGAGTTGTATGAAGCTCTTAAGAAATCATAATGATTTAAATGAGTTGCAGAAAGTTATTGCTTCTTGCGAATCTCAGCAAAGTCCTGGTAAGGAAAAAACTATTCATAGATTCAGAAGAACTGGCAAGGAGATGATATTGAATGATCAGATAGGAGAATATGACATGACTGATGTCAACTTGGACCTAGGATCAGAAGTAAATGTCTTAACTAAGAAGACATGGGAACAAATGGGAAAACCTACTCTGGAATGGTCCCCTATACAGTTGAGATTAGCCAATCAGCAGAAGATTGTGCCCCTAGGAAGACTTCATAGTGTATCAGTGGATATTGATGGAGTTAGTACCCTAGTAGACTTTGAGGTAATTGAAATAATTAATGATAGCAACCCCTATCCAGCACTGATAGGCATTGAATGGGCAATAGATAATGATGTAGTAATCAACCTAAAGAAGAGGTAGATGACTTTCGAAGGGAAAGGACTAAGATTCATAGTACCATTGTATCCTTCTCAAGGAGAGAGGTACACTGAGCCAGTAAGAGATGAAGACCAGGATGTTTTGGACCATATCTACAATATCACAACGAAGGAAGAAGATTATCTTGATCTTATTGCCAAAGGTATCATGGATTGGCAGTGTGATAGCTCCTACATGAAGGATTCAGATGACGGCCTAGAGAATTGGTAGAATAGACTGTATGAGCTTCATGGACATCAATGTGCAAGAATTACCAAGTCTCTTAGATGGCTTAGTTCACAGACAAGAACCTTACCTGTTTTTGATGGTTCGACAGACCCCAAAGAGTTTATTGTGCAATTCTCAGAGCAGGTACCAGACTCACAGAAAATGGAGACTCTAGATTAAGCATTCAGATCCATAGCAGCCAGATGGTGGAATGGTCATAAAAAGTACATTCATAGTTGGGAAGCATGCCAGAAGTCCCTTTGCCTAAGATTCAGGGACCAACCTCAGGAGGTGCGAAGCAGGTTTAATGGTAAGACGAGTCCTCAGGGACATTTGGAGCAATGCTACGAAGAATGGAAGCATGTACCTTGTGACGAATGGGTACATAGGTTTGTGCAAACCCTGGAACCTATAGCAAAGAACCGGTATGCAGAGGTCGAGCTTCGCCACGGTACTATAAGTTGGGATAGTCTTGTTGATAGTTTTGTGCTGACATTTTCTATTAATGAGGTTTGTCATGCTTTGGACGCAGCTGTTAGGTTGATCCATACTAAAGTATTTGATGATCAAGAAATAGAAAAATACCAACCTGATTGGAAGGAACAAGAAGCTAATGCAGTAAAATGTTATAACCTCGCAATTGATGAGGATGATGATCCACACAACAGTAACATTCCTGAGTCAGAAGGACACTGCGAAGTACATGGACCCGCAGTTGAAACACCTGATGTGACTCAGCCCCTGAAGACGGGAACCGTAAACATTGGGTCAAAAGAAAACCCTAAGTATGCTACCATTGGATATTATTGGGATGACGAAATGGTGAGCAAAGTGACCTAACTTATCCATGAATATCAGGACCTATCTTTGACAGGGCTCTCAAAAATGAAAGGAATCATTGAGGTGGTGGAAAACATTCTGTTATGGGTTGAAACTCAAATCCAGGTTGAAGCTGGTATCAGGAAATGTCGAATGTCCTTATTTTGGCGTAGCCAGAGTCACTGCTGGTGCTGAAGAAGGAAAGATGTGTCGAAGCTTAAAATACGACCATTGGAAGAAATCAAAATTGGCGGCGCCAGTACGCTACCTATATTAACTGCCAGTATTAATGAGATCTTGGAAAATCTACCGCCATTTGGACAAGATCTCTGTTAGATTTGGTATCATCAATGCACAGTTATGATAGATGTCATGGATGGATTCTATAAGAAGACACCCACACCCACGATGTTCACATTTTACATTTTCTTGAGTTTTACAATTGCATCCATGTCAGCTGATAGCGAGCTTCAGAAGTTAGTAAGAGAATTTGAACAGGAGGGTCTGCCGCACCTTTTCATCCACACACCTGCATTTTCACCCCACAGAGAGACTCCCCCAGCACCGACCCAGCCAATGTAGACATGCTCTACCAGGAAAAAATTTAAGCCCGAAGTTTGTTCTAAGCGGAATGAAGACAGACAAAAGCAATCAGGGAAAACACTGGAGGATCCTGAGATGAATCTGTCCGGCTCAGTAGAGGTCCCTCTTGAAGAGGATGACAACATTGCCCTACAGTGTCCACCGTATCTTCTGCTAGTTCTACCAGATGTTCAGCTCCCTCGACGGATGAAGAAGTTCTCATTACGCACCCCTTCGCTGCCACCGGGTGTGCAGCTGGTCGAGACAATGACAGGGAAAATAGACCGGATCAAATATGCCGACCACGATACAAATGATCAAGGGAAATTCCCACAGTTCGCACCTGGGACATACTTACACTATGTCCGCTATCAGGAGACTGGAGCGACATTACTAGAAGTGAAACATTGGGCTGCTGGCTTGGACAAAGCTGGTTTGTTGAAGATGCTCGATGTGGCCCACTTCGGTCACAGCACACAGGTAACCGTGGTGGTCAAACAATTATTGGCGTTGGTGCATGATGGGTACCTATGGCTTGGAAACCAGAAAATCGCTATCAATGGAGAACTCATTCACCGGATTACGGGCCTGCCGAAGGAAGGGCCTGACCCTAGCATTGAATTTTTGGGAAAACATGAAGATGTGAAGCTAGCACATAGCATGAAGGAACGCTTCGGGTTGATGAAAGGGAAGCGAGGGTATCAAACCTCGGCCATTCAACATCCAAACATTTGATTCTCTACAGAGCTCTTAGCCTGCAAGCTACTGCGGAAGTGCAGACCAAACAAGGTACCTACCCCGATTGTAAGTATTACTACGAACTGTGCAAAAGGATACATTTACAACTGGGCATCATACATCGCTAGGGAATTTCTTGAATATTCCCGCGACGCGCAGGAAAAAGGTAGACCCTTTCACTATTCATGGATGATCGTGCTTATTGCTCTGATCGGGTGGAAAGATCCCACCGAGGCGCAGTTTATTGGCATACATCCAAGCATGCCAGGTGCAGCGAGGTACACATCGCTCTAGGTGTCGCAGGACAAAGCATCCCAACAAATGATGAACACTGTGTTCACCTTTTACGCCATGAGTATCTCATATGAGATTGTAAAGACCCCGCAGCTCAGTAATGAGCTATTCTCTCAATATGATGGAGTGGCCACCTTCAGGGCCAACATGCATGATGTCTTCATCTAGGCCTGCACAGATAAGAAGAAGGCATGTTGGAAGTTGCCATATGTGGTGACCAAAGAAGACATCCTCGCGGTAATTCAGCAGTGGCCGGCTAAATGGTTGAAGGATGCAGGAACAAAGCCCAGCATTACAATCCCTTTGATCACCAATGTGGGCGTTGTCCCTAGTCAGACACAGTAGCAAGACCCCCCAGAGGATAGCGAAGAGCAAAGTGAGTCACATCAGAGTGAAAGCGACCAGGGTGGAGATGGCGGAGATGAAGGAGAAGAAGAGGAGTCGGTCAAAACTATCTCAGACCCTAATCGGCCAGATAAGCACAAGTCACCAGAGGCCGAAGAAGTGACTAAACCTCAGTCCTGAAAGAAAATGAAAGTGTCAAAGGACAAGAATATCGACAAAGAGCCCACCTTGACAAGTGAGGAGCTTAATTAGGCTCTATCAAAATCCACAGAATTTCTCACCAAGAAATGGTCAGAGTTTGTAGTCACGTATATTGATGCCATCACCAGCGTAGCAAAGAGAATCTCGGAGCTGAAGGAGTTAGCAGAAAAATCAGCGACTAGCGCTATGGCAAGTAGTGCCCCAGTACCTGCACAGCCAGACACAAGACAATGGCCAGTTAGAGAACATCGGGGACAAGTGTCAAGTGCCACCCTCATCATAACCGATGCAGCATCTCACTCAGACATGAGAATGATAGTTGGAATAGATTACACTAAGATGTCCATGATGGAATTACATCTCTATCAGTCAGCTATCGCAAAGAAAATCCAAGCATGAGACCACTACTCACAAATACAGTTGGAAAATACCAGGAAGTAGAGTGATAGCCTCATAGCACAGTTAGAGGAAGCGGAGCAAAGAAAGAGCGACGCAGAACATAAGCAGGTCACATTGGAAAGAGTATTGGAGGAGGCGTGTCGAAGTCTTCCTCACTTCGACATCCAGAATGAGGAAGAACTGGAGCAAAGAATCACCAAACTAAAAGACTATGCATAGCAGTCTCGCAGTGAAATAACGAAGCTTAAAGCAGAGCATGAGTCTCAGATTGCGGAGCTTCAACTTCGTATTATCCTAGAAACCCCACCAGAGGTCAGAGAGCAGCACCGCGTAGACATTCAAGCCTTAGCAACAAAAATATCAGATATCATGGGAAGCATAGCAAAACTACTAGAGGAAAGCGTCGACGCCTGGACAACACTGCAGGAAAACCCTGAAGTACAAAAGCTACAGGAAACCATCAAGAAGTGACAAGTAGAGTTGGATGCAATAAAAGTGGAAATTAAGACCCTGCCCCCTACGCAGAAAATGCTCAAGGTAAAACAAATCAAGGAACTCCAGCAGGAGATTAAGTCATACAGAACAAAAGTAACACTCCTGGAAAATTCTATGTAGCCCCTTGTCATCGAGGCCTTGGAAGTGAGTACTGCTGTGGACAGCCAGCTCAAAGTTCTAAAAGAGTACGATGCATTTGCACAGGAAAAGGCTAGCGAAGCATCAACGAAAGCATTGCAAGAGCTGGTGGAGAAGGAGCAAGCAGCCGACAATATCATGCGTGGCCTCAACAAGCAGTTCACTATCTTCACCAACAAAGTTCTCCCACTAGGAAAGCAGCAGAGTGTCCTGGGACGGGACACTGGTGAGTCTTAGGGGCCTGTTGGGGTGCACACCTTAACGGTCCTTAATTTTGGTAACTCCGCGGTTTTTGTGGAAGCTTGTAAGCGGAGTTGCGATGCAAAATAGTCTTAGGGGTGTCGGGGTTGAGTAAAAGCCTTCTTTTTGTAATAAATCCATGGTTTAAGTCCAGGGTTTTGGGTTTGGGGTGCCCATGGCTTAAGCCCATGGTTTTGTAATAAGTGCACTATAAATAAGCACTCTTGTAAAGAATTCAGTTTAGGCTTTTGAGGTAAGATGAATTAATGCGAAGCTAAGGCTTGTTTGGAAAGAAAGGTTAAGTCCCAGCTATGTGCGTGGACGACCTCTGCAGCTGTGTGTGCAGAGGGTTTTTGGGTGATTAAGAAGATCTGTAGCTATGTGCACATAGATCTACAGCTTAGTGCGCAGCTTTGAGGAATTGAAGGGATCTGCAGCTGAGTGCGTAGATCAAAACTGTGGTTTTTGTAAAGAGTTGAATAAAAAATAGTTCTGTGGACATAGCCCCTAAACTGGGGGTGAACCACGTTATATCGTGTGTTTTGGTTCTATTGTGTTGTTGTTATGTTCTTTTATGCATTAATAATTATATAACTGATAAGTAAGATCACTGCTAAATACTAACTTTGCTGTGAATTCCCAGTAAAGGGTTAAGCAAGGCACTGTTTGTTTATTTAACCACGAAGCTAAATAAGTGAATATCAAAGCTCTGTATTTCATGATTATCATTTGTTAGAAGCTAAAGGTACAGTAATATCCCTCTTCTGCTTGTAGAAACCTGATTCTGTGGCACCCCATAGCTATTTCGGGTGAGACTGCAACCTATTCGCAGGTTGTTGCCGAAAGGGCCAACACTGTGGGTATTTTGTTGGTGCGAAGACAAAAGTATAGAACCCGAGTCTGCCCTAAGCCCAACACATGCTGGAAGTTGCCATATGTGGTGACCAAAGAAGACATCCTCGCGGTAGTTCAGCAATGGCCGGCTGAATGGTTGAAGGACGCAGGAACAAAGCTCAGCATTCCAATCCCTCTGGTCACCAATGTAGGCGCTGGCCCTAGTCAGATGTAGTAGAATGACCCACTCGAGGAAAGTGAAGAACAGAGTGCATCACAGCAGAGTGAAGGCGATCAGGGTGGAGATGACGGAGATGAAGAGGAAGCAGAGGACTTGGTCAAAACAGTCTTAGACCCTAATCGATCGAATAAGCGCAAGTCACTAGAAGCAGAGGAAGTGACCAAACCTCAATCCTGAAAGAAAACAAAGGCGTTAAAAGACAATAATATCGACAAAGAAACCACCTTAACCACTGAGGAGCTTGATCAGGCTCTAACGAAGTCCACAGAAGTTCTCACCAAGAAATGGTCAGAGTTTACAGCTGCACACCTTGATGCACTCATCGACGTAGCTCGGGGAATTTCAAAGCTGAAGGGCTTAGCAGAAAAATCAGCAACTGGTGCTATAGCAAGCAGCACCCCAGTAAGTGTATAGCTGGACACAAGACAATGGCCAGGTAGAGAAAATAGGGGGCAAGTGTCAAGTGCAGCACTCATAATAACTAACGCAGCATCTCGCTCGGAGATGAGCATGATAGTTGGAATCGATTACACCAAGATTTCCATGACGGAGTTACATCTCTGCCAAGTAGCGATCATGAAGGAGATCCAAGCACAGGACAACTACTCACAGATACAATTGGAAAATAACATGAAGCAGAGCGAGAGCCTCGACGTGCAATTGAAGGAAGCAGAGCAGAGGAAGAGTAACGTAAAACATAAGCAGGTCACATTGGCATGAGTATTGGATGAGGCATGTCGAAGTCTTCTTGGCTTCAACATACAGGCTAAGGAAGAGCCATAGCAAAGAATTTCCAAGCTGAAAGACTATGCACAACAGACTCGCAGTGAAATAGAGAAGCTCAAAGCAGAACATGAGGATCAAATTGCAGAGCTTCAACTATGCATCATCCCGGAGAGCCCACCAGAGGTCAAGGAGCAGCGTCACATAGACATTCAGGCTTCAGCAATGAAGATCTTTGATCTTGTAGGCAGCGCAGCCAAGCTGCTAGAGGAAAGCGTCGATGCCTGGAAAACACTACAGGAAAACCTCGAAGTACAAAAGCTGCAGCAAACCATCAAGCAGCAACAAGCAGAGTTGGATGCAGTAAAAGTGGAAATTAAGACCCTGCCCCCTATGCAGAAAATGCTCAAGGTAAAACAAAGCAAGGCACTCTAGCAGGATATTGAGTCGTACAGAACAAAAGCAACACTGCTGGAAAATTCTATGCAGACCCTTGTCAATGAGGCCTTGGAATTGAGTACCGCTGTGGATAGCCAGCTCAAAGTTCTGAAGGAGTATGATGCATTGGCACAGGAAAAGGCTAGTGAAGCATCAATGACAGCATTGCAGGAGCTGGTGGAGAAGGAGCAAGCAGCCAATAATATCATGCGTGGCCTCAACAAACATTTTAGGTCTTTTGTTGGTGTGAAGACAAAAATATAGAACCCAGGTCTGCCCTAATCCCAACAAAGATACAAATAATAAGAATTCTACTAAAAATTGTGTCTAAAGAATATCTTTCTAGTTAAGAGGGAGTGTTTATGTATATGTAACTTCAAAATGTATTTCACTTGTATTCATTATATATTGTAACCCAATGTTTATTCCTGGATGTACTTGAGTCATGTCATGCCCTGATGTTCCTATCGGGAAGATCTATAATGTAAACAAGTCATGTCAAGTCATTGTGGGTAACCCTCCTATTGGTTAAGGGTTAAATTCCCAGTAGTTCTAGGTCACCAGGGTTATTAGACTCTCCTAGAGAAGTTGTCCCTAGTAGGGTTTATTCAAGTCAAGAATTAGTATAAATAGAGAGCTGGCCTCTTTATTTAACACACATCTCATACACACTCAAGTGTAACGCATAGTTGAGGAAGGAGAAGACACCGGGGCTATATAGAAAGAAGGTTACTGCTGTCGAGAGATCACCTTACTGTTTTGGGTTCTACTTTTGGTGGTGATTATATCTCTGAGGAAGTTGCGGGGTTTTCACTATTTATGGTTTCCCCGAGGATAAACACTGTGTTCATTGTCTCTTGTGTTTGATTGATGTGCTTGTTATTCTCTCAGTTAAATATCCTAATGTATTGCTAGCTTAATGATAAAAATATAACACACATCAACAACTTTCTCATCAGTACTCACATGGTGGATTCTTATAGCTTCCTTCTTGTACCTTATCCCTTATGTAAAAATATCTTATTTCTATGTTATTTTATTTATCATGGAACACGAGATTTCGTTTCATCTTTATACAACTCTGGTTGTCACATAGAGTCACTGTGGTATCCAACTCAATGTCAAATAGACCTGAAATCAGCTTTTGAATCCATATGGATTCACAACTAGCGAATCAAGCTGCTATGTACTCTGCTTCAGTCATGTTGAGAGAAACACTGAACTGTTTCTTGCTAAACCATGAGATCCTGGCAGATTATAGACAATAACATCCACCTAAGGTGCTCTTTCTGTTTGTGAAACTTCCTACCTAATATGAATCCATATATCCATACAATATGTATTCATAATCTCTATCATAGTATAGTCCAAAGTACATTGTACCTTTTAGGGACCTCATCACATGCTTTGCAACTATAAGGTGAACACATATAGGTTTAAATAGATATTGAATCGGGGTGTTCAGAACAAGGCATAGATCTAACCTAGTATTCATCAGATACATTAACAGACCAATAATCTGTCTATACTGAGTCATATCCACTAAATATGATGACTCATCGGATAACAACTTCTGATCGGTATCCATGGTTGTGGCCATGACTTTACAATCCAACATATTAAATATTTTTAATATTTCCACTGCATACTTTTCCTGGTCTAGAATATTCATTCTGGGCTTTGCCACACTTCCAGCCCGATAAAATAGTGCATCAATCCAATATATTTCATCTCGAATTATTTAGCTATCTTCTTCTTTCTTTTTGCAATTTTTTCTCATTTCATGTCAGAAATAGATCATCCACATATAGTAACAATATGACAGGTTCATCATCCATAACCTTAAGGTAAAGGTTAGGATCAACTTTACTTTTGGTAAATCCCAAGATTGTCAAGAAGCTATCTAATCTTCCATGCCAATCTCTAGGAGCTTGCTTCAATCCATATAGATCCTTCTTCAACTTACATACATGATTCACTCTGTCTTCGACTTCAAATCCTTATGTCTTTTTGATGTATACGTCTTCCTCAATCACACCATTCATGAAGGTTGTCTTTACATCCATCTGGTACATATTCCAGTTCATCATTGAAGCAAGTGCCATGATGGTTTTGATGGAAGTGTACCTTGCTACTGCCGCAAATGTATATCCATAATCAATTCCCTCTTTCTATGAGAATCCTCTAGCCACAAATCTTTCCTTGTATTTTTCAATACTTCCATCAGATGCATTTTTTATCTTGTAGATACACTTGGAATATAACACACTTCTTTTTAGGTTTGGGTACTATATATACCAAACATAATTCTTCATTATTGACTGGTATTCTTCCTTCAATGCTTTTCCCCTTTCTTTCTTTTGTACGGCTTCATTGTAACTCATGGGTTATTGATATACAATATCACACATCAAAGCTACATAGTTGGAGAATGGCTTTGATCTCTTTCTTGTTCTTGTGGATCCTTCTGTAGCTCCATACTTTTCTTTTATATGATTTTTCTTACCCAAGCAGGTTTTCTATTTCAAGATAATCCATAGTAGGGGGTTCCTAAGTTTCTATCATATCATGATCTTTTGATGCTACTATTTCAGGAGAGGGTTTGACTTATACCTTTATGGGAGGTACATCCTCTTCATGTACTTCTTTAATATGAAACCTTATGGAATTATTAATACTTGTTTATTCATCAAGTGTTACATCCCTACTAATATCTAAATGATGGAATCCTGAAATATATATATTGAAGGATTTGGAGACTTCACATTATCCAACAAATATTCAAACATATACTGGTTCTCTTTTCTTTTGGAATGTGAACATATACTGGACAACCAAATATATTGAAATGGATCACTTCAAGTTTCTTTCCTGTATACATTTCTTCAGGAGTATTGAATCCAATAGCACTATGAGATAATCTATTATGCACATATAGAGTTGTTCTTACTGCTTCATCTCATAGATGCATGGGAACATCTTGATCATGAATCATTGTCTTCACTGCTTCCATAATAGTTCTATTCTTTCTTTGAGAAACACCATTATATTGGGGTTTGTAGGGAGTGGTTAGTTCCCTCTTCACTCCAACTCATTTGTAGAAGGATTCAAATTATTTTTTAATTATATTCTCCACCATTACCTATTCTGAGTATCTTGATTCTTCTTTGTGAATGGTTCTCTATCAAAGCATTGAATTCCTTGAATTTCTTTAACACTTCACTCTTTGTCTTCAAGAAGTATATCTATGTCTTTCTTGAATAATCATCAATAAAGGTAACATAATATTCATATCCACTTAAATATCTAGAGGGAATAGGACTACATACATCAAAATGAATTAGTTCCAACATATCTTTAGTCTTTGTTTCACTCTCCGGAAATGGATTCTTGATTTTATTTCCTCTTGCACATCCTTTGTAAGTACCTTCATGATTGATCTTTAAATCTGGTAAACCTATTACCACCTTGATCACATAGGGTAAAGCTTTGTATTTGATGTGAGCAAACCTTATATTCCATAGTGCACTTGAGGTAGTGATCTCATGGACAATGGTTGTTTCTGGATATCCCTTGAGTTTGTACAATCCTCCTTCTTCATTAATGACCATAACATCTTCAATTGTCTTTCCTTTGGTCCACATGAGTACTTGTCCATCTATAAAATAAACTGTATATCCTTTCTTATATAATGCTGAGATGGAAAGAAATTTCTTTTTTTTTCAAACTTGGTACATATAGTACTTCTTTCATCTTCAAGGATCTTCCAGAGTCAAGATTGTAGCTTGATTCACCAATGTATTCGATGGGATATTGATAGTCATCTCCTAATGATACTTTATGAGGAGAGTTATTTTCTTCAAGTATTGATAGAGTTTGATTCTTCCCTGCCATGTGATTTTAAGAACCACTATCAATAAGCCATGTATCTTCTCCAGGTATTACAGACCCAGAGAGTTCATAGAATAGTACATATTCTTATTTTTCTTTTCCCTTTTGAGGTCTTTCTTCTTCCTCTTCATCCTCATCTTCAGCTAGATGAGCATGATGTATTTTTTTCTTTTTCTTTTTCAATGGACACTCTCCAGCAAGGTTTCCTATCTTATGACAGTTATAACATTGATATTTATAGTAGTCTTGGTTCTGATTGTTTTCTCTTTTTCTTTGAAACTTATTTGGGGTTCTATACTCCTTGTGACTATCCTTATTGAAGTTTGATTGTATTCCTCTTCTGGTATGGGTGTCTAGAGATTGACCATATTCTTTAAGTAGAGATTCTATGTTACCTACTCTAGCTTCCTCTTGGATGCAATCTTCCCATACAATGTCAAATTTCACACTTTCTTTTATGGCACACATTTTCTGTATGAATGAATCCCAAGGTCTAGTGAGACAATTGAGACAAGTCATAACTAGTTCATCTTCATCAAGGAGGGTGTCTCCAATGGAATCTAGTTGTTCCTTGAACTAGGAGACCCTTGTGAAGTAATCTTGAATGGATTCTCCTTTACTCATCTTGGTTCCCTTCAGTTGAGCTCTCAAATTCATCTTTCTATTGATATTGTTTCCCTCATACATTTTGGAAAGGGAATCATACATTTGTTTTGGTGTCTCTTTAGATGAAACTTGAGGGATCAAATGATCTTTGATAGAATCAACCACAATAGAATTTGAGCCCAATCTGACAGCTTCCATGTCTGAAATTCAACAGAAGGTTGTCGGTAATTTGACAACAACAAATTTTTTATCATCAGATATTCGACAACATGCCAAACCTCGTCAAATTTTTGACTCCCATATATTCAAAAATTGGACTTCTCTTTTCTGATCACATAAGGAATTCCTTGTCATATTTATGATAGAGACACATCGAATGTCCAATGCCTCTTTAGTCATTTCTCTGACAGTGAATTTTCAACCTCCCAACTTCAACTTGTCATTTGTGTGATGCTTAGACCGTCGGATTTCTGACAGGTTCTAGCCATTTTTCCAATGGTGTCAGAAGATTGTTATTTTTAGACTTATGGCAAACTCGTCGGATTGGGGCAATAGCTCATCAAATTTCTGACAGGTTCTAGTCATTTTTTTGATGGATTTCTCTTGTTGGACTCATGGAAGCCTCGTTGGAATAGGGCCACAGCTCGTCGAATAACCCACAGGCTTATGTATAGTTAAAAAAAAATATAGACACCATCATGACCCACTAGGATACACCATCACATACCACTAGTATAGTTCTTACATAGTCACATCCCATTAGGATAGGGCTTACATAGTCACAACCCACTAGGATACACAGTCAAAACTCACTAGGGTAGCTCTTACACAGTCACAGTCCACTACGATAGTTCTTACACAGTCACAACTAAGGTTTAGAAGCCTCATAGATATGAAGTCCAAGCTAACATTCCAAGAGAAACCCACAACTACATTGCATACATTTCATATAAAATATATGTATCAAAATATTCAACGCTCATTTTTCTCATATTTTTGAAAGAAAACAAGACGTAAATCAACTAGCGAGGTATATACCAAACAAAGCTTATGTAATGATTTATTTTGATGCTAATGAAAAATCATCATTTCTATTAAAAAACAAACATCTATGTGACAAATAAACCTTCAAATGAAAGATAGTATTTGAGTTACACAAGTCCCATAGTTGTAGTGTGTGGTCATATGAACCTGTAGTCCTGTCCATTTGAAAGATTGTAAAGAAAGTAGACTAAATCAAATAATGAACCCAACCAGATGCCTACAATTGTAAATCCAAATCACACCATAAATAAACACTCTATAGACTTTCAACCCCACAACGAACATATTATTTATGCCCTTTTATATTTAGTAACTCTTCTTGTATAAACACACAAAAAAAGAATCATTTGACTTGTGAATACCAGTGGGAAACATGCTCTACATTGTTGAAAATTTAGAAAGTATTTCAAAAAAAACTCAACATAATATAATTACTCCAATACCTGGATTATGGAATCCCACCACTTGACCATGCTATCATCACCTCTTGAAAGTAGATGAAGTTTGTCCTATGAAGAATACATCACCAATCCAATAGATGGATCCATCCACTACAAAACTGATGGTTAAAGGAAATGTTGATCCTTTGAATTGTGTCTTCCATATAAGCTAAAATATGTTATTGAATCTAATGCATTGCAAGGATGGTGGCATAGAGACTATTGAAATAATATTTCTACAAGTTCCAGTTTGAACGTGAGCTTCCCATTCTTCGTAAATGTGTGAAGGATTTAGGGGAACAATATCTGATGAGGATGGTCTTGCTGGAAAATAATGATGCATTGGTTCTATGGAAATCATTTTTCATAACAACATCCAATAGAATAAAATTTGATATTGCAAATGAGAACAAGCAAAAAAAATCATTTGGGTACTAGAAGGGGAAGATCTCAATGTGGTAAAAAATGAATTCATATTGAAATATTTACAAGTTAATGTGTGGAGCTCACCTATACCTAAAGTGACTCATGGAAAAACTATTAGGACTGTACTTATCAGAATGAATCAAACATGAAAAAAATAAACATATAAAAATAAGGAAATGTTGGACTATGTGGATTAGATTGGAGTCAATAATCCAAGAAACCATGGCAATTTAACAGAGAAAAATGAATAAGAATTGGATTCAACATGTTTAATTTCCTTTTGCAATAAAGAAAAACATCCTAGATTTATGAATCATGGTATGGTCCCAAATAATATTCAGGAAAGGCTGACTTCTCCACTTGTTTGTAGGAATTTGACTTCATTACAAGAAAGTAAAATTCCCAATCCTTTTGGACCCTCGAGACATAAAAGAGATGAGAAAGAATATTTAGAATATTCATCTTATCCTAGCCACTATTTTTATTGGGATCAACCTTGAAAATCACTAAAATAGATTCAAAATCGAGTCAAACCTACTTTATCAATCTAGAATTATATTAATTTTTTTGGTATGCTATTTATAACTCTAAACAATAGATACAAACTAAAAAGGTCTACAACCATGAAAACTTCTGAATATGTTGATCAAAACAATTTAAGTTGTAAACCATATAAGCTGAATGGAAAGGTGGAAAGGTGAAAACAAATATAGAAAGGAGAATATAGATCAATAAAGTTGACAAATACATATTTTTAAATGTACCTCAATCCTCTATCTAAAAATAAATAAAATCATGAATACATAAATATATATGATGGTATTTCAATAACTTGATGGCATTCTATCCCAAGGAAAAACAAGCATATGATGGGGTTACATTTAAGTAGTGAAGACAATAGCATGTCAAGACACCCACCAAAATTTAAAACCCCTAGAGACATGGATTACCAGTTCATTCCAAGTGTAAGTTCTCAATAATTGAAAGGGAAGAGTCCCATCATGCCATGGAAACTTAACCAAATTAAATGACTTATGTTGAGTAATTGTTCCTTTGAATTTTGAGGGTTATTTCACCTTGGAAACAAGACACTTGTTGTGCCCATCATATTTGATTGCAATGCTTATATTTCATCGATTATAAAGGAATAATTTTCAAGTGGAATTTTGTAAATGGTCATATGTATATGTAAATAGTAGGTTAGCCCAGTAGTGGGCATGCATGAGCAATGGGTGAGACTAAGTATATCAAGGTAAATATACACAATATTGTATGCATTGGATTATGATTATTGTATACGGATGTATTTAGTTTATTTAGAGTAATATATTAATGTCTAAGGAGTTATTTTGTGATTCATTGTAATATTACTTTTTAGAGAAGTGCCACTAATGCATTTTAGTGCCACTAATTCATTTGTGTGTATGCAAGTTTATTATGATTTATTGTTTACTTTATTCATTACAAGTGGTGTCAGAGAAAATTATTCTTTGAACACTTCAAGGAGTACATATAAGCTACTAGATCTATAACATTTTCTAAGACCTCCAAATTGAGTGTGTTTTGAAGAGTTGGAAACAAGAAATCCATGTCTATCGCTGGTAAAAATTTCAGTATCAGAGGTGTGAGAATATCAGAGGAACAATGCATACAATTAAGGGTTCATAAACAATCATGAAACCTTGCAAAAATTAGTAGGGTTCACTAAAACACAGATATATGAATACTTTGACATCTACTTGTAGTGATACTAGTAGCATTTGAAAGAAGGCATCAAAGGATGTTACTTACTAGTCCAAATTTCATTTCTAATGGGGAGAAATTTATGGAGATATTGTATGTACATGCTCACTCTCATGAGAGAGGATAAAAACAAAAAGGATTGGTGATTCAGCCACAAATTCCACCTTGAAAATCCATTCAATTTTTGTCTCATCTATCAATAAAGGAGTTAAGAAATAGAAACTTGAAATGGGATAAAATTTTAATGCTAAAATTACAACAGAGATTTACAATTTGGAAGCCTAAGTAATTGTTTTATAACTAGGGAAATCAAAACCTGATATCAGGATTGTACTTGTATAACACCGAGTCTATTCCGATCCACTACCACTATACCCCTAGTCATATAAATGATGCCCCATGTGCAGCACAAAGTTTTCAAACAAGGTTTTACCCCTTGACGTTAGAAGGAGTTCCTTAATATAAGCAATTTTTTCCTAAATGAGACACTTGCATTTATTTTAAGAAAAAGATCGCGTAAAAAACTTTTGGAAGCATGGTCAAACATACAAAAAATTATAAATCAAACCAAAATAAATTAAATAGATATGCTTAATAAAAAAGTAGTAGCCTTACCCATTGTCTCTAACAGAGAGTCTTAAAGAAGCTCTAGCTTCACCAGGCTTCCCCTCCTTTCTCTTGTCCATTTCAAGAGCCTAGAAAAGATAGTACATCGTAATATATAGAGCAGAAAATTGTAGCAAAAAAACTAGAAATTCATCTAATTCACCAACTACATAATTTCCATTTTAATTTTTCATCAAGCATACTCTTTTGCAGGCTATTCCTTCTCACAGTAAATAAATTCAGGCTCATACAAATTGAACAAATATTTCTGCATTTCCAATACTACTGTCTTCTCCTAGGGTATGCTTGTTGCTGAAACTATTATTGGTCCAATTGGCCTATGATATAAATGCCCTTACCTATGTAATCACCAATAATGTTGCTAACTATGTAGGTGCCGAGAAGTTTCTAGTGGAGAATCACCCCACATTGTCTTTGACTCCATGTGTTTACCATTGCATTGATTGATGCTCAGGGATATCAGCAAACTCACATTTGTCAATGAAACCATTGATCAAGGAATGAACATGACCAAATACATATATAACCATGCATTTGTCCTTATTCTCATGAGGTGATTCACAAGGAACAAGGAGTTCTTGAACCCTATAAATACACATTTTTCCACCAATTTCATTTCCCTCATGTCCCTTAACTGTTGTGAACTGAAGCTGAAGAGATGTTTATTTTTTATGAGTGGCATGGTTGTGCCTATAGCAAAAACTCATAAACCAAGATGGATTTTGGCAAGGAGTGGAAGAAGAGTTCTCAATCAACAAATTTTTCGTAAAGGTTATTCATTTAGTTGATGGGGAAAAGCAAGGAGTGGAGGAAGTGTGCTCAATAAAAAATATTTTGGTAAAGGTTCTCCATTTAGCTAATGGGAAAATCCCACAGTGGGCACTTGTATGAAGATCTATGGATAGGGCCAAAGAAGCTATAAACGTTTTCTATCAGTAAAGTTACCCAACAAATGATAGACTTGAGAAATAACTAATGCTTTGAGAGAGGATTGATCACTACTGGAATGGGACATTACATTTTCCTATTCATGTCCTCAACCCTACCTTTTCATGTCTATGTAATTTTTGTTTTAATGAAAAATTGCTTTCATTACCCCTTGGGAGACTTATGCATATGTGTGTATTCCTTTTGAATTGACAGTTGCTAAAGCCACTTTCCAATGTTCTATGGACTTTGATTTCTCTAATGAGTCCTTAGCAGTGTACCAAGATGATATCACTATCTTTTCAAAGAATAGGGATGGTAATATTGGACACTTACAAAGATTGTTGGTAGGTGCAAATCCTTGGGCATATTTCTGAATTCATAAAAATCATCTTGGAAGTCTTCGATGGAAATATTTTGGAACACAATATTGGAGAAATGATTGATAAAAAAACAATGAAGGGTATCTAGGATATTCTTTTTACTAAAAAAAAAAACAATCCATTCAATCTTTCATTGGTTGCATCAATTCAATAAACTATTTCATTTCCTATTTTTGTGAAAATTGGAAGGCCTATATCAAATATGTTGAAGAAAGATCACGACTTGAATCTTCCATTCCTCTTTAGATGAATTGGAAATGTACTCCTCTCATCTATTCCTTTGATTCCAATTATGTTTTTGAAACCTCATCTATGCCTTTGTTTCCGATTATGTTTTTTTGAAACTTTTGGTTACAACCAATCTCGAATATGATGAAACATTTCTTGGTTCTTTTTGGAAAACATTTTGGTGAAATCATCTTGATAATATTGAGTTTGAAGAAGTGGAGAGAAGAAGCAAACAAATCCTTTGCAGATATATCAAGGAAAGTATATGTCGTTTTCTTACAAAAAAATCAGCAAGGGAGTGAGCAACCAATTACTTTCATGAGCAACGCACTTCAGGGGGAAAGGTTGACTTAAGCCTCAATGGAAACACAAGATTATTCCTTGGTGAAGGAACCCAACTAATTTAATGATCACTTTTGGAATGCTAAGACGGTGGCCTACATTCCTCATACTGTGGTGAAGGATATACTTTTTCAATAAGAGAGCAGTGGGACAAGGGGTAGGTGGATCACTAAGATCCAGGACTAAGACCTTGATTTAAATCCAACTACAATGGTTTGTGGCCAAGTTTTGGTCAGGTTGATGGCTGAGAGGATCCTTAATACACTAGACAAGGCCACCATGGAGGATCTACAACCAACCAATTAAGAAATGCAATTATCTACAACCAACCAATTAAGAAATGCAATATTACCTTCCTTAGAGTGGTAATGTTCAGTATTTGCTTACTAAAGTGGAGAATTCCTGAAAGTTCCTGTAACATGTTCAGCAGTTACAACCCTACACAGTGGTAATATTTAGTAGTTACAACCCTTAAAGGAGGAGGACAAGGACTATTACATCTCATGATACGAGGGTTTCATAGATTATGGTCATCACTATAAAATCTATAGAAGACTTATGGGTTTATTTATTGGATAATATGGTGTCAATCCAACCTAATGCAAAGGGGTTTTTATTCTAATTTTTTGTTGAGTAAGAAATAGTGCACATTGTTGATAAGTTCCCTAGTTTATGGATGAAGCTTGTTGGTAAGTTCCTGTTACGGAGAGAAATTCCTATGGCTTGGGGTACCACAATAGACAGCTTGACTCCAGAAATCAATCCTTTCCAATATGCAATAGAAATTAAATGTCTAACACTAAAGGATCATACCTCGTACCTTATTCCGGATGGTTGAAGTAGATCCCCGTTGAGCTTTCCAACTTCAGCTTAAATTGATAGATTACTTCCTCAACAACAAGTAAACAATACAAGAATTCTATATATCATGGTGTTAGATCTATTCTAGAATATATAATCAATAATGTATAAGAATTTGACATAATCCCATGGATAAAATATTCATTCAAACACACATTATTGGACAAGAAAAGATATTTCTATTAATATAAATAAGAGATTACAAGATAAAACCTCTGTCGGCACATCTGCGAACCGGAGAAACTGAATCCCCCACTTGGGCCTCCACCACTTCAACCCTCCATCTCTAGATAGCAATCTCATAAGCAAAAGGCAAGCTTGGGAAGAACACAAAAGTGCTCCAAGGGACAAAGGGATGCAGACTCAAGCATAAGTTTTGGCAACAATGGACTATAGTTTCTTTGCTCTCAATTCTCTCATATGCCTTCAATGTACCAAGGATTTCCTTATATAGCTTTTCAAAGGGGTAATGAAAGGTCAAATCCGAGTGATCTCAAGGCATAGGGAATGCTAGGAGTCAAGTGAGTTGGATCCATGTCAAGGAAAACTCCAAAAGGATTTGGATTTTGTACACATTTCGATGTACATGGTTTTAGTGGTCAAACCCATCTATATACGCGATTATAGGTTTAAAAGTTGCGTGTATCATTTTTCACATGTTTTTAGGGATGTTCAGGAAAACATCAAACGGCAAAAAATGGTCTAAGGGGTCTAAGGAGTCTGCAGCGGGACATGGGAAGGCCATACAAAGTCTGATTCACTTGGAGTGGTGAAATCAGCTATAACAGATGCCCCCTAATGTGTGAGGTCATAGGGGTCATACGATGGCCAAAACACATTATAATTCCATCCCAGAAGTGGGGTGATGAAGGATCCCAAATGGAATACCAGCCACCCAATCAGCATAGTACAATAATACAACTCTGCACATAACTGCAAATACATATAGCAGTCCTAGATACATAAGAGTACAATGGCCATGAATAGGCATGATACAAGATATCACATAAGTGGTCATTGCCACGTACAATATACATAGATCATAATCTCCATGATGAAGATATACAAAGGACCATGATCTCAATTATGGCTGAAGATATATAACAGATCAAGATCTCCATAGTGGCTGGAAATATCTGACATATACTGGAATCAAGTCATGAGAGCTGAAATCTCATGAACACTGGCATGATCAAGGAGGTAGCATTTAAGAGATGCCACCAATCTAGAAAGTCTTCTACACAAACCGCTACGAGTACATGTCCTACTATGCGAATAAAGGTGTCGAGGTTGAACATAGTAGTCCATTGTCTGATTACCGGTCATTAATGTATACCGTTAACAGATGCGAGATCGCCCACCAATAATGAAAATGGGAATCAAGGTACTAGAGTGCAAACTAAAAAGTGTGAATAAATGTGTTGAGGTCGAACACTTGAGAGGATCCATCGATTAGGGGACATTGATGTATTCCTAAAATACTGTCGATGGTGAGAGAACCTGCCACTAATGATTGCAAGTCTCAGGGCACTCAAAATGACTCTAGATTCCAATCCCAGAATAAATTATCTGAATTTGATGGGATGAAATCTGCTGGAAGGAGGGCATTAAGGCATCCCCCATAATCCAACATGAGGTACTCAGCAAAGCTGTATAATGTGGAAGGACTCGATCATAAGGTGCACGAACCAGTAACTGTACTGGGAATGGCCAAAATGCAAAGTCAAGAGAACTAAGGAATGGTTGACGTAGGCTTCAACTTCCTTCGAACAAGAGCATAACGGTGTATGGTGACTGAATAAAGGGAGCATAGACTTGATATACAAACTGGGAAATCTCTGCGACACAGGAGGCATCGATAGAGGCTCCATAGGGACTGGAAGCTTAACCAGTTGGTGGAGATAAACTTAGATAAATGAGTACAACTCCTAAAGTCAAACTATAACCCAACCAATGGATGTGATATACAGTGCTCTGTTCGAAGGCAACAGGACTCGACAGCTTCCAAAGATAACATCTTTCTTTGTCCGACTTTTTTGGTTTTTGATTTTTTTGGAATTTTTCAATTATTTCAAAATATTGAAAAAGAATAAAATGGATTTATAGTTACAGACTAGGAGGAGACGAGTGTCATAAGGTAAAAAAAACTAGTTCCAAGTAGTGGAACATACCTATGCTCAATGCAAGGATACATGTGTAGGATATCGACACTCGGGGGAAAATCCCCTCACGGTAAAACGGGAAACAAGTTATGAAGGATATAAAAAATGGCTCTGCATGGCCAGGCATGAGACAATCTTGGGCTATATGGCTTAAATGCAATGTCAAGGGAGCCAGCATAAAGCTTAATAAGGAAGGAAAAGCTCATGATAATGCATTCACAACTTGACATGAGGGAGTCCTGAGGGAAATAGGCCAGCAAAAGATCAAGAGGAGTATGAGGATCTTGCGAAATGTCATGGTAATACTATACAACAAACTCCCACACCTTAAAGGATAAAATGTCAGCATGGGCACCAAATGAAAGTAAGGCGCTAACTAGGGTACCCATGTTAGGTGAAGCTCTAGCACTCATATCATGCCACTTCTAAAACAACAAGAAGGTTCCATGACATAATAGAGTGGGTTCGTACCTAAGGTCATGATGAGATGGTCATAAGGTCATGTAAAATGAAAATGGTGATAAAACCTAACCTATATGCCAGTTTAGATATGATACCTGAGATCGGCACGAACGGGTCAATCCAACGGCTGAAACAACACTGAAAAAGGTCCTCTACATCATGAATTATGTCAAAAATGGTCCAAAATGGTTAGAAAATGTTGAAACTATAGAAAATGTTTGAAATTTTTCTATAAATAGTAAACAATTCAAAATATTATAAAACATTTGACACTTTTACCCATTTGAGCTCGGATTTTCAACAGCGAATTCTAGGAGATCCAGCTGGCGGAATCCACTACCATTTCTTCCAGGTATTTACCCATGCTCTTCTCTCCCATTTCAATGTAATTTTTATCAAATTCCATGGTCAATTAAGCTTTCTAGGAAAAACTAAAAAGAGCGTTGTGGCCCACGCGAAAATCGAGGGTTTTTCCACGTATAGGGGTGGATATATGCGGAAAATTCCCCCAAAGCCGCGTACATACGCAGCTATTTTGAAAACAATCATGTATGAGGCTGCGCATAAGGATTTTTCAATAATCTAATGGAAAAATTTGCAATTTCTTGTGTAGGATGGTCCTAGAGTGGAGAGAGTGTGAACATGGTGAGGTAGAGGAAGCAGTAAGGGCCAATCTAATGGCTCAACAAGCTCTACGTGCATGTGGAATATACAAGTTTTGGTGTCTTGGTGGTTTGAGGGCCAAACCAAGACTATTACAGATGCTAGTGGATTACTGGGATCCAAACTTAGAGTCCTTCCAAATAGATGGGATGTCCCTCACCATAGAGGTGGAGGACATATACTTCATTACTGGGATTTCTAGACGAGGGGAAGTGGTGAACCTTCATTCTCATGGTGGGCCAGGAGGTGGCCTAACTATCGATGAGTACATTGCAGTGTACTACTATCTAGACACAGAGAAGGTGGGGAGTCAGGTACCTACAAACGCTATATAGGTGCTGAGCCTAAAGGCCATACTATTGACATTGGGTAGGATAGCAAGCTTGGCATCACTCCACCAGCCCTCGCGGCCTCTGATGTTCTATGCAGTGGAGTGCATGAGACCCATAATTTATGATTGGAGCACTACACTACTGAGCAACATGAAACATCAACTCAATGAGTGTTAGACAGGTAGAGTGCAGAACTTCGGGTTCAACAGTATTTTGAACACGTTTTTCTTCGAGCGTGTTCCAGGATTGAGCCCTAGAGTGGATGTTCCTCTTCACGGGGTTCAATATCTGGCCCAACGGCATTGGGAAGATGCTATGTGCATACTGGGGGGTGGTAGGGTGGCCAACCCCTATCCAGCTAACTTCTTTCCATGGTGGCGACAACAGATAGTTGCCATCGATGACTACCCCTATGCGGGGATATATTTCCAGGGGGACCTGGACATGCCGCTACCACTAGGATCGGCATATGGCGATATAGGTAAGGAATCTCGACCCTCTCTTTTTTAATTTTTGAGTTATTTAATTTAATTTTTTTTCTTCTGATTATATGGAATCAAAAAGACATATTTTTGCGTGACAATACATAGTGACATCTACCATTTGTGTGTAGATGTGGGACCATGGCAGCTAGAAGGCTTCTCTTGTCATAGAAGGAGGGGGAGAGGAGATGACATCACAGGTGTGGATGCGGAGCAGATGCTCTAGAGCATTCATACCAATTTTGTGAGATTGACACATAGGGTTCCCATGGTGCAAGTCAAGGACTTGCATGAGGCTATGCAGTGATAGGTGGTGGGTGTACCACGCACATGGGTGTGATTATTTCGACAGCTAGCTAGAGTCGTAGTGACCTTCCATGATCACAACTCTCCTCCTCCATAGGATTAGATACCTGGGAGTGTATACATTTTGTACTACCATGTATTATATGTTGGTGGCTCGAAAGCCCTAATTTTGTATCATGACACTATGTATTACCACATTTTGGATGTATATATAAAAAGTTTTATGGTGATCGGTTTATTTATTTACCTGTGTAAAAATTGTGTTTGTGATTAATTTATTGTGAATGAAACAAATGCCAATCTAACACGTAGTTAGCATATGAGTCAGCAACTTGATTATTATTTCTTGGAATATATATATATATATATATATATATATATATATGTTATATTGTCAAATTTCTGTTCTAATAATCTCACACGTAAGAATCTTCTTAATAATGTCGGATCTCTAACATGGTACAAACCATTAATCTATGACACTACTAACTCCGAATCAAGACGTACCTCAAGAGAGAGAATGCCATGTGAAATGGCATCCCATAGAAGCTCAATAACGACACTATATTCAGCAACATTGTTGGAAGATGTCCGTAGACATACACCTCCTGAAGATAGTACCTGACCCATAGGAGTGTAAATCACCCAAGCAGCAGAGGCTGAGTGTTGAGTGTGACGGCTCCCACCATCCACAAATCCTATGCAGGTGGAAGATTCCATTGACATCTGCCAAAAGAAATGGAAACTAATCACAAACCCGATCACGATAAAAAAAGACCTAACTATGCAAAACTGTACAATAATATACAATAACCAGCCTTGGCTGAAAATCATGCATAGTACTTCTTGAGATAGAGCCCATTTCTAGGCTCTGCCAAGGTCGTTCCTCCGTAATCCACTAACTCATAAGCTCCTTTCTCTAAGACACATTTGACCACGTAAGAACCACACCACATGGGTTTAAATTTTCCTGCTCCCAAGGGTTCTTTCAGTTGATCCCACAAAAGGACCAAGTATCCCTCACTAAACCTCCTTGGATGGACAGAATTATCATACTGGACCTTTACGCGATGTTTATTGACCTCTAGAGCCACCAAGGCATCCCGACGTTGCTCATCAAGTTGCTCAAGGTGGACCAAATGCTCCTCCAATGGTGAAGTGTCCGGTAAGAGTTCTACAGCTAGCTTGAAAGAAGGAATCTTGCATTCAATCGGTAATATCGACTCCATTCCATTTATGAGTTGATATGGAGAAAAACCCATGGCAGTCTTAACGGCGGTTCTATATGCCCACAAAGCAGGATATAACATGATGTGCCAATTATTCTTGCTTTGTGCAATGGTTCATTGGAGAATGGATTTGAGTGATTTATTCACTGCTTCTACCTGTCCATTTGCTTGAGGGTAGTAAGAGGAGGAATGCTCTTGTTTATACCCTAACTTTGATGCCAAATCTTCCATCATACAATTCTGAAAGTGTGCGCCATCGTCAGTGACAAGCTCTTTCGAAATTCCGAACTGAGTAATAATTTGGTTGAATACAAAGTGGGCAGCTGTCTCATCATTGGATTTAACTATAGGCATAGCCTCAGCCCATTTCATGAAGTAATCAACAACCACTATAATATGATGGTTCCCCACAGCTGAAGCTGGGTTGCAATCCATAAAATCGATCCCTGACTTAGTGAAGAGACTGGTGGTGATAATGGGATGTAATGGGGCAGGTTTCGAGTGCATATTACGTGTGAACACCTGGCAAGGGTGGCACCTCTTGACCACATCTACACAATCCTTAAAGATCAATGGCCAGAGATAACCTGCTCTTAAGATCTTTTGAGCTATAGAAAGACCAGATAAATGACCACCACACGCCCCTCCATGGCAATCATTCAGCACTACCTTAGCCTCTTCATGAGTTAAACAACGTCATAAAATGGAATCTACCCCACAAGGATACAGAGTGTTATCAACTATGAGGTAGTTCTTAGAGACATGACGTAATCATTGTCGTTCATCTCATGAGAGGTGAGTAGGGACCTTCAATGTTTGTAAATATATTATGATATCCCCATACCATGGGTCTAAAGTTGAGATTAAGAAGATGTGTTCATCGACAAACGTATCTTCACAAACCAACTCCTCAGCCTCGCTTGGGAAATCCAATATAAGCTCTGCAAAAATTAAAGACTTCTTTGATTTTGTTGAAACAAATTTGAGATTGAATTCCTGTAGAATGACAATCCATTTATTATATTTTCCCCCAATCATCCTTTGAGTGAGGACGAATTGAAATGGATTGACATGGGCTACAACCAAGGTCTGGTGAAGGAGAATATAATGTCTCAATCGCTGAACTGCATGTATGATAGCTAAAGCAAGCTTCTCGACATGAGAGTAATGAATCTCTGCATCAATAAGGTTTCATATCATATAGTATATGACATGCTCTTGGAGCTCCTCATCCTCTTGAACCAAAACCATACCAATCATCTCTAAAGACGTAGCCACATAAAGTAGAAAATCATGGCTATAGTCCAAGGGACTAATCACCGGGGCTGATGCTAGGGATTGCTTGAGTGCATCGAAGGACTCCTGGGCTTGCTCATCCCAACAAAAGGGGGTGTCCTTCTTTAAGAGACGCATGAAGCCTCTAGTCAAATTGGCAAACTTGACAAAAAATCTTCGTAAGAATTTTTCCATGCCTTGCAAACATTGAATATGACGAATATTCTTTGGGGAGACAACTGAAGTATTGCCTCAACCTTCAAAGGGTCAAATCTTATGCCCTCTTTAGAAACGATGAATCCTAACAAACGACTCGACTTCACACAAAATATGCACTTATGAGGATTTAATCTAACCAAATAGTGCCGACATCTTTCGAATACCAATCTCAAGTGATAAGGATGACGCATTCTAATATGAGAATGAGCAACAAGGTCATCCAAAAATACTTCGATAATTGACTTGAGATCGTGGAAGATCAAGGTCATTTCCTGCTGAAATGTAGCTCCGGGGTTTTTAAGGCCGAAAAGCATTTTTCGATATGTTGGTCCTCAGGTTTAATTTGTAAGTCATTATACCCGAAAAAGCTATCCATAAAGGAAAAAACCTCGCTACCCACACACTCATCCAAAATCTGATCAATAAATGGTGTGGGTAAATTTTCCTTAAGACAAGCACGATTTAAATCATGGAAATCAGTACATATGTGGATCGCTCCCTGTTTCTTATCCACCGGAACAGGGTTTGAAACCCACTCTGTCAAGGGAATATGATAGATAAAATCGACATTTAACAACTTTTCTATCTCTCCCTTAATCGTGAGTGCTTTCCTTGGATTCACCGCATCCAACTGTTGTCAAACAGTCTTAGCGTTGGGTTAAGTCTTAATCTCGTGCTCGATAATACAAGGATCAACACCTGGCATTTCATTGTAAGACCAAGCAAAGATATCACGTAATTCTTTAAATAGCTAGGTGTATTATAGAATCTCAGCATGGGAACATTTCGCCCCAATATAGGCATTCTCTATCCTTCCAGGATCACGACAGATGTTGATAGGAATCATTGAAGATATGTTAACCATGTTTCCATCATCCATCTGACCAGGAGAGCTTAATGGAACCATAGGACTACCAACTCTCTCACTAAGAATTGCCCTAAAATCCTCATGCTCCAAGTGGTCAAGATCGAGAAGAAAGTATGATCTATGATGGAGTTCCTCCCATGGTGGCTCAACTCCTGACATAGCCTCAATAATCACTTCATATAAAGGGAAAATCGTATCAAGGCAGCCGTGCGCATGAGAATACTGTATTGCCCATGTCGACAGCACATAAGGGTACTCCTCTTCCGTCCACGAAGAGGAAGGACTAGGCTCTGCAACACACTCGAGGTTAGCTTAATAAGCCATCATAGTTGTAGGCAGCAGCACGTCCGTCACGATGGGCTCACTTAGAGTACTCGGTGTAGGAAGAATCCAAGGATATTCCATATGACTCATGCGAAAAGACACTGATCTCATAGCTGTCAAAGCCTCACCAGAACTAGAACCTATCATAAGAATCAGTGCAGGAAAACTAAAGCTTCCCATGAGGGATGGATACATGCCTACACCCACACTCCCAGTTGCCGGCTGAGAGTGCTCAACAATCGGGATCAAAGCTCCTGAAGATGTGGTAATAGATGGATTCTTGAATGTCATTTGATCAACTGTGATTATCTTCCCGTTATGTGGAAATCACACAACGTGAAATAGGGAAGAAGCAACGGCTTGCATACTGTACATCCAATTCCTACCCAGCAAGAGATTGTAGTCAAGGGGTGCATCAACCACCTCGTCCTCTATCGCAACAGTATTCCCTCCCAAATCGACTTTATGGGAAGGAATGATTTCATGCAGCCTAAATGATCTCCCATTAAACGCAGTTAACATGGTTGCTGATTTAGACAACTTAGGGGAACCTAAACCCTTCCAACATGATAAATACATCACAGAAGCAGCAGCACCTTCGTCAATCATAGTGCACCTGATGATCATATTAAGACATTCTACGTGAATCAAAAGAGACACATAGTAAGGCAAGTGAGGCTGAAGTCCTGTGGTTTCAAATTTAATCACGGAGGAAGAATCATCATCGTTCACACCAAGGGAAGAAAGAAACACCTTCCTTTGTGAAGGACAACTCTGAAGCACTTCCAATGCAGACATTGCATAAGGAGTGTGGCCCAAATCCTCAACAACTAAATAGTTCTGGGTGGCTCAGGCATTTGGATTGTGCCCTGAATGCTTAAGGACTCCCTTAGGAATGCGAGGTGAAACTTCAGGTTTATCCACAGGTTTCTCAATATGCAAAGGATACCCTAGTGGATCAGGTTCTTTTCCTAGGATGGGTTGTGATGAACCATAATCTTTCGCACGGGTCACAACTTTTGCAGCACGGACCATGTTAATGCAACCATGACCACTACCCTCCAGCAGATCTTGATCAGCACCAAACTAGTCATGGGACTTTGAGTTCATATTTTGATTATGTGGTAAAGGGTTAGTTAGCACAGCTGGTCCCTATGCCAAGAACCTCAAAGCTTCATCAATACGAGGGCACAAGTAAGTGAGGTGATCGTCCTTACATAACTTGCAAGGGAACTTAACCTTACGTTTAGCTTTCTTGTCCCCCCAACATTACAGCCGTTCTTGTCATTATTATTAGCATTCTCATTATTATTCCCACCCTTACGATTATTCTAACCTTTTTTCTATTTCGTCTGGGGTCCTGGTTACCCTTTTGGTTCGACGATTGCACAGAACATACACTCACCGTTTGGGCAGGTTGAGACGAAGCCGAGGCTTGTCTTGAAGCATATTGGTTGATTGACAATTGACTCACTTGTTTTTCAACCAAATCTGTAGGTTTTTCACTTGCACAACCCACAATGCCATCGGCATGTGGTCCAGGTTTAACTTTGGGGTCAAAACTAGAATGTGGAGCATTGGGAATAGTCTCATATAACAAACCGGACTGAGCATAAATCAAGTCCAGTTCCTGCACCCTAAAAATTGTTTATTCCTCATTCTACACTCCGAATGTAGAAACATCCTTCGCTATATATGGCAATAACAACTTGAGGAACCATTCGAGGAGGAATTCCGGTGGTATAAAGGCTTTAATTAACCTCTTCCATCTACGCCACTCTTGAATATGATCCAAGATATGTGTGGCTTTATCCTGCTGAAATGTCTATAAGAGTTCAATACCAACATCATAGCACACTGGTAGCTAAAAGTGGTTAAGAAAAGTCATCTCAAGGTCATCGAAAAAAGCGAATGCCACCCTAGGTATCTCTATATTCCATTTTGCGATAGGCCCTGTAAGGGTGTGTTGAAATATTCTCAAATGGATTGAGTCCGGATGTAAGGAATTCGAAGAGCACCATAGGTGAAACATAGTAACGTGTTCGCTCGGATCCTCTCCCAGTTTTCCCTTGAAATTAGGTATGTCCGAGGGAAGCTTAGTAGGGACAGCCGGCCAAGCTAGGTCATGAGCTATAAGATCATTTGTTAATCTTAACAAGTCAGGAAGATTTAGCGTCGTGAGGAAAGGGAGCCTAGGATGATGACGTCGATGGAACACACCCTGATTCATATAGGTCTGATTACCACCATGGCCTTAGCCATAGTGCCCTCCTCCTGTTTGACCCGTATAGGGTGGCGTGGAAGCACCATAGTGTGGTGGACCTTGACTATTAGGAGCTACAAAGTCGTAGTTTAGAGAATAGGAAATTTGTTGATACCTGCCCCCATAAGGTGAAGAACCTTGTCCATACTACGTCCCATAATAGGGCCCATAATTCATCGCATGAGATGTCCCATGAGACACTCTGTAAAGAGGAACATACGCTCCGGAAGTAGGAATATACACTCCAGAAGTGGGAATATACACTCCTGAAGTAGGAATGTGACCTCTAGAAGTATGAGCATGACCTCCCAAAACAACGGGTGGTACATGAAGCTGAGACACAACCGGTCTAGTAATCACAGTATGGACATAACTCATAGCAATGTTTCAGCCTGAAGGACCACGTGATTGAGGTGGGGGGTGAACATTTAAAGAACTAGGGATAGAGGATGAAGGGATCTGTGTGATTAAGTATGTACTATTACCTATAGTCACTCGTCTCAGGTCCGGTATCCTAATAGGATCACTAACCCTAGACCTAGGAGGGATATGTGATGTAACTTCCACCACCGGGATGGAAGGTGCAATGTGACTAGTGCTCCCAAACCTCTCTGCATGGTAAGGAATGAGAGTTCCCCCAGGCATAGTGTTAGGCTCGAAGTCAGATTCGACATGAAATGCCAAATCATGCATAGGAAAACTAGGTATACCATAACTACCATAGCTAGTGCTGGTGGGTTCAAAATGAGTCTCGGCATCCTCCAGCATTCCATACCGGTAACGTGTCAATGGGGAATCAACCCTAGAGTGAGTAGGTCCATCATGAAAGGTTCCTATCTCAGAAATCATAGGGCCTAACTTAGCCAAGTCGGGTGAAGGATCGTAAGTAGGAGTAAACTCCCCATTGTCTACATGAATGGGAGAAGGTGGTTCAGGGATACCTTATATATGGTCTCCCATGGTGTGTGAATCAATTTGCGAAGTAATCCGCTTGTACTATATAGGTCTCTCTTCCAAAGGATGAGGAGAAGTAGAAGGCGAAAGTCCTACTAAACAACAAGAACGGCGAGGAGCCATACCCAAATCCCCAATGACTCAAAAAATAGAAAATACTCTCTATTTACGCAAACCCTAGGAAAGCTATCATGCACAGAGTAATCACTAATAAAATCTAAACCCAAATGCAAGCAATCAAGGGCAGGATAAGTGAGCTCTCGAATGAAGCAGGTATGTCTCACCTAGGAGAGGCTTGAGACCCCCATACACAACAAGCGGAGGTACGTAACCAATTATTGTGGCCCTTGGTTTCAATGCATAAAGAGACTATGCTGTCTGACCCCAACCTGGCCAGGTTACCCACAGAATAACCCCTACAAAGTAATCCCTCGATATCCTAGGTATGGCCACTAAGGTCACCTCAATATAATCAACAGAAACTCTCGAAAGAGCCCCCAGATATGAATACAATCCTGGAAATATCTTTGGTGCTACTCAGTTATGACTAGGGGTCATCCCAATCAATAACCGCTCACACTGCCTCGTGCTTAACTCCCTTTTGAGAGGAGGATCTTGAGAAACACTGGTTATACCAAGGATTTCACACACTCACCTGGACAGACACATACATGTTGTTGTTTAGTGATCTTGGAGAATTTACTCACAATGAACTATTCCAAGATCCTAAAACCTAAGCTTGTTGTGCACCCTATAAAAGAAATGAGTGTAGTTCATTTTAATTTAAGCGTTGATTTTAATTGGCTTTATTACTCAAAAGAGGGATATGGCCGTGCAACTAATGGTGTTATGACACAACATGAATTAAAATGCACACCTAACAATCAATGAAAATGCATTGTGTCCATGAAAATAGGGTATGCTACTACATGTAACGCACAATTTTTCTTCAAATGATGAATGCAATCTTTCCTATATGAAATCCTAACTAATACTCCAAAGAAAATCTAGTGCAATTACAATGCACAATGCAAAATGCAATGCATGATGATAAGCAAATATTTTTGGATTTTTTGAAATAAAATGAGATATAAAAAGCAAAAGAATGATTCTACAACCCCCAAACCTTGGAAGCACACTCAAACAGCACTCAAGCAAAGAACTAAGGTAAAATAAATCTAATGCACTAATCTCAAACAAAAAATCGAAAATGCCATGATGAGAACCTTCTTAAAAAAAAAATTAGCCTAAAAAAAATGTCTCTGGTAAGAAACAGAGGTATAAATAGATTTAGGAAGTGCCAAAAAAGACTTAGCAAACATCAAATTTCACCCAGCAACCATTTAACTTCTACAAAAAGGAAAAACTAAGGGCATACGCGACTGTCGTAGTAATCCCATGTGTATACGCGGAAATCACAGAGAAACCCGCGTGTATACGCGACTATGAGTTAAAAACTCACGTACATGAAGAAAGGTGCATAAAAATCAAGGAAAACAGATAGGCTGAGACAAACTTCAAACCAATCAGACACTACCAAGCAAACATGCCCCTAGACCCGACACAGAAACAAGAGAGAAAGAGCAATTCAAATTCATTAAATGCTTGATAGAACAACCCCCAAAGGAAAACTACTAGGAACTCCCTATCAGAGTCGCCAATTCTGTTACAGAGACAAATTCCTATGGCTTGGGGTACCACAACAGACAACTTGACTCTAGAAATCAATCATTTCCAATATGTAATAGAAATTAAATGTCTAACACTAAAGGATCAGACCTCGTACCTTATTCCGGATGGTTGAAGTAGATCCCTGTTGAGCTTTCCAACTTCAGGTTGAATTGATAGATTACTTCCTCAACAACAAGTAAACAATACAAGCATTCTATATATCATGGTGTTATATCTGCTCTAGCATATATAATCAATAATGTATAATCATTTGACATAATCCCATGGATAAAATATTCATTCAAACACACATTATTGGACAGGAAAAGATATTTCTATTAATATAAATCAGATATTACAAGATACAACCTCTGTTGGCACATCTGCGAACCGGAGAAACTGAATCCCCCACTTGGGCCTCCACCACTTCAATCCTCCATCTCTAGATAGAAAGCTCACAAGCAAAAGTAAAGCTTGGGAAGAACAAAAAAGTGCTCCAAGGGACAAAGGGATGCAGACTCAAGCATAAGTTCCGGCAACAATGGACTATAGTTTCTTTGCTCTCAATTATCTCATATGCCTTCAAGGTACCAAGGAGTTCCTTATATAGCTTTTCAAAGGGGTAATGAAAGGTCGAATCCGAGCGATCTCAAGGAATAGGGAAGGCCAAGAGTTAAGTGATTCGAATCCATGTCAAGGAAAACTCCAAAAGGATTTGGATTTTGTACACATCCCGATGTACACGGTTTTAGTGGTCAAACCAGCGTATATACGCGATTATAGGTTTAAAAGTCACGTGTATCATTTTTCACATGTTTTTAGGGATGGTAAGGAAAACATCAAAGGACAAAAAATGGTCCAAGGGGTCTAAGGAGTCTGTAGCGAGACAGGGGAAGGCCATACAAAGTGTGATTCACCTGGAGTGGTGAAATCAGCTATAACAGTGCCCTAGTTTATCAACGTTCGATCTACGGGATATGTTGAAGGTTGACTCATTATTAATGAGATATCAAAATAATTTCATCATATTGGGTGGACTATTAAAACTACCTTTCAGATGTAGATCAAGCCATGAATACAACCATGCTAAGGCTTTGTTCCCAGTGAACCAAAAAAGAAACTTGGCCCCACCCTCATACACTCAAGCTAAGAATAAGGTTTGCTAATAGCTCACGAGTACCATACTCTAATGCTACTACTGGAATGGAATAAAGGAAATGATATATATATTCATTATAAAAGTACTCTCTTGGAGTTCTTGGCCTATAAATACATTAGATCTATTTTTTAAAATATTTGTGAAAATATTGGATTCTACAACTTACTAACTCATAAAGTTTAGAAGTTTCTTTTCCAAGTTATTCAATCATAGAAACAACTTGATAAATCAAACTATTTAAGGTAAGTTTATAGATAAGATAGAACAAAGTTTGCATGAATGTATGGTAATCACTATCATCAACTAAATGTGTGTGTGTGCACATGCATACTATTGGAGACATTTACCATTGTACTCACTCTTTCGGTCAAATTGGCCTAGTTAAACCACTATCCTAAGTTTAATTGACATTAGTGGAGCATTAATTACCATCATCCCAGTCACTCCCACGCCTACCTACAGTCAAGGAGGATAACTTAGCCTTCTCCTACAGTCAAGGAGGATAACTGGAGCACTCCAGGGGTGATCTGTGTGACATTAATGCACCTAATTGCTAACTGGTGGTTACTTTCAGTTCAACAAGTCAATCACAGTCAGTTAAGGTGCCTCCATTCATTAAATATATTATTTAATGATTATTTATTATTATTTAATGAACTGGAGTTAACAAGGCACCTCCACCAACTTCTGATGGTCAGTTCAGCTTCAGTTAACCTCATCAGGGTTCATTGGAGTCATGCAGTACTAGCACTTGATGGTTGGTTTGATATGACATGTGTTTGATCTCCTTCAGTTGAGATTAAGTCATTTATTGCACTCCAACTTCAATTAGGGTTTGGTGAGTCAATTAGGGTTTTGGTCAAGTGGTTAACTGAGTGAGAATACATGGCAAAGAGTCAGTTAAGCTAGATTCACTCATTGAATTCGAATTGTCCCTTAGGTATTCAAATTATTCATGCAGTTAAGACATTTCTTAGCATGGAAATTGTAATCCATTATTGTTTATAAAATATACAGAGAGGAAACCTATTTTGGTTCCAGTTCTTTCCAATTCATGAGTATTTGTTAATAATTCTTTGATGATTTTGATTCCTAGTTCCTATATCATGTGCAAGAATTAATATGGTATCAGAGCTTACGGCGGAACGAAGAACAATCTCTCAAGAACAATATTTTTGACAGATTTCTCCATGAGAAGTGAGCAATAGCTCAAAATTCTAGCACTGCACCAGAAACCAAGGCTTACCACTCAATATCCAAAGTAAAGAACTTGTTGATCAAGCTTGCTTGATTGACTATGCTAGGTGTGATGAAAGCCTAGAATGTGTAGGCTGTTCGACCTTATTTTTCCCTTTCGGTTTTGGTTTTCAGGTTTCTACAGGTGAAGCATTCGCTACAGGATATCGAGATGGCCTCCTCAGTACCTCTGTTGACTCCATACAATTTCCACACATGGAAAATAAAAATGGAGCTTCAGCTATATTCCAAAGGACTCTTTAGAATCGCCATGGACACTAAAGTTGAGCCTAGATCAGCCATAGAAAAATCAAGATTCTTGAACAAAAAGGATGAAGCCTTTGGTTTCTTGTGCCTCTCAATTTCCGAGGACCTTCTCTTCCATCTTATGGATCTGAAGACACCGAAACAAATATGGGACAAATTGGAATCTCTGTATGGAAAGCATGATGACATGAGAGTTTATCAACTCGAAAATGAACTCATGTCTCTCCAACCTTCCAATTTCAAGACTCTGAATGATTTCTTTACAAAGTTCAAGCATAATGTTTTTCTCTTGAAGTAATGAAAAGTGGAGAAGGAAGATTATCAACTCAACCTAGCCATCCTCTCCAAACTTGGGGCTGATTATTCAATTTTTGTTTCTACATTCCGTGCGTGGAATCTCACAACTCCCGGATGGAAGATGCCTACACTCGATGCCTTCATTGAGTCCCTAACTAGTGAACATGACAAGCTTGTCCAGATGGGGATCATCCAATCTTCCCATGATCAAGCCTTCCATGTATCAGGGCCCAAATATATGAAGGGTAAAGGAAAGTAGCATAAAAATTAGAAAACTAAATTTGATGCTCCAAAGCCTAGATTTGAAAATCAGCAGTATGATGAATCTTCCCGCTCAAGGAAGAAAAAAGGTAAAGGGCACAATGGGAAAGAAAGAGTCAGGTGTTCTTACTATGGGAAGGGTTTTCACCCTGAACATGCCTGCATGAAGAAAAATATTGATGAAGCAACCTCTCTCCTTGATAGGAATCACATCAATCTTCCGGAGAGATTTCAGAGGAGAGATCACCAAGATTGGGAATCACAGCATGAGAAAGGTCATGCCCTCATGGAAAGCACTTCGAAGTCCAAATCACTGCTGATTGACAGTGGAGCTTTGAATCACATGATGGCTGAAAAATACTCCTTTTCATCCTTGGAGACCAGCAAATCCATCCCCATCCACTTGGGAGATGACTCCACCATCATTACCAAAGGACAAGGTACTGTAAATCTAGAAAATGGTTTTTTTTCTAATGTTTTGTATGTACCATCTCTAGCAGCAAATATCCTTAGTGTCTATCAAATGACACATATAGGAATTCCTAAAAGGGTCTCTTTCAGCCCAAATTATGTGGGAGAAAACAAAAATTGCATCCGGGAAACTCATTGTAAAAGGCCATGCAAATCATCATGCAAAATCCTATGAGTTCTCTCACTTTGTTGTGGATGCAAAGCCCACCGCTTTTCTAACTCATGGAAATGAGGTTAATAGGATTTGGCATGAAAGGTTTAGCCATCTTAATTTAAAATATTTGTAGTGATTACAGAAAAACTCCATGGTTGAAGGCCTTACGGTCATCAAGGCAACCACGGGAGTCTGCAAGGGCTGTGTGATTGGAAAACACCCTGAGCACAAGTTCGATCGGGGGAAGGCAAACTGAGCTACAAGCATATTGGGGATGATACATTCTGATATCAGTGGTCCAATGCCTATCACATCCATGAATGGATCAAGGTACCTCCTTACCTTTATTGATGATTTTTCAATGTATACATGGGTTTTCTTTCTCAAAAAGAAATAAGAAGTATGTGAGAAATTTTCTGAATTGAAGGCTTTGATCGAAAATGCCTCTGGGCTTAAGATCAAGATCTTGATATCTGATAATGGAGGTGAGTATGTCAGTAATTATTTGCTATACATTTTCTACCAAAGTGGTATTCAGGTCCAACATTCAATTCCCTACACTCCCCAGCAGAACGGAGTAGCAGAAATGAAGAACCGGTCTCTCAAAGAGATGACCACTTGTACGTTGGAGTCAAAGAAGATTGCTGAAAATTTGTGGGCTGAAGCCATGCATTTTACAGCATACATTCATAATAGGGTGCCACATTCATTAGTGAAATAAAAGACTCCTTTCGAAGCATACTTTGGACACAAGCCAGATGTGTCGAACCTACGGGTGTTTGGGTCCACTGCATGGGCCCGGATTCCACTTGATAAAAGAAGGGATTTGAAACCGCAGAGCATAGAATGTATGTTTATTGGATATACTGATGAATCTAAATGATTCAAGCTGTTGGATATCAATACCAAATAGATCATCATCGAGATAAGTGTCAAGTTCGATGAGCCTCTTCAGGAGGTGGAACTAGTGGAGGAGAAAACTGCTGAAATTCCTTCCTATTCCACTGAATATTTGGATGATGAAATTGGGGATGATGACTCTGATTTGGATCCTATGATTTATGATATCAGTGTGCAACAAACATCAGATATTTAATCAGAACCTGAAGTGCAAAATCATCTTCCTACATGGGCCCGACAGACACTCTCCTCTGTAGGAGACAACATTGGAAATCTGGATGATCCAAGGAGAACCCGGTTTGATTTCCAAAGAGCAGGTATTGCACTCTCTTGTTCTGATAATTTTCTTTCCAAAAATTGCTATTTGATGATTATTTCAGATCCAAAATCCTACTACCATGCTCGGAAGGATCTGAGATGGCAAGTTTCCATGGATCACCCATGGATGAAGAGATGACTTCTGTTTAGAAAAACACTACTTGGGAGCTAGTTCCTCTTCCTCCAGGAAAGAAATTGGTTCAATGCAAGTGGGTGTTTCGGACAAAGGTTTTTTTTGATGGAAGCACCTACAAATATAAGGCAAGGCTGGTAGAAAAATGTTTCTCTCAATTCCAAGGAGTGGACTACCATGAGACCTTTGCACCGGTTGCAAAAATGGACTCCATCCGCCTTGTTTTGGCTATTTCCGCATCCAAGCATTGGGAGGTGCATCACATGGATGTTAAGTAAGCCTTTCTACATGGAGATATTCATGAGTAGATATACATCAAGCAGCCTGAGGGCTACATCACTGATCCATCTTTGTTTTGCAAGCTAAAGAAGTCACTATATGGGTTAAAAAAGGCCCCAAGAGAGTGGTATTCCAAGATGGATGCCTTCCTTCTCTCGCAAAACTTTCAGATATGTAGATCAGATCCAAATGTGTATTTACAGAAGCATGATGGTCATATAATTATCATTGTTTTATATTTTTATGACTTACTGATCACAGGTAGCACAGTTGCGTCCATTTCAGCCATCAAAACTGCTCTCCACAATGCCTTTGAAATGAGTGATTTGGGGCTTCTAAAACAATTTTTGGGGCTTGAAATTGAGCAAAATTATGATGGGATTATGGTCACTCAGTCAAAATAAATTTTAGACCTGTTATTCAAGCTTAACATGGATGAATGTAGGCCTACACCATTCCCTTTCCTTTCATGGATCATCCTTGAAGAAGGAAACAACACACCTCCCATGGACTGCACTATCTATCGACAACTGATTGGTAGCTTGTTGTACTTGAAACATTCTAGGCCTTATATTTGTTATGACATGAATTCTCTATCAAGATACATGTAGCAGAATCATGATCTTCATTGGAAGGCAGCCAAGAGGATCCTCCAGTACATTCAGGGAACCAGGACCTACAACATTCACTATGCTGCAGATTCCGAGCTAGAGCTGGTTGGATACACAGATTCTGAGCTAGAGCTGGTTGGATACACAGATTCTGATTGGGTGGGTGATTCTATTGATCGGAAGTCAACTTTTGGATATGTATTCATGTTTGGTAGTGGCCCTATTTTCTGGTCAAGCAAAAAGCAGGCTGCCATAGCACTATCTTCAGTAGAGGCTGAGTATCGAGGAGCGGTGAATGCTTGCATCCAATTAGTTTGGTTGCAAGGCATTCTTTCAGAGTTTGATATTGGTAGTACTTTGTCCACTGTCCTCTTTTGTGACAACTAGAGTGCTATTAATATATCCACTGATCCAGTTACCAGGAAGAGGGCCAAACATATAGAGATTCACATGCACTACATCAGGGAGCTAGTGCATGATAGGACCATCATTCTGCAATACTGCTCAACTGATGAGCAGATTGCAGACATCTTCACCAAGATATTTTTAGAAAATAAGTTCACTTACCTCCGTTCACTGTTGGGGGTGAGCTCATCAGGGTGATCCAGACTACTTTCAGTGTTCAGCTTGAGGGGGGGTTTTTTCCCACTGGGTTTTCCCTCTTTTCCTCACTTAGTTTGTTTTGAGCATTGTTTTAGTTTCTTTATTGTACAGGGTGACCTATGGCCTTTGTTTCCAGGGCCCTAGCATTTTATGCATTTATGTTTTCTAGCTCTTCCTGAGTATAGCTTAAGGGGGGGTGTTGGAGACATTTACCATCATACTCACTCTTTCGGTCAAATTTGCCTAGTTAAACCACTATCCTAAGTTTAATTGAAATCAGTGGAGCATTAATTACCATCATCCCAGTCACTTCCATGCCTACCTATAATCAAGGAGGTTAACTGGAGCACTCCAGGGGTGATCTGTGTGACATTAATGCACCTAATTGCTAACTGGTGGTTACTTTCAGTTCAACAAGTCAGTTACAATCAGTTAAGGTGCCTCCATTCATTAAATATATTATTTAATGATTATTTATTATTATTTAATGAACTTGAGTTAACAAAGCACCTCCACCAACTTCTGATGGTCAGTTCAGCTTCAGTTAACCTCATCAGGGTTCATTGGAGTCATGCAGTACTAGCACTTGATGGTTGGTTTGCTATGACATGTGTTTGATCTCCTTCAATTGAGATTAAGTCATTTATTGCACTCCAACTTCAGTTAGGGTTTAGTGAGTCAATTAGGGTTTTGGTCAAGTGGTTAACTGAGTGATATTGCATGGAAAAGAGTCAGTTAAGATAGACTCACTCATTGAATTCAAATTGTCCCTTAGGTATTTGAATTCTTCATGCAGTTAAGCCATTGCTTAGCATGGAAATTGTAATCCATTATTTTTTATAAAATATACAGAGAGGAAACCTATTTTGGTTCTAGTTATTTCCAATTCATGAGTATTTGTTAATAATTCTTTGATGATTTTGATTCCTAGTTCTTAGATCATGTGCAAGAATTAATAAATACATAGTTCAATCAAACAAAAGAAAACATAATTATACCTTGATTTTTGGAGCTTCACACCGTCTTCTTCTGCTTTACCTTTCAAAACATCATTCAACATACTTCAAATTCTGTCATGTGGCAATAGTTTCATGTTAGGACCCATCAAATAAATATTTGTTTGTTTATGAAAATAACAAAACCAATCTAAATAAACACAATACTATTCAACTGTTCAAGTAAATTAATTGTTAATAATAGATCACCTGATAAAATATGGAGAACCGAAAACACTATGTATATATGGTCATTGATCACATCAAAATGCCATTTCATGCCTATTAACTATGAAAATTTTTCTCAATTCTATTTGTAACAAGTTCCAATGGAGGAGCCAAATAGCAATAGTAAAAACTAAGCACTAAAATTATAGAAATATTTGTTTTTAATGTATTATTCCTTACCATCCACTGAGATCCTCTCTGTTTCAAGAATAATTTCATATTCTCTACTAAACATGACAAACCACGTGAAGGTTGAATCTTGTATGAACCCCCCCCCGCCCTCATATCACTCTCAATTCCCCAAACCCAATGCATCTACTTGCAAATAACAATTTACTTCAAATTATTTCACTCAATAGTTGAAAGAAGATTTCATTAAATCATTCATTAAACTGTTCAATCATTCAAAAGCTAAAAAAAAATCATTAAACAATTCATTTAGTCAATAGCCTATAAAAAAATTAGTAAACCATTCATTCACAAAACAGAGGAAAAACCATGTAAATTTTTTTATTATAAATAAGAATTACTCAAAATTTCTTTAGTCACTTACTTATTACTTATCTTCTCTTTAAATAGTTAGTCAAAAGAACATCATTTGAAATCTGATCCTCGGTCTCCCTATTAGACTGCTTGCAAGGTTGAACTTGCGGCGAGGGACGATGAATTTTTGCAATATTGTCGAAATCTTTCATTAATATATATATATTTTTTAGAAATACAAGTAATTCATTTTAAAAAACATTACAAAGGTGTTTTTCTACCTGGCATGGGCACATAAGCATGTTCATCATTATCCTGTACAGGCTTAACCTGTTCAGTGTTATCTGCATCTACATACTCTGTAGTTGAATTGTGTAGAATTTGAATTAATGTTCGTCACCTCCAATTATCTATACAAAATAGTAGCGTATTAATAAATTCATTACCATGAATCGAAGCATGATCTTCATATGGTTGGTATACATCCCTTACATGAACGAGATCATTACTTTCCTACTGAAAAAGGAATAAATAATTTATGTTAATTTTTTATACTGAATAAATTGCATGAGAACTAATAAATTATCATTAAACTATATAGTTTTTATATACTTGTGCACTAGATGGATCAACAAAAGATCATATATTATTCCCATACAAGCTTCTCCAATGTTCAACAAAGGGGTCAAAGCCCTATTCGAAGCCAAGCTTCATGTCTTCCTGAGTGGGAAATTCTTTGAACTGGTCGGCCTACATATTTGCATGATGTTATTAATTTTACATTTTTTGCTAGAATAAAATGAAAATAATTTTATGTATATTATTTGGATGCGCTTTCAAGTTTTTGATAGTTACATATCAAGCTACCAAGTTTGAATAACCACCAGGCCCAAGCTTGTGTTGACCATTTTTTTTGCATTCTTGCCTTGGTGGCCTTAGATGTGTCTAACAGCCTAATCAAGTGTTGAATTACGTTAGTTGATGTTCCAAATTTGATATAAAAGCTAATAATAATAAGGCTTAGCATTACATTTTGGAATGTATTGCACACCTCCATGTTCCTAGTGGTATCTTTCCTTCTTTCCTCAGACCCTTCTCTTTTCCATCTTCCAACAAGGATTTCCACTCCCTATATGGAATCATTGGAGGGCGCTCATACCTAGGGTTCTTTTCTAGGTGAACCCTATACTGGTCTCGTACAATCTTAAGGTATTGTCCATCCTTTTGTAGGACCTTTGATGTATCAAAGGTATCTTTTTCGAACAGACCAACCAAGTGATTAGTCAACTCATCCTTTAAATATTTTTCCTACTTGTCCCATCTTGTGCGGATGGTGGGCCCGAATATATCCAAGGAAAAATCATTCAGATGTTTATAAAATATATCATTTCCTGCAAAACATTAATGCCATCATTAGTCAACATTTAAAAAAATTATCGGTATATTAGACACAAATTATAAAAACTAAATTGAACAATCTATAATCACCTGGAATCTTCTCTATATTTATTGGAACCAGTTCTTCTTTCACCAAAATTTTTGTCACTACTGAACCAGTGCTAGTAACATGAGAAGATCCAGGAAATGCATCCACCTCTCTATCTAACCCTGCATCCACTTCTTCTTCTGTAACATTTGTTGTGGGTCAGTAAGCATCCGTTGCACCCTTTGCTGATCTTGGGGGTGTTGCAGAGCGTGTTTCTCACTATTCAGTGGATAATAAGGGAGCAGTATGTGGTGTACGTGGAGTGGTTTGGTCACTGGGACCAACAACACCTTGACCACAACTGTAAAGGTGCATAAAATCCTGTAAATACAAACCATTGTATTATAATTTCAATAGCATATAAAATTAAATATTATAAAGTTCTAAATGAATTTGCATTATTATTCAGGAACTTACTTGCAATTGTTGACATCTCTATAACAACAATTGAATCATTGATTTGATCTCTTCTATTTGTGGAACTGTTAATGTCAGAAGAATTAGTTCCTTATTTTGTTTTTCCATGGTCTTCTGTAGCACCCTTGACAAGTATGCAGACCTATTAATTTCATTATCTTTCATCAACTATGAGACCTCAAACTGTAAAGAGTCTTGAGATGGTGTTTCATAAACCTAATCCCTTGTCTGCAACAGAAATATATAAACATTACTTAGTCTTTGAAGTAATAGTGTGCCCAAAAAAATATATTAAAAAAATTGTCTATCATGATAGATTCATAAGATTAAATCAAGGTTTACCTGATGACTAGACGAGCATGTGGTCTGATCAACAACTGGGGACTTACCTCGATCATCCACCTACAAAAAAAGTAGAGAACATTATCACAATGAACAAAATATTTTTAAAGCTAACAAATACATAACAAAAATAAACATTATGCTACATGTTTTCTATTTGTACAATTTTGAAGTGTTTAGAATGTGGAATTACATTTAGGTTTATAGGTTTCCTTGAGGCTCCAGTAATCTGATCAATAGTTGGGGACTTTCCCTGGTCATCAACCTGCAAAAAAAACATACAACATTATCATCATGAACGCAAACATAAAAACAAAAAAATACATAACAAAATAAACATTATGCTTCAAGATATACATGTGTACAATTTTAAAGTATTTCAAATGGAGAATTACATTTATGTTTAGCTGTTTCCTTGATGTTGCAGTTGGTTGATCACTAGTGGTTTGGCTTCCCTGATCAACACTCTTCAAGGAAAAAAGATAAGATTTTATAAACGAACCGAATATACTAATACAAATACATAGCAACAGATCTGTTTGTCCATCCTCCATTTATTATAATGGCAATATTGATGTATACTTTCTGCCTTGATTTAGGTCTACTAACATCTACGGAGAGGGAGGTACCCCTTGGATAACCCTGCATCAAAAACATACTAAAATTTACCTAACGAAACCAGAATATTCACTAAAACAATTTTAAAATATAACATTTTTATGTATACTTGTTTCCTCGTGGATCATGTACTCCTCTCACCTTCTACTGGGGTGATGAGCCCTCCATCACCTCCCTGTGAATTCAACATAGAAAATTTATTAGAAAATTATAATTATATGCTAGCAAAAAATCCTATATATGTTAAAATAACTAATAAAAGGTTGGGTAAATTGTTGGATGTACCACAACCATACTAACTGTGTTTGTATCTACGCGATTCAAATTGTAATTAATAAGCAGTTCTTCACCAACAGCTATTAATTTAATGGCACATATAAAGACATGGTTTCCTTCACGCGACTCAAATATGTAGTTGGGTTGCTTAAGTGCAGACCCTGGTTGTGTACTCTTTATAAACCCCACAATATTACCAGTTTTTTTTGGCCTTTCATCAATCTACAATGTTGCTCCTTTATTTTGAGCTTTGTCTTTCAGTTGCATATAATTTGCTGACAACCCATATCTATGCATAATTTGTGTACATTGGACTAGGAGCATCCAATCACTGTAGTTGTAAGAGGGCCCAACATACTCCATCAATTCTGTACATCTACCATATCCAACCTTTATGCCATCCATCCAAAACAACCCCAATCCATATAGTGATGACGGTGCAATTCTATGTATCCTCTCATTCACACAAAAATCATTGTTTACTTGAGGAAGATCCCTAGGCACCCACTATTTCACGAGGTTTTTGTATCTTAAAGGGCACCTTGATGTCTCCTACTGTCTCATCATCATAGGAACATGACCCCCCTTCTTTGAGAAAAAATTCCATCAGTTATTTGAATTTTCTTTTGATCTTATGACATCTAGTTGATTTAGCCCTTGCAAACCTACTCGATGTCTCAATTTCCTCTAGCCTTCCTAAACTCCCCTCGCTGGAGGAAGACAGGTCTGGAAAATACCTATTTGGTTCTACCTGCATAATGGACGAATTTTTTTTTTGGCAAATAATAGCAAAATATCGACAAAAAACTTGGAAGACTTATAAGCATGATATAATGTTGGTATCATTATCCTAAATAATATCAATAATACCCTAGTATAATAAATCAACACATAGTCCTTTAACACGATATAGATATCAAGTCATTCCCTATCAAATGCTTCAGCCAATTAATCTCAAAATACAAACTATGTTTTCTACAATATCGATTGGTGTACCTATTTTAATTTAGTTTGTTTCCTCACCCAAAAATATAAAAGACCTAGTTTATGGATCTTCATATATGTGATAAAATCATTTGAAAATATTTTGTATCTTTTTTTTAGAAGAAAAAGAGGTTTTCCATCTTGATATTCAGTAGTGAATAAAAGGTAAATTTTACTTAGTCCTGGCAATAAGTCAGACCATTAATAAGTGGAGATCATAAATATCAAAAAATATATCAAAAGGAGGGATAGAACACACAATCCCAAGATGAATGAAGTAGAAATATTACACGGAGAACATAAGGATCCCAAACAACTTATCCAAGGAGGCATCGAAGGTGGAGAAAAAACACCTCTGAGGGGATGAAAACAAACTCTATATCCTTAGCTAAAACAAGAAAGATGCTGATGTATCCCATAGTAGAAAGAACTATTACCACCTAAGTTGTACTTAGTGCTTTTTATCAAGTGAGCCTGGTGAATCGGACAGGGTTAACTTGTTAGGACTTCAAAAAGACCTTTGGAAGTACTTCTGGGAAGTGCTTGTTGTATCATATCACATGTTCATACCCCTTGGGGGAATTGTAATAAATGTTCTAGCATGATAGTGTCTGTAAAAGACTCGGTCTCTTAGACTTCATCTGTCAATCCGATCAGCCCAGGGTGTTTTTTCCCATGGTTATTATTGGTTGTTGAATAAACGACTGATAATTTCTGAGTTTTTCACTCCATACCTCCAAAATTGGGGTGGTTGGCTTGGCATTTGGACCTATTGAGGTTATTAGAGTCTATGTGTCAATGTATAAGCATGCTAGACATCTTTTCTGAGTCATATGAGCATGTCTAAGTCCCCCTAGGTGTTTTTCAATTTTACAAATTTTTAGTTTTTTCAGTGTTTTTTATTAAATTTTAATTTTTCCAAAACTTAGGCTATTTTTTAATAGTTTAATTGGAAAAATTGAGTCTGTAATAAAAGTGCGCCAAATAATCGATTTCAGTCATGTAGGTGCTCATTTTCAAGCTAAGAGCACCATGTAAACCCATAGACCCACTATTTCCTAAGTTCTGTGTGATCTTCCATCACTCAGGTCAGAAAGCCCCAAAAATCAATTATTGATTATTTTAATTAATAAATTGATGAATAATGGAGCAAATCCAAAATCAATAAATCAATGGATTCTCAACTGATTTGACTGAAATCAATAAGATCTGGAGCAGATTGACTGGATCTGACAAATCCTTGACTGAAGGAGGGGATCAAACCAGATCCAGAGCTGATCTACAGTGGTCTTCATGGGGAATTGCGCCCTCTCTCTCTCCTCCACATGTGTGGACTCTCCTGGATGCTCTGTGGGCCGATGTGGCAGTGTATGGGTTGATGTGTCAGCCAGATCAGGCCCCCGGTTGACAAGTAGGCTCATTTCAGCCTCAGTTCTGCATTGATGAACTCTCCATCAGTTGATTTCACTTGATTCCATGAGGAATTGCGCCCCCCTGGGATGGATGGCCTGCAAATTGTATAAATCCTGCTTGAGGCTCCCTCTTCCAAGCTAGTTAGAGCTGGACTTAAGGGCTTTCCATTGTAAATGTGTACTGATTTTCATTTGTTGAAATAAAGAGAAGCTTTGGAGGATCAATTGTGGAGTACCTTTCATGTGTGTATTGCCATTGTCTTGTTGCATTCGAGGTGAAACTGCTATTTTTCCAATTTTTTGCACTTAATTATTTTCTGCCTGAATGGTTTCTAAAATCATAAGGATAGATCATTGTAAGTAAGCTTACTTACTTTCTATTTGCTGCATATGTTTGAATGAGTTAATACATGTATGTTAAATAAGGTTATTTGCATACTGTATCATCCCTTTCTCATATGTATCTTCAGATCTGATAGTTCTGTGTGCAAGAGTTGTGTTGTAGCTTATAGGTTTGCTATGGCTGGAAGCTCTATGGTTCAGGTTTGATTCCATTGATTTCCAGCAGATATTTCTAAGATCGTTCCCCTCGGTGCTTCTCTACTAAGTTCCCTCAGCAGATCTGCTTCAACAACAAGCACCTTTCTTCCCCTTTCTCTCTTTTAAAAATTATTAAACTTTCCTCAAACTGGTTACTTTAAAGGCTTCTTATTAATATGATCTATCTCATCAGGAAAAACACACATAGATATAATTAGAAATATCCCTTCCAATTTCTATATCTTAGCTTCATTTTGCATATAAAGTTCAATCTCAAGAGATCTAGCCTAAAGTACCTTACTTTCGCAAGTATTTTAGTGAAAATTCATAGCTTGCTATTAAGGTAGTTTCATTTTCTGTTCAATAAGTTTAATATTCTGCAATATCAGTTCATTTTAATTGGCTGCACAAACAGCAAGCCACGATCCCAAGGAAAGCTTTATTTCCTTGGTTCCTTTTTCGTCAATTTAGCTAGTTTAATTTCATTATTTTTTGAGATAAAGTAGGCTGACCCAAAGGTACTTTTAAAGTGATTTTGGGAATTTATTATTCTAACATGCTTGCTTTCCTTTATCATTTTTTACAGAGAAGAAATGAATCTTCTATCCAAAGTGGCTTTTGGAGCGCTCAAATCCCCCCAGGGGTCTCTCTTTTGTCACAAAATTTGTAAAATTTTTGTATAACTGTAAGATATTGGTTTCAGCCTGTATAAGGACCAAAAAAGCACTGATTTATCAGTGCTTTCATATTTTAACCACTGTAATAAAATTATTCTTTGAATAGGCTCTTTCGAGCCCATTCCCCATCCCCCCTGGGGGGATTTGCGTCGGTGCCATTTTCGTCATTTTCTGCTTATTTATTTTTCCCTAGAATTTATCTAATTTGCAGGGTAGTATAGTTGATCTTGTTGTTAATTCCATACTCCATATCTTACATTTCAAAGTAATCATAATACTTACCCCACGATTTCCCGAGTGACCCGCAAGGGGAAAGAGATTCGTGGTAGGATTAATCAGAAAACCAGATTTGTGTAGTTTTTTTATTTTTCATCTTTTGTTTATTAGAAATTTAAAATTAACCCCTCCTCGATTCCTTTATTGAGATCCACTTGGATCGAAAGAGGTTCTTGGAGGTTTTTTTCTTTTAAACAAAAACACTTAGTTAAAACTTATTAAAATTTACAAGACTCCAGTGTGTATTCTTTGCACTTGGCTGTGGTTCATCCGATTAGTCAAGCTGTATCAAAAGAAATTGGGTGACTAGCATAATTAGGATTCACTCTCCTCAATTGACAAACCATCAGGTGAAAATCCAACACCTCGATAGAACCTCTACGGTGGCGAAATACCCAAAGGAAGCGGGAACTTACTGAAAAGTGACCTTGAGGCGCCGATCTCTGTCACACCCTAATGGGTGTGTTATGAACAATAGCCCCAAAGACTCCATTTCAGCACACATATTCCTTGCGGGTAGCCGTAAAGATTTTGTTTTGGACATACTCCAAGTACTCTCGGGTATATCTGGAGTCCCCCCTTAGCCTAATTTAATCAATTCATACTTCAATTTTAACTTAAAACATACCAAGATGCAATCGCAAAACATTCACTCCAAGCACATGCAAGAACATTGATCTCTTTGATTTGACTCCATTATTAAGGCACTGGTCATTTTTGCTTCATATATATATTGTTTATCAGCTTTGTGCTTTCGTGTGTTATTTTCGTATCTTGTCATCTTCAATTGTTTATAGTTAAAATATTCAAACTCCTAAGTAACTGATTCCATTTAACATCACCACACTAAGTAATCATCTGTAGTAACTTAATAGGGTCTACCACCCTTGGCTTCGTTAGGAGTTGAGCCTAAACGGAGGAGTCAAGAACAAGGTGACATCCTTGACTCGAGACTTTCCCCCAAGGACACACCGAGTGGCTTGAATATTTCTACCACGTGATCCAGGTGTGTGAAAAGGTGGCAACACTTTTTGGCGCCGTTGCCAGGGATAAATCTTTTAATTCCCGAGTATGACTTTTGTTTTCTTCCTTTTTGTTTTTGCTTTGTTTGATGAATGCTTAGAGTAGATCTTTAATTTTCATCTGGCGACTCCACTGACTTTTTTCCAATTTTATTTTTTTTACAAAGAAAAGCAAAAAATAATTTTTGTGAAAAGATTTATAAATTCTTATTTTTCTTTTTCACATGGCGACTCCATTGAAGGGATAAAACCTTGTTATATCATAAACTTGTGAGGTTTTGTTGTGTGTAGATGATCCCATGCGACATGTTAAAAACTTTAAAGATCATCACATGACAACTCCACCTTGTCAGTACAAGGTTTAATCATCATATCAAATGGATACTATTTTGGATAAATTAAAGGAGAAATATGATGCACAGTTAGCCTTAAGGTATCAACCTATCGATTTCTCAAACATCCCAGGTTTTCCTAACTGTTGTGATGGTTTTGCGGATGCATATAACTGGCTTCCAGCTTTTTATGGAGATTATGGTGACTCAGCCATTTGGCATGTCAAATCTTTCCTTCAGTTGATTGCTGACTTCAATATTCTTTATGAATACCATATGATGGAAATGTTTGCTAGTACTTTTCGGGGTGAGGCTTGTTATTGGTTCTATCAAGGCCTTCCTGATAAATGTATAACTTCTTTTCCAAGCTTCCTTTGGATGTTTTTAGAGTAGTGGCATGATGGTAGGGGTAGTATGAATGGTTTAAAAAGGCTCCTTGAAAAGATCTGTACCTTCTACCTATCTGGGACAGAGTATCACACGGAAACATATGATGGACCTTTTTCCTTGATACAAAGTATTGAAGACTTGGAATCACTTCTTGAACATTTAAGTAAAGAGGAATTCCATGATACTCCCATAAAAAAACATCCTAGAGGTTATTTAAGAAATGAAGCAATTAAGCATCTTCTTAAAGAATATGAGGTATCTCCCAATACACAACAAGATTTTGAGGAAGGGAAAATCCAAGATGATCATATTGAAGAGCTCCAGGAGGATCCCATGATGGAACACATTGTTGAAGACTCTCCTCATGTCACCATAGCTGAAGACATTGAAAATTTGGTGTATTCTCAAGTGTGTTGCAATGCTGATACCTTTCCAGAAATCCCTCTAGAGAAGTCCACTGAGAAACACATACCAAGTGATCCCATTGAATATATCCAAAAAATTCCCTTCATTGAAGATAATAGTGAAGATCCTCTTCATGATATCATAACAGAAGCCCATAAATAAACCTATGATAAGATCACTACAGTGCGTGGTGACACTAGACCTTGTTCTCCTCATGATGATGAAGGTTTGGAAAGTTTATTTCCTTGTAACATTTTATCTAAAGAATATTGTTATGAATACAAGGAAGACATGGATAGGTAGGAGCATGATTCCATGGATGAAGAGTCCCCCACACATGACATGGATGGGAGTGATGACTATTGGAATTTCATAGATAGTCCAACTTGTGAAAATTTTATGGAGAATCCCATTCATGATATGTCCAACAATGGGAGTGTTTATTCAAAAATTTGTGGAAGTCCAATCTACGATACATCCATAGAGGGAAGCACAGATCTGGATGCCTGGGAAAACCTTAGTATGGAAGAGGAGCATTCAGAGTTTTCATGTGATCATTCAAATCATACCATGTAGAGCCACACAAGGGTATCAGCAATGAAAACATTGAGAAACAGTATTGTGAAAAGTCAGATGTAATGCTGTCAGTGGAACATCAGTCTCAGCCATATTTTTCACATATAGAGGTTCCTTATGATTTGGAGCTACTTGGGGCTTATGCGACAAGTTATCATTTGATAAGCCCCGATGATCAGTATGATGATGTAGTCAGTCTACCTCATCATTCTGATTGGTATATCAGTCCTATCCAGTCATGGATAGAAGTAGCCTGCATGAGCACATACAAGTTTGGGAAGAATTTTTATGACATTGTTCATGCCTATGATCTCCCATCCATCCTGAATCATCACGCAGGTTTTCATTTTCCGAATAAGGTATCCTTACTTTGGCTGGTAACCAAAGACAAGGAATTTTTTTTTTTTGTTAATAAAATGCTTAGGTGGTTACACTGGATTTCTGATTACACTTAACCCTTTTTATATCATGCTTAGAGTAGGAAAATAAGCTCCTTGAAAGAGAGCATTTAATTTCTGCATTTCTATTTTATATTTAGTGATAATAAAACTTTACTTCTTTTAGTTAGTTACATTTATTTTGTTTAAATAAATCAGCTTAATGGTTCATTTGGTTTTTTATAAAACTTGTGCTACTGAGGTTTTTATTGTCAAGTTGAGATGTTTTTACAGGGTATATCAACCAAAGATTCTGGTGTTCTCATATCCTGTCCTTGCCTTAAAGACCAAATCGACCACACGTCCCACAGTTGGAGCCAGAATGTTACCAACTAAGTTGTACTTAGTGGTTTTTATCAAGTGAGCCTGGTGAACCGGATAGGGTTAACTTGTTCGGACTTCAAAAAGACCTTTGGAAGTACTTCTGGGAAGTGCTTGTTGTATCATATCACATGTTCATACCCCATGGAGGAATTGTAATAAGTGTTCTAACATGATAGTGTCTGTAAAAGACTCGGTCTCTTAGACTTCATTTGTCAATCTGATCAGCCCAGGGTGTTTTTTCCCTGGTTGTTGAATAAACGACTGATAATTTTTGAGTTTTTCACTCCATACCTCCAAAGTTGGGGTGGTCGGCTTGGAATTTGGGCCTATTGAGGTTATTAGAGTCTATGTATCAATGTATAAGCATGCTAGACATATTTTCTGAGTCATATGAGCATGACTAAGTCCCCTTGGGTGTTTTTCAATTTTTCAAATTTTTAGTTTTTTCAGTGTTTTTTATTAAATTTTAATTTTTCCAAAACTTAGGCTATTTTTTACTAGTTTAATTGGAAAAATTGAGTCTGTAATAAAAGTGGGCCAAATAATCGGTTTCAGTCATGTAGGTGCTCATTTTCAAGCTAAGAGCACCATGTAAACCCATGGACCCACTATTTCCTAAGTTTTGTGTGATCTTCCATCACTCAGGTCAGAAAGCCCCAAAAATCAATTATTGATTATTTTAATTAATAAATTGATGAATAATGCAGCAAATCCAAAATCAATAAATCAATGGATTCTCAACCGATTTGATTGAAATCAATCAGATCTGGAGAAGATTGACTGGATCTGACAAATCCTTGACTGAAGGAGGGGATCAAATCAGATCCAGAGCTGATCTACAGTGGTCTTGATGGGGAATTGCACCCTCTCTCTCTCCTCCACACGTGTGGACTCTCCTGGATGCTCTGTGGGCCAATGTGGCAGTGTATGGGTTGATGTGTTAGCCAGATTAGGCCCCCGATTGACAAGTAGGCTCAGTTCAGCCTCAGTTTTTCATTGATGAACTCTCCATCAGTTGATTTCACTTGATTCCATGAGGAATTGCACCCCCCCTGGGCTGGATGGCCTGCAAATTGTATAAATCATGCTTGAGGCTCCCTCTTCCAAGCTAGTTAGAGTTGGACTGAAGGGCTTACCATTGTAACTATGTACTGATTTTCATTTTTTGAAATAAAGAGAATCTTTGGAGGCTCAATTGTGGAGTACCTTTCATGTGTGGATTGCCATTGTCTTGCTGCATTTGAGGTGAAACTGCTATTTTTCCAATTTTTTGCACTTAATTATTGTCTGCCTGAATGGTTTTTGAAATCATAAGGATAGATCATTGTAAGTAAGCTTACTTAATTTCTATTTGCTGCATATGTTTGAATGAGTTAATACATGTATGTTAAATAAGGTTATTTGCATACTGTATCATCCCTTTCTCATATGTATCTTCAGATCTGATAGTTTTGTCTGCAGGAGTTGTGTTGTAGCTTACAGGTTTGCCATGGCTGGAAGATCTATGGCTCAGGTTTGATTCCATTGATTTCCAATAGATATTTCTAATATCATGCCCCTTGGTGCTTGTATACCAAGTTCCCTCAGCAGACCTGCTTCAACAACAAGCACCTTTCTTCCCCTTTCTCTCCTTTAAACATTATTAAACTTTCCTCAAACTGGTTACTTTAAAGGATTCTTATTAATCTGATCTATCTCATCAAGAAAAACACACATATATCTAATTATCAATATCCCTTCCAATTTCTAGATCTTAGCTTCATTTTGCATATAAAGTTCAATCTCGAGAGATCTAGCCTAAAGTACCTTACTTTCGCAAGTATTTTAGTGAAAATTCATAGCTTGCTGTTAAGGTAGTTTCATTTGCTGTTCAATAAGTTTAATATTCTGCAATATCAGTGCATTTTAATTGGCTGCACAAACAGCAAGCCAAGATCCCAAGGAAATCTTGCTTTCCTTGGTTCCTTTTTCGTCGGTTTAGCTAGTTTAATTTCATTATTTTTTGAGATAAAGTAGGATGACCCAAAGGTACTCTTCAAGTGATTTTAGGAATTTTTTATTCTAACACGCTTGCTATCCTTTAGCAGGTCTGACAGAGAATAAAGGAATCTGCTGTCCAAAGTGGCTTTTGGAGTGCTCAAATCCCCCCAGGGGTCTCTCTTTTGTCACAAAATTTGTAAAATTTTTGTATAACTGTAAGATATTGGTTTGAGACTGTATAAGGATCAAGAAAGCACTTATTTATCAGTTCTTTGATATTGTAACTTCTGTAATAAAATCATTCTATGAATAGGCTCTTTCAAGCCCATTCTCCATCCCCCCTGGGGGGATTCGCGTCGGTGCCATTTTCGTCATTATTTTGCTTATTTATTTTTCAATAGAATTGATATGATTTGCAGGGTAGTATAATTGATCTTGTTGTTAATTCCATAATCCATATCTTACATTTCAATGTAATCATAATACTTACCCCACGATTTCCCGAGTGACCCGCAAGGGGAAAGAGATTCGTGGTAGGATTAATCAGAAAACCAGATTTATGTAGTTGTTTTATTTTTCATTTTTTTTTTATCAGCAATTTAAAATTAACCCCTCCTCGATTCCCCGACTGAGATCCACTTGGATCGAAAGAGGTTCTTGGAGGCTTTTTTCTTTTAAACAAGAACACTTAGTTAAAACTTATTAAAATTTACAAGACTCCACTGTGTATGCTCTGCACTTAGCTGCGGTTCGTCCGATCAGTCAAGCTATATCAAAATCACTTGGGTGACTAGAATAATTAGGACTCACTCTCCCCAATTGACAAACCATCAGGTGAAAATCCAACACCTCGATCGAACCTCTACGGTGGAAAAATACCCAAAGGAAGTGGGAACTTACTAAAAAGTGACCTTGGGGCGCCGATCTCTGTCGCACTCTAATGGGTGTGTTATGAACAATAGACCCAGAGACTCCATTTCATCCCACATATTCCTTGCGGGTAGCCATAAAGGTTTTGTTTTGGACATACTCCAAGTACTCTCGGGTATATCTGGAGTCCCCCCTTAGCCTAATTTAATCAATTCATACTTCAATTTTAACTTAAAACATACCAAGATGCAATCGCAAAACATTCACTCCAAGCACATGCAAGCACATTGATCTCTTTGATTTGACTCCATTATTAAGGCACTGGTCATTTTTGCTTCATATATATATTGTTTATCAGCTTTGTGCTTTCGTGTGTTATTTTCGTATCTTGTCATCTTCAATTGTTTATAGTTAAAAGTTTCGAACTCCTAAGTAAGTGATTCAGTTTAACATCACCACACTAAGTAATCATCCTTAGTAACTTAATAGGTTCTACCCCCCTTGGATTCGTTAGGAGTTGAGCCTAAACGGAGGAGTCAAGAACAAGGTGACAGCCTTGACTCGAGACTTGCCCCCAAGGACACATCGAGTGGCTTGAAGATTTCTGCCATGTGATCCAGGTGTGTGAAAATGCAGCAACAAGAACCAAAAAAGACTATTTCACACAAATCAAAAGACTCTTAAATTAACTATATCATGCCTTCCTAAATGATTTCTCTTTCTAAAAGTTATGAGAAGGAGAGGAGGTCAGCCTTCATATTCAATGCTTCCTTGGATAAACAGTATTCACTCATATTGTGCTCCATGTAGACATGGCTAAAGTCATATAAACTAATTTATGATGTCGGTGGTATAGCATATATGTTAGATATCCAACGAAATGCATTAATTTCTCCAACCTCTTTAGATGAGTTCACATTATGAGAGCTTCTAACACTACACTGACTTGATCACACAACTTTTATGTCAGTTCTCCAGACTACATTGATCTGATTATTAATTTTATTGCCCACTCCTCTCTCCTTACTCTACATCCGTAGGCTTACATATAACTTAGAAAAAGTTCCAACTCATCACAACAAACTCCCATTTGAATCTTGTCTCGATAGCCATTATGGTTTTGAGGTTGTATCAGTTGCATCTGGATCCATCATTTAAGGTTGAATTGAATGGAATTCTTTATGTTTAGGGTTGAATTGAAAGGAATGGAAAAATTCCATTGTTTAGGGTTACAACCAAACATTTTGAGGTATATGAGAGATAACAATAGAGAAAAAATAGGGAAATTAGTGTTTGCAGGTTTTGGCAAAAATCAATAATGTAGTCATGAGTTTGCAGATCTAAGGTGCAAGGATATGTCATAAATGAGGAAACACAGAGGATAGACAAAGGAAATGTAGAACTAAAAATGTCATGGAATAATTGTTTCGTTTATACTACAATGTCCATTCCACACCCTAGCTAGCCTATGGCACCACTAAGGTGAAAAATAATGTATAGAATTATCAGGACAATTTCTATAACTGGAAGGAAAGGGTAGAATTTTCAAAGTATACCACTATTGAAATTTTATGTTGGATCAATTGTTTGAAAACCACAATACTTACTTATGCAACACAGGGAGAAAACATGCCTTCTTTGGACATCAATCCCTCATAATTCTATCCCTTCTATGTTATTCATTTTTGCATATATATATATATATATCTCTAAAGTACTATCCATTAATTTCCAACAAAGTTTATGTGAATCCTTCTTTTAAGTCCATGTTTTACTAAGTATACTAAGGGGTGAATAAGGAAGCAAATACCAATATGTTGGTTGAAGCAGGCGTATAACAATATGTTTCTCTTATTGTTGAACCCTTAAAGTATTGAATTGGAAAATGGCTATCCTTGTACACGTGGAAAGCATGCTTTGTACAGGAAGATTGAGTCTATATAGGTGGATAAATGCATGATTTCCATTGCTAGTGTTAGACATATCTAACCTACAACATAAACTACAATTTTGTATGTATGGGTAGGGCCTACCTTCTCTTCAAAGGAAGAGAAGGAAATTTAATGGGTGCACCGAGCATAATAAGCATGGGGTTGCATTTAAGCCTTGAGCTATATTAGCTAAAAAAAACATAAGAAGTTGTGCTTACAATTTGGCACACAATCAACTCCATCAATGATTTATTAATGAAATCTACCAAAAGTAGTTTTACAAAGTCCTGGTTATAGCTTCAACTAGCACATGTGATTAATCCCCTCAAAACAATCTAGCCCAACTATAACCTAAGGGTGTTACCCACTATCACCTCAGTAACAATTTTTCTACACTTCCAGTTGGCTCTTGTCATCAAAATACAATATCTCTCACCAATACTTGATGCTATGCACACTAAAGATTCCTCAGATACCATATAATGGAGAATATACTATAGGTCCATCATTGATGGTGTGTCAATGATTTCCCAAAAAAGACAGATAAATATTGATCCTATAAGCTCTACCCACAACTTGTGCTGAAAGACAAAATCAATGTATTGATGCATTTTTGCCATAGGATGGACCATATTTAACGTCTCTACCATGCCCAAAACTCAAATCAGAGATACCATAAAATTTTGTTGGCTGTTGTTATGTAGGCGGAGAGACAAATGAAAACATGCATACTTTTTCGGCCATAATTGAAAACCAAGCCTCCTACTACTAACCTTTACAAACAAAACTAACCTAGGACTTATAATAAATCTCCCATAATTATTCAAAATAGTACCAAACCTAGATACTGTCTACTGATGCTTAACAGGCTGCGATGTGCTTAGAATGTTGATCACTAGGAATTAGCCCAGTTTAGCTCAACAAAACACCAATTGACCACCCATCATGACCTATGCATGATTTTTTAGTATTTTCCAATTCGTTTGTAGTATTTTTAGGCCTATGCATAATTTTTCATAGTCATGGATTAGGTAAATAGTTACATCTTCTTAGTTTTTAAGGCCCATATGGGGGTTGAGAAAATATTGATTCACTAGTGTCAGATAATTTTAAAGTCTTCCATGTGGTTTAATACCAAGAACTCAACGTATTATGTATGCCTAGCTTTGAAATCTTACACCACTATATATTAATAATTTTCGGGTGCCATCTTTCATGGGAAAAAAAGGTGGAAGAAAAAGTTTGAAGTGGCTTCTATTGGTGCTTGAACTCATGTCGAACAATAGAAAGTAGCTTCCTATCGATTTTCTGGGCTGACTTATGCAATTGAACAATAGTTCTAGGCATGTTTTAGCAACAACGAATGAGTAGAAAGCCAATTCTGGGCTAATTCTGTGAGCTAAGAAGCAATTATGCTATGTTCTGGGTGAAATTTATTGGTGTCCATTTGGCATGTCCTATGGAGGGAAACTCTATCATATTCATGGAAAAAGATATATAAAGCAACTTTTAGGATCCTGTTACAGCCGCAACTTTTTCCCAAATTTTTGAAAAATTTTGGACCCTCGTTTTTATTTAATCTTGCCTGGATTTATTTGGTTTCCTGAAATCTGTTTTTTTCCTTTGCTGCAAATTTGGATTGTTTGAAGTTGAATTGAGGTCAACTGTTTTCATGCTTTTCGAAAAACTGCTTTTTGTCTGCCAATGCTTTTGACTGTGGAGTTTAAAGTTTGATTTCAAAATGATGTCCTTTTGATCTAAATGATTTCCTTCATCGCTATTCGAAGTCTACTTATGTTTGATTCGGGGCACTAGTTCTTTATGCAGCCACCGTTTCATAAAATAAATAATGAGTGACCCGATGGAAAGTCCTTTTTTTCGCCGATGCATGTTTATCTCTTTTGCTTTACTTTCAGTGTTTTTTGTTTTATCACTATCAGAGCATTAGTCTTCTAAGTCGCTGTTGTTTCAGAGGGAAGATGGCAAACGTTCCGACGGATAGTTCTTATCCTTGCCGATTCCATGGTTTATTGATTTTCATTATGTTTGTTTTCTCTTCACTATCAGAGTGGTTTATGACTTTGATCGGAGGGATAGTCTTTTTTGTTGCCAACACGGAGGATGCATTAAGATTTAAACTCGTTGATCTATAGTTCTTAGTTCTTATGATTGCCAATAGTTTTCTTTGTCGCAAAACCCGTAGTCTATATACTTCTCGTCGTTTTGGCTGTTGAGTGAACTATCCCATCGATGAATTAGTCCTTCCACTAGCCGATGGTGTTGTGTTTATTGAATAGTGGTTCCGATTTCCGATACGCGACTTCAGCAGAATTTAGTGCTTTATACCACCAACATTGTGGATTATCTTGTGTCTTGACCCACCAATATGTAGTATTTATAACCTCTGATTGCTGAGGTTTTCATTTGATCGCAGAAGCCGTAGTCTGATTGTCTTCCGCTATTGCGGCTCCTCAGTGAATTGATCATCCGATGCTATAGTGCTTCCGCCCGTCGATGAGAGTTTTGTTTTCGCCCGATGCTTAAGTAGTTCTTCTCATCGAGAGGGTTTTTTCCACCTTTTTTATATGCTTTTACTCTATTTTATGATGGTGGATTTGTTTCATTGGTTTTGGTTGAGTCTAGTTTTCTCCGAGATGAGGAGCATAGTTTAGGGTTTAGATTGGCAGTTACATTACTGTGATTCATTCTTTCTTCAGAGGATTTTGAGTTAGTCTAGATGCTGCCTAGATTGAGATAAAGAGTCTATATTTTGGGCTTGTGATTTTAGTGTGCACGGTGTATTTAGTGGATTTCAAGATACGAACTTGCGGGATTTTCTTTGCATTATCATTTTTCTTTTCATGCATTAATATTGTTGATAGTTCATTTTACAGGATGTATGTTTTGATACAATTTGTGTTACTTTGTCAAATGCTAAGTGGTCTAAGAAGAGGCTATGTTTATGACAGAATGATTGTTGCTGCAAAGAAGGTATGTTTAAAAGGGAGGTAGCAAGGAAGTAAGTGGTTGAAGAATGAAGAAGAAGACATAGAGAAAAGAAGAAGAAAGTGAAGGTCTAATATCAACAGGATCTAAAAAAGGACCAACAGATTACTGAGCATAATCAATAGTAGTAGAGGCCCATGCTTGGTAAAATTTCATCAACGACCAAGATGGTCCCTCTTTATAAAAGTGCTATTAAATTTTAGTTTAATGTAATGTATTGTAAAACACTCACTAAAAGACAAAATTGTGGATTTAAACAATTGGGTAGCCCAAAGGTCATCGGAGGGCAACCCAAAGTTTTGCAGTTTTGTATAAATATAGGAGAGTTAGATGTAGAAGAGGACTTTTTCCCAGATATATTTGTGAGAGTATTTTGTAAGAAGAACTATTTCCTTTTGCAATAAAGAATTACAAGTTTCCTGTTGGAGAAAGCTTGGTGAAATTTTTCAAATGCTGTGCTATGGATCTATTGAATGTGAACTATTTAGTTTTTAGCTTATTTCCATTAATTGTGAGATCATTCTAACTCTTTGAACCTATGTTCTTGTTATGAATGCACTCTAGTTTATTCTATGAAATTTCCACCGTGAGTAATGAAGGCTTTTCATAAACAATAAGCTATCTTCATTGTTCATTTATCTATTAATGTTCATGTGTTCTAAAATAAGTAACAGTTATCTATGATTATTCTTAATGCATGCATGTATTTACATTAGTCATTGATAAATGATAATCTTTCTCCCTAGGGATAGGTTAGTTAGTTGATTTTAGTTTTCTTGCTATGTGTGATTTAGATGCGAGAGCGTTAAGACGAGAGGTAAGAACCTGTGCATCACATTGTGACCGCTCCTCATATTCTCTATCAATCTGCATTTTTAGATAGGCACTTGCATATCATACTTAAATACAAAAACTAAAAATATACACGGTGGACTGGGCCGTAACCGGTAAAACCTTTTATTTTGTTATTTGACCTACGATAGTTGGACAGTAAATCGGACGGATTCCCCATACCAAACAGTAACGAGATAGGTGGGAACGTTTACTGGGGAGAATCCCTAACTGTTGCTACCTGTGAATTTTCAGGCCTCAACAGTTTTTGGCACTAGAAGGAGGGCTTCCAGTGCATGGCTGGCCCAGGAAACCCATTTCCTCAAAATTATTCCATCAGTGATAGTTATGAAAGCATTTTGTTTCCCAATCCAAATCTAGAAGAAAAGAGTAAAGAGCATCTATATTCTGTCGATAATGAAGTAGTTGATAATCTGAAAATATTTACTAGGGCTTATGCGAAGAAGATTGGAGGATTACCAATTATTCCTGTCTTACCTAGAAGAGAATATCGGAAAAGATATCGTCCTTAGTTAGAAGATTTTGTATTGGTAGAAGACTTTGAAGAACTGGTAGAAATAGCCTTACAAGAAGTTGTTCAACTTTTGAATCAGTTGGGCTTAAATACACCTTACTGTTCACCTATTCATACCCCTGTTCCCTCACCACCTCATTCTCCACCCAGAATCATGGCTCATGCAAATGCAAACCAACCAAATCTACCACCTACTTGGAAGGCTAGGTCACCTTTAAACCCGGCACCTCCTTTTCATGATTTGCCTCAAGCTTTTGAGAAAATGTTGCGTAAGTTTGACCCAAGTGAAAATATTTTGGTAGATGTTCATTTGCAAAGCTTTTACTTGGCTATAGAAGGACTACGGGCTAGAGGAAATGAAGATGTAGTCTGTAGATTATTTCCACGTATCCTTAAAGGAGCGGTAGCCTCATGGTATTTTGCTCTGCCTGCAAATTCAATCACAGACTGGGACACATTTGAAAGAATATTTAGAATTAACTATGCAGTCCAGAAAAATCATGCAGCGTTAATGAAATGGTTATACGCTTTAAATAAATAAAGAAAGGAAAAAGTGCATAATTTCACTCAAATATTTGCTGCTTATCTAAAAAAAAATTCCACAACTGATAAACCATCTAATAAAGTTCTAACTGAATACTATACTTCAAATATGGGCCCTGGCTTGGCCACGTTTTCCAAGATGTCAGTCAAACCTACATTATCATAAACTTATGAAGAAGTTGAGAGGGTGGAGGCTGAGAAGGAGAGCATAGGAGATTATCCTGTGCAGTCGAAAGAATTTTTTTTTGTTAAGAAAGCTTTATTACTGACTAAGCCTAAGGATGAGCAGTCACATGACTTTGAAGGGATGTTGAAGATGATGCAGAAGCTATCCAACAGAGTGATATATCTAGAAAAGGAAGCTTACAAATCATATAAGCCTTACTATGAAAGGAGAGAGGATAATAATAAACCTAAACCTCCTTCGCATATTCTTGCATCAATGAATTTAACTGAGGTAGGCATGGATAATTTTTGCACCTTTCATCAGCAACCCCATTCTGAGAAGAATTGCCCACAATGGATAAACTCTATGACATTGGTAATGAATCAATTATTGGACTCCAAACTAACAGAAGCTAATGAGGAGGAAGCAAAAAATAATCAACCCACTGAAAAACAAGAGGAGGATCCTTTGGTTTTATTGGAGTGTGTCGCACTATTTGATATAGAAGAGGAAGGTCACTCAAACAAGAAAAAACATCAGAAACAAATGTGACAACCAGAAGTCAAAGGTTGTTAAAAGAAGACAATTTCATACTTTCAAAAATTAAGAGACTTCAGGAAAATATGAAGAAAATACAGAAGGACAATACAGCTGATAAGATACCTAAGTTTACCATTACAAGACAAGATCCTAAGAGAATTAACATGCCTGTTAAGCCTATTGAAGAAAAGGTTGATAATGTAGAGAAGAATCTCAAAACACTTGAGATAGGGTATGATATTGTGGAGGAAATTAAAAGGGGTCAGGCAAATATCTCAATATTTGAAATGTGCAATTTACCTCAGTAGAAAGAAAAATTATTAAAAGCACTTGAAGTACTAGAAGAAGAGCTTCCCACTAACAACCAACCTGTAGAATAAATTGATGAAGCAAGTGTGGGAGGTAAGCCTAAGGGGAAAACCCCACCATTTCTATTAAATTTTGAGATTTTCAACTATAATGTACACAACTGTTTAGTAGACTCAGGGGAATCAATCAATGTTATGCCACTTTCAATCTGCAAGAAGATCAATGGACAACCTAAACCATCCACTTGGTAGGTTATTTAGTTAGACAGAACTGCTGTGAAAGTAGTCAGAGAAATGGAAGATGTTCTAATTCACTTGTCTACAAATGAGAAGGTATGTCAGTACATTGATATTATAGTTGTAGACATTCCTGATGTTTATAGACTTGTTTTTAATCAAGATTGTTCAGCAAGGCTAAATGGATATTTCACATCAAATTGGTCACATCTATGGTTGCCTCATAAGGGAAGTCCAAATTAGATAAAAATATTAAGAGAGCCCCACATGAAGCACAATGTTACTCAATTGGAAGAAAAAATGAACCAGTGAATTCTGTGTTGGGAAATTATCTAATTGAGCTAGAACCGAGAAACTACCAAGCGGAAGAAGCTAGTAGTACACCAGACACCCAGCCCAATCTCCTTCGATTTTCACAAGCTAATGATATTTATTTTAAAATAGTAGACTTAGTTTCAGATGTAGTTTTTGATTCAAGTATATTAGAATTAGATAATGGGTAGGTCTTTTCCAGACAAGCCTAGCCCCTCAACTTACAAGTTGTCAGATTTACAGGGGTGGGTAGAGAACTGACCAGTTAGTGGTTTAGTTATCAAACTTTATCTTTCTTGATTTTTATTTCTTGATTATCTTGTACATAAATAAACTGATTTCTTTATTTTATTTTGATTTATTTGTTTGTTTTTAGCTAGGGTTTGATTGATCTTAATAAAGAAGCAAACGTTTGGTTGCATGGAGAGCATCAGAATTCTGGATTAACTAAAATCCTTGATTATAAGGCTGTGTATTATTGATTTATCTGAAACAAATCTTCTAGTTTAGCAGTTTTCCTAAATGGCTATGAACACATTGAAGTCCTACTTAATCCTTGTAAAATAACTCAGGATCGAAAGGTCTGGAATACTATTTCAGGCCTCCATCCATCTTACATTTAAAAATGTCTTAGGGGGTGACAGCAAAATACCCATGGAAAGGAAGCAGGGTAAACAATATATTATATATAAATGATCCCATGCCAATAATTGAAAACCAAAAGGCAAATAAGAGTCAAAAATATCCTAAGAAAGCAATATGTATCTAAACGAAGTACTGAACCATATGAGTACAAAATTGCCAAAGTTCTTCTCCGTCCGTGAGTTGAAAATTAAATACATCTCTCACACAAAAGGACACTATAGATAGAGGAGTTTGAATAAAAATTCAAAAAGAAAGGCATGCAGGAGGACTCAAAAAGGACAAAAAAATCCAAAAGAACAAAAGTGAAATATGGCATGAGAATGAGGAACAAACGAATATTTATGTTTACCATATGTTACAATCATGTGGTGTCCAAGCTGGGAGCTACCCAAAGACAGAGGTAAAAAATGAAATTCATATTCCTAGCCTCAAAAGAGTTATCTAGACTTTTAAATCATGGTTCCCATTATCCCTTAATTGGACTATCATCAATGATTAAAGTACATATATTTTCCATTTGGGAAATCCAGACATCTAGAAGAATTCAAAATGTTGGTTTTATTGTCAAACAGCCTGTTACTTAAGGAAGAAATTGTCCACAGATATGGGTTCACCAGGTAGTCACCAATTATTGCAACTGCAACTTTTTCCCAAATTTTAGAAAAATTTTGGACCCTCCTTTTGATTTGATCTTGCATAGATTTATTTGGTTTCCTGAACTTTTTTTTTTCCCTGTGCTACAAATTTGGATTGTTTGAAGTTGAATTGAGGTCAACTGTTTTCATGCTTTTCGAAAAAATGCTTTTTGTCTGCTAATGTTTTTGAATGTGGAGTTTAAAGTTTGATTTGAAAATGATGTCCTTTTGATCTAAATGATTTCCTTCATTGCTATTGGAATTCTATTTATGTTTGATTTGTGGCATTAGTTCTTTATGCAGCCGCCGTTTCGGAAAATAAATAATGAGTGACCCGATGGAAAGTCCTATTTTTCGCCGATGCATGTTTATCTATTTTGCTTTACTGTTAGCATTTTTTGTTTGATCACTATTGAAGCATTAGTATTCTAAGTCACCGCCATTTCAAAGGGCAGATGGAAAACGTTCCGACGAATAGTTCTTATCCTTGCTGATTCCGTGGTTTATTTATTTTCATTATGTTTGTTTTCTCTTCGCTATCAGAACGGTTTATGACTTTGATCAGAGGGATAATATTTTTTGTTACCGACATGGCGGTTGCATTAAGCTTTAAACTCGTTGATCCATAGTTCTTAGTTCTTTCGATTTCCTATAGTTTTCTTTGTCGCGAAACACGTAGTTTATATACTTCCTATTGTTGTGGCTGTTGAGTGAACTATCCCGCCGATGCATTAGTCCTTCCACTCGTCCATGCCGATGTGTTTATTGAATAATGGTTTTGATTTTCGATACGCGACTTCAGAAAAATTTAGTGCTTTATAACACCGACATTGTAGATTATCTTGTGTCTTGACCCACCGATACATAGTCTTTATAACCTCCAATCACTGAGTTTTTCATTTGATCGCGAAAGCTGTAGTCTGATTGTCTTCCACCGTTGTGGCTCCTCAGTGAACTGATCATTCGATGCTATAGTGCTTCCATTCACCGATGAGAGTTTTGTTTTCGCCCGATGCTTAAGTATTTCTGCTCACCGAGAGGGTTTTTCCTGCCTTTTTATCTGCTTTTACTCGAATTTATGATGGCAGAGTTGTTTCGTTGGTTTTGGTCAAGTCTAGTTTTATCCGAGATGAGGAGCGCAGTTTAGGGTTTAGATTGGCAGTTACATTGATGTGATTCATGCTTTATTCGAAGGATTTCGACTTAGTCCAGATACGGCCTGGATTGAGATAAAGAGTCTATTTTTTGGGCTTGTGATTTTATTTTGGACAGTGGATTTAGCGGATTTTAAGATACGAACTTGGAGTATTTTCTTTGCATTATCACTTTTCTTTGCACGTGTTAATATTGTTGATAGTTCATTTTACAGGATGTATGTTTTGATACAATTTGTGTTACTTTGTCAAACACTAAGTGATCTAAGAACAAGCTGTGTTTATGATAGAATGATCACTGCTGCAAAGACTTAGTATGTCTAAAAAGGAGGCAACAAGGAAGGAAGTGGTTGAAGAATGAAGAAGCAGAGATAGAGAAAAGAAGAATAAAGTGAAGGTCTAAGCTCTATAGGGTCTAAAAAAGGACCAATGGATTACTGAGCATAATCAATAGCAGCAGAGGCCTAGGCTTGGTAAAAGTTCATAGGTGACCAAGATGGTCCCTCTTTATAAAAGTGCTATTAAATTTTAGTTTAATGTAACGTATTGTACAACAATCACTAAAAGACAAAATTATGGATTTAAACAGTTGGGGAGCCCAAAGGTCACCGGAGGGAAACCCAAAGGTTTGCGGTTTTGTATAAATATAGGAGAGTTAGATGTAGAAGAGGAATTTTTCCTAGATATATTTGTGAGGGTATGTTGTAAGAAGAACTATTTCCTTTCGCAATAAAAAATTACAATTTTCCTATTGGAGAAAGCTTGGTGGAATTTTTCAAATGCTGTGCTATGGATTTGTTGAATCTGAACTATTTCATTTTCAGCTTATGTCGATTAACTGTGAGATCGTTCTAACTCTTTGAACCTATGTTATTGTTATGAATGCACTCTAGTTTATTCTATGAAATTTCCACTATGAGTAATGAAGGCTTTTCATAAACAATAAGCTATCTTGTTGTTCATTTATCTATTGATGTTCATGTGTTCTAAAATAAGTAACAACTATCTGTGATTTTTCTTAATGCATGCGCATAAATACATTACTCATTGATAAATGATAATCTTTCTCCCTATGGATAGGTTAGTTAGTTGATTTTAGTTTTCTTGCTGTGTGTGATTTAGATGCGAGAGAGTTAAGACGAGAGGTAAGAACCTATGTATCACATTGTGATCGCTCCTCGTATTCTCTATCAATCTGCATTTTTAGATAGGCACTTGCATATCATACTTGAATACAAAAACTAAAAATATACACGATGGACTGGGCCATAACCGGTAAAACCTTTTATTTTGTTACTTGACCTATGGTAGCCAGATCGTAAACTGGATGGATTCCCCATACCAAATAGTAATGGGCTAGGTGGGAACGTTTATTGGGGAGAATCCCTAACTGTTGCTACCTACAAATTTCTAGGCCTCAACAGATCCTAAAAAGGGTTTAAATTGAATGGATTTCCAAAGTTTTTTGGAATACTAGGAACCTCAAATTTATGCTAAGTTCCTTTCTAGGAGAGTACATTGTGTACTATACTATTACAGCCCAGTTGGATATGATTGACTTCCTCATTGTGGTGGTAAAAGGAAAATCAATGATGTAAAGGATTAATCTTTGTAAAATTATATTGACTTATAAAGCTAAGCCTTTTGAAACAACAACAAAAAATTATTTACTAGTTTCATCACACCTCCCCTCCAAGCATATAGGACATAGACATTTCCAAATTGAAATATTCATCTCTATGAGAAGAACTGGAAAACCTTCTAGTTATCTTTATAATTTTATTTCCTGAATCTGGTTATCTAGGCAGAATTGCAACTTTATATTCTAGGAAACCATTTCTTGTTCAAGATGGGTTGGAGACACCATTAAATAAGCTATAGGGAAATCGGTCCCCTTTTGTATTCTCATAGTTCTTTAAACAATCATTTTCTTATCCATTTGATCTTCCATCTCTTGTAGTATCTTGAGTCCCAAAATTTCTTGGTATTTTATGTGATTCCAAGTTAGAGGGGTTATGTAAGGCCTTCCATATATAAAATCATATGGAGACATGTGGAATTATGAAATTTTTTATTTTATACAAATTATTTCATGGAAAAAAAGATATAAAGCAACTTTGAGGATCCTAAAAAGGGCTTCAATTGAATGGATTTCCAAAGTTTTTTGGAAGATTAAGAAACTAAAATTTATGTTAAGTGCATTTCTACAAGAGTACACTATGTCCTCTACTATTACAACCCAATTGGATATGCTTTCCTTCCTCACTATGGTGGAAAGAGGAAATATAGTGATGTAAAGGCTTACTCTTTGTACTTTATATTAACTTACAAGGATAAGCCTTTTGCAACAACAAAAAGTTATTTATTGGTTTCACTACTCATCCCCACTAAGCATATATGTCACTTACATTTCCAAAATAAAATATTCATCTCTATGAGAGGAGCAAAAAAACCTTTGGTTATCTTTATAGTTCTTTTCTTCGAAACTGGTTAATCTAGGATGAATTTAAACTTGATCTTCTAGGAAACCATTTCTTCATCAAGATGGGCTTGAGACACCAATAAATCAACTATAGGGAAGTAAGTCCCCTTTTGTATTGTTATAGTTATTTTAACAATTTTTATATTCCTTTTGTCTAGTCTTCATTAGAGTCATTTTCCCATCTATCTTCTGTAGTATATTGTGTACCAACATTGCCTAGTATACTAAGTGATCCTAACTTAATGGGGTTATTACCAATTACAAGCAAAGAGATTCTAGAAATATTTTTCCTATGACAAATATTGCTTGTGATTGGTTGGTAAATGGATTAGAAATCTTTTTCCTATGACAAAGATTACTTTTTAGATAGGTCTATACCTTTTTTATAGCAGTACGAGAAATTATGGGTCTGTTTGTGGCCTCAAGCAGCCCTAAAACAACATTTATTTCTAATTCTGGGCTGAATGTGGGAAAAGAAAACATTCATACCTAATTCTGGGTTGAGTGAGTTTCATTAATTCTAAGTATATGTGTAAGCTTATTCAATCTACTAGTTATGCTTACTCCTTCTTAGTTATGCTTGTTTAGTATTATACCATATTGGTTATAACATTCTAGTTAATGAACATGATATCAAAACTTTTTCCATTATATTTTTAACATATGAAATTACAGTACTAGTATAACCCCATGTGATTGGCTCTATTCATATGATATTGATATAAGAAGCAAGAGGTTATCTTGTTACGAACCATGTACACATGTAATGACTCTAATATAAGGATATCATGTTCTATACATTATATACGTTGTTTCCCTAATATAAAAAGATAGTATATCATCCTAATATGTGTAATGGTAATGTTATTCTATTCCTATGGTATCCATAGGAATACTGAATCATACACTACCCATTTAGATAGATAAGTCTAATATGGACATAAATACCCATGAATCAAGTATGATATCCATAATGTTAATCTTCACCTTACTTCAACTTAAAAGGGTCAAGTAGTTCCATATATAATCTCTAAGCTCACTAATTATGATGAATGGTACCTATGTTTCCATAATATATACTATATATTAATGTACAAGTAAGAAGACTATCGATTTTGTAAGAAGCTAACACCATGTATACATAATAATGAGCCTGTTCAACTCTATCTATCATGTTACATATCAAATCAGTATAAGGTTGTTGGATTACCATGATTATGTCATAAGTGAGTCCCTAATAAGTACACTACCCTATCACCAATATTTAACCAGTGGAAATAAGTGATTGAATGATGAGATACATGGTCTCAAATAAGAACAAGCAATGGATCTGCACACTAATCAATAGGAGTGAGTTAGTTAAATATTGAACACTATACTGAATTCACTCTACACTATGATAGAGCTTGTATGCCTTTATTCCATAAAAGAGTATGCTATATTTACATAATAATAAGTGATAGGAATTGACCCAATAATATTTCTCAATATCATGGGTATAGCATAATCACTCTATTAGAGGTAGCCTTATTTTCAATTCTTGGCATCCTTTAGGTGTGATTTCATGTGCAGCAGTCTAAGCATCAGCTAACATGTGACTTGAAAATGATTCGCAACAGTCTAGATCTAAAACGAATATCAAAATGATAAAAAACAACATCAAAATTATAAAACCTCAATATTTGAGTTTCTATGGGCAAGTTTGTGGGTAAACAAAGTGATAAAACCTCAATCTAGGTTTATACCAACCATCTAACAACCAATAACACCCCACAGAGTTCTCTGTTGATGCTCCTAATTTGAAAAAGAGGGAATGATAAAGAAATTCAATTAAGGGAATGATAAAATCACCAATTGAAAACCAGTTTCTAACCCTACACAACAACACAACTAAAATCCAACAACATTACTATTTGTAACCCAGCCATCATCCAACCCCTACCCCTTTCCTCCTTTTCATTTTTATAGAGATATTGGAAATAAAAGAGTGGTAAACAACTTACCTTAGTTCTAGTATTTTGGGAGGACACATGTAGCTAAATCTTAGGAGATGTTGGCTCAAATATAGAGAATAGTTTCAATATCTCTCATAGAAAGCAGTTAACTCCCACAAAACCTATTTGTCAAAATAAAAATCTTGTGGAAACCTCTGCTGATGTTCTTTGCAAAGGGCCAGAACAAGCACTAAAGTGTGAATATGATAGTATTGTCCCATCAATGGATGTCGAATGGAAGGATAGAAGAGGTCCTCTAAGTAATAGCAACACAGGACTGACATGAAGTCATATTCAAGATGATATATTAAGGGATATTAGTATATCTATGAAATATTTTATGAAACATGAGGAAATAATTGACAAATACTTGGAGGAAGCACGAGAACATAGGAGTAGGTGTGAAATAGAAGAGCATCTAGTTTGGAAAGATTATAGGAAGGCATTAGGGGTTGTTCAGGCTTCCAATCAAAGGTGTATTTATCTTCACCAGAAGAGGAAAAGGTTGTCTTCTCAAATTCATTCTCTCAAAATGGGAGATTACAATTTAGAAGCTTATCGAAAGGGACTTCATCAAATAAAAGAAGGATTATCTTCACTGCAATGCCTTACAGCTCATAATTTCATTAATAATTCCTATTCCAACCAGGATCAATTTGAGGCTTTGAAACAAAACCACTACAAGCTCAATGATCATGGCTTGGCTACAGATTATGTTGTTAAATATTCAAGTAAGGATACCATTCTATCCATTGAACAAAACTCCAATGGTACACTCTTAACTGCTGATACGGTTCCTAACACCGAAAGAGAATTATGCATTGTTGACAAAAAAGATGATCAAATCAAAATTGATATCTATGAATGTCAAGTTGAAGCTGAGCAAGACCAAGTCATTGTTTCATGTGAACCTAAACTATTTTAGATGAGGACGAGAAAGAAAAGTTGAATGAAAGAGGAGCATGTTTTTGGGAGGGAATTAAAGGTGGAGATGACTGAGGCCTTTCCAACAACTCAAAATTGTAGTAGTTCCTTGCAAAATCCTTCCAGTCATGAGACTTCCTTAAAACTAGAGTTGTTGAAGCTTTTAGTTACAATGGAAATACGGAATCATTGTGATCATAGTTCAGAAAAAAGGAATAATTTATTAGAGAGTGTTAAAGGTACTTTAGTGGAAAATGATGGAAACTGTGGACTTGTAGAAAGATTGCCTGTCACCTCTAAAATTTTGTCATATGAGAAAAAGTTAGTTCTGGTTCATTTTTCTTATAATGATACCATGAATATCTTGCTACCTAACTATTTTCCTCGGAGGAGAGAACTCATTAGCCAATTTCCACATTCTGAGCAATATGGTGTTGATGGTGCATTTGCTTCGAAGGAGCATCTAGTTTCAACAATTTGATCACATGCATTTAGAAACTCGATCACATACATTTCCATGTTAATAATCCCAACTCTAACAAAAATCCCATGTTATAGCTTACTTCCATCGGTCCAAGCTCAGGTTTATGCAGCGTAAAATGCATTTATTTAATATTTTCTAGAATGGCATGGTTTTCTCAACCTATAAATCAACCAGTTTAGCCTTGCTAGTCCCCGAACCTTGAACCTTGAACCTATTTTGTAACCCCCAAAGTAACCCCCAAACCCTAAACGAATATGAGAAAAATGAGAGATATATTAGATATGACATAAACTCACCAATTTAGGAGGCATGATGTGCCTAGCTTGATAGATTGCATCAACTTATGTTTCTACCCAAAGGAGGCAAATTCCATAGTTTAGAGCCAAAATGAGGCAGAGTCCACAGTTTGCTCAACGATGATTGCAACAACTTCTATTACTACCCAAAGGAGGCAGAGTCCACAGTTTAGAACCAAAATGAGGAGGAGTCCATAGTTTGCTCAACGATGAGAGGTAGATTTCATAGTCAAGGTGATAGGAGGCAGTTTCCAGTGCAGTTTTCTCAGTGTCGAGAGGTAGAGTTCATAGTCCACTCAGTGATGANTATTTAATATTTAATATATATATATATATATATATATATATATATATATATAACTAACACCTAATCTATATAAAAAAGTATAACCATAATCCATTATAACCGTTGATATTTAATATTTAAAAAGCTTTAATATCTGATTGCTAACACCTATAATTGATAACCCATATATCCTTTATTCCATACAACACCTAGACTTGTAAATCCATTTAACCCTTAATCCCTATAAGTACATCAAATACTTCAACTCTAACTCTATAACCCCTAATAAGTAATAACCATCATAATCCATTTAATGACAATGAAGAAGATGATGATGATGGTAATGGAAATGATGACAGTGATGATGATGATCACCATCATCACCATCATATTCATCATCACCATCATGTTGATCATCATCGTCTTCATCATCATCATAATCATGATCATCATGATCATCATGATCATCATCATAACCATCATCATAACCATCATCACCATCTTCTTTATCATGTTGATCATCATCATCATCGTCATCATCGTTTCCATCATCATCATCATCGTCATCATCATCATCAGTGTCATCATCATCTTCATCATCATATTCATCATCATCATCATCATCATTTCCATAATCATCATGATGAATATCATCATCGTCGTCATCATCATCATCATCATCATCAT
>LPNX010139812.1:48545-111045 GCA_001517045.1 Pseudotsuga menziesii | reverse complement strand
CTTTTAAACCATATGCTAAATCCATTTCCCTTTCTGTAAGATTTCTATCTCCATTGCGATGTGCTTCTTTTACCAATGAAGCCACACCTTCCCATGATATTCCCTGATGTTATTGTTCACATCGTTAAATCCATACCTTCATCCAGACAAGATTGTTTGCGACATATAAATGAATCCCATTCTTGACCACCTGCTTGATGACAATAATCATTAAAATGAAAGAAAAATGTAAATTTTATGAACAAAGTATATGCTCTTAATTGATGTAATAACTAGAAAATGCAATTAGAATATTAATCATATAATAAACATCCACTTGCTAATAATTACCTTTCACCTTCCTCGATCTACCTTTCCCCTTCAATTGCTCCCCTTCAAATTTGATATTGGAGTTCGTATCACAAATGCGACGTAAATTGAGCTTTGACACTAAAATAGGAAGATATTTGATAACATACAACATGTTTTGGTATATCGTATATCCTTCTATCATAGAACCCTCAGCAAGTGCTCGTTGTCTCACCAAACGCTTCATAAATTTCAAATGGCTCTCAACCATCTACGTGGACCTTGAGTGCACAGGTCCACACAACTCAATCTCCTCAACTTGGTGTATTAGGTAGTGTTCCTGTGCATTGAAAAATGCCGAAGGTAGATGCTTTTGCATTTCACACATGATACGAGGAATTTATCTCCTCCAATACTTTATATATTATTTATGGATTTCTTTAGATATCAACCATCTACAAGTGATGCAAACCAATAACGATATTTAACAAAAAAAAATTAAATTACATATTATGAAATAGTGCACAAAAAACAAATATAAATTATACAAAGAATTAAAGAAACACTAAGCACAAGCCACAAATTGCTAGTTACCTCATGTATTTACCAAGATTATATATAACTTGTTTGAAATTATTGTCGAAGTTGTCTGGGAGAGAGAGAGGTAGAACATATTGTATCAATATACAAACCACGCCATTCATTAATCAAAGATTATACAAACAAGAAATACAAATGTATGCAATAAAATGAAAAAAAATAAATTATATGGACATAACAATAATAATTACCTTGATGAAGACGTGTTAATAATGTGTTTTGACCCCCAGAAAATCACCTTTTTTTGTTATGATATTCTTCATGTTCGTACAATATCCAGTGGGAAATTTAATTTTCCGCATTACTTCTTTGACAACATTGCTTTGCTACTCCATAAACATCCATGGAATTGAGTTTATATTAACTTGGTCTCTGTTGCTATGAAATTGGATGACGTCTTTCATTGCATGGTTTCCTTCGTAAACGTCTTTGCAAGCTTTCACAATTTTATCTTTCTCTCTCCTTAGCTCCAATAGTCTCCATAACTTTTCAGTCACATTATTTCGAATATGCATTATATCAAACAAATGAGCGATTTGTAGGTGCTCATACTAGGGAAACCTGTTGAATTGTATAGAATAACTTTTCATTCCTCGTGGAAGACCATTAATGCCTTCATGATCATGATGGACATCATGAATATTATTTTATAAATAAATTACATCATAAATCAAATATGGTCACTACAGTAAACAACTCACAATAAAAATTGAAATACATAACAATTCATATAGGATGATCCATACATACAATGATGGCGATTTCTATTGTATTGCATCTTCCAAAGGTGAGGTGTCATTCTACATGGTTTTAATGCAGTCTCCTGCTTCCCATTGAAAATATTTTTTTTAGTTGTTCTATACCTGTGATTCTTAGAGAGGAAATGCCTATACTCATCAAAAACCTCCTTTCTTAAGATTTTTGAGTGATGAGATTTTATCTTAGGACCACAAACTGGACATGCAAATTTACCCTTTGTCTGAATACCTACAATATATATATATGGAATGTCTATGTTAATTATAATTATATATAAAATATATTAACTACTTCATATAATTAAATGAAATTAAAGTGGAACTTAAAAATACAAACCACAAAATTGGGTTAACCCAGGGGCATCGTGTATTGTCCATACAACCATTGCATGGAATTGAAATTTCCTTTTCCATATTGGCCTAGATACAGCATACATATTTATGCCATTCCATAACTTAAGTATCTCATCTATAAGAGGTTCGAGATATACATTCATATATTTGACTTGGAACTTACCTGATTGATTTGAAGTACATATAAAATATATAATTACGAGAACCATTAAGATATATAAACCATGCACAAGGGCAAAATAAAAAACATACAAATGAAATTAGGAAACATAATACGACAAATGATATTCCACATCTACATTAGAAATAAAATAGTTGTAGACACAAAATACTTGGTATAATCATCGACAACATTGTGTTCTCCCTCTTATTGACAACCATGGAGGAATGTTATTGTTGATAAAAAAAATTAGGCCACATCGTGTAAATGGATTTCATCTATGAAAATGGATTAACACCATTTTCTACCAAAGAAATCCTAATATTACATGGTTCTTATTTAAAGTGAGTCCACTTTTCCTCCATATCCCTAAAAGCATAACCATTTGCATGCATTCGAATAACATCATCTTGAATTCTGTTCCTGGCATGGTAATCCATAAATTGCGCTATGTTATTGCACCTTAACAGTCATTGCAAACGTGGAATGATGGGAATATAACAAATAACCTTTTGATCCACATTTCTTGTTACTTTATCTGTTCGATATCTACTTATATGGCATTCCATACATTCTCATGCAAATTCATGATTATTATAATATATAACATGGTCATCGGGGCATGCATGAATTGCTTGATAATGCATTCCAATCTCTTTCATGATGGAAGCTAAATATCAATATGTGTGAGAAAATATTTGATGGTGGTAACGAAAATTCAAATATCAAGCTACACAAAAATAAATAAAAATATCGTTAATGTAAAAATAAATAATATTAACGAAACACACTTCATCCGTATGATGATCAATAACGAGTTAACAATAAAATTATTAGAGGAATACATATAAACTTTATCAATATGGTATATATGTGATGGATTATTTTACATACCTTGGCATCCATATGATTGATATGTTTGAAATACCATTCATAACCTTCAAGTTCATTATCAATAATACAACAGAGAGAAGACCTGTTTTGGAGCCTTCATAAAGGGGTTCATTTCCCTTATCAAGAAGAGGTATATTGTGAACATCATTAAAGTCATCAATATTTTCATTGTCATCGCTATCATCATCATCCATTCTAACATTAAATGAATCATCGATCAATGTATTTGTACCATCATCTTCAATTATGTTGTCAGTGTGATCATCTTGTTCAATATGATCATTCACTTGTTCTCCATTAAAAATAGATGCTCCATGATCCTGATCCAGAAATTGTTCTGAAAGCACTTCCTCTGGACGATATCCGTAGGGTGTCTTTCCTATATAAATACATGAAAACATCAATAGATATAATTTAATATAGGAAATATTAAAATAATGCATCCATTTACCAAAGAAAAGAATATAAAAAACTTTAGAATGTTAAACCTACAAATGGACGATATTCATTCCCCCCCCTCAGTGTGTCGATGTTCACTGCAATTTTTTATGGCTGTTGAAATCAATATTATTCTCCTCTTAAATCCCCTGTATTGAGTACATGGACAATAACATTTTCCATCACCCCTTTATTTCACTACATCCCATAGTCTAGCAAGCAATTGTCGATTGTGTTTGTTTGGATCATGAATATTTCTATTTGACATTTTGTCACAAACTTCATGAATGAATACTATTAACAATATTAAAAAATCAAGTTCCACGCATCACAATTTTCTCAAACGGAGGTTTGTCGAATAAGGAAAAATTCCCGCAAACTATCTTTTGAAGAAAAAAAATTTCCTGCAATCTCTCGTTGAAGAATAAAACAATTCCTCAAACTGTCCATCAAGGAATAAATAAATTCCGCAAACCGTTCGTCACTTCTATAGCAAACATGTCAGAATGTTTAAAAATGTTTATATTTATAATTCATCATTCGTCGAATATCCGACTATATGAACCTAGTTACCATTGAAAATATGGGTTTAAACTATTTGAAATATGTCTTTATATTGTTTCAAAAAATATCCCAATGATGTCAAAAATTCGACGACTCATCCTCCAAGTGTCGTCAAAAATTCGACACGCTATTGTTGGATATCCAACAACTAATCCTCCAAGTGTCGTCGCAAATTCGACACACTACCATCGTAAATCCGATGACATAGTGTTGCGAAGTGTCGTAAAGAAAACTACACTAAGGACATCGGAAATTCGATGATACTTAAAGAAATAATAAGGTACAATACTTTTCATCAATGTAAACTGACAAAAATGTACTTTACGTCAGATTTTGGGTTCAAATCCTGTTGTGAACAATGATCCTCATTGTCTTTATTAAGTCCTTCTGGTGCTTCTCCTTAGATTCATCTTCTTCTAGTTTTGCAACTTCATATTTGATGTATTTGTCAAAATCATTCTCTCTAAGAATGAAACCAATCCTATACTTTCTTGCTAAGAAGTTTTTTATGTCTTTGATCTTGTCCTCAAGCTTAGTGCTTGGGGCCATCTTATTCAAGAGGTCACTAAAAATTGAAATTTATAAAAATGAAAGCTGACCTTAATAGGAGATGTTCATGACTAAGTTGATTTGGTTGGTACACTTGGTTTCTAGAGATTCCAAGTCTTCACCCTTCAAAACTTGCATGCGATATTTCAGTTTCTACATATTTCTGGTTCTGGTTTTCTGTAGTTTTTTGGTTTAAGGCCAAACTAGGGTTTAGCTTTCTCAAAGAATAACCCACTAAAAAACTTTGATATAGGGCTCAATAGAGGTGCTATAGGGAGGCACAAATTTCTATGCAAGCATATCTTCAAAATCCTAATTTTGTAGAAACCCTAGATTCTTGTTGGAGGGAAAGGAGAGATAGTTTCACCTTATGAAAGTTGTTATATTCAGGCTAGCTCTGATACCTGTTAAAATTGTTGTGTCATTTAGATCATCACCCAATTAGTCCAATATTATTGTTGCAGTAAAAGAGGAATGAATATACACACTGAACAAATCAAACCACACATGAAACAGATGAGTATAGCTCAGATAATAATAGTATCATTCTCATTAATTACTCCAGTTTTACAATAGTGTTACATAAGGAAGAAATCAAATTCATTAGGGAGGAATACAAATCTACCAACTAGATCTGACTATATCTGACTAACTAGCTAACTATTTGTGTCTCAATCAATATTGAAGTCCAAATGGTTAACTCCAGATGTCTAATAAAGTCACACAATCAGTAATAAATAGTTAACTCAGTCTAACTATAGTGGTAAGTGATAAAAGGTGCCTTATCCACATGCAACCATGCATAACTGACACTAACTAAACTCATTGTGAGTTAACTGAATGTAACTGGAAAATAACTAAGTTTAACTAATTCCAACTCCAACTAACTAAAGGAGGTTGGTATTGGGACTCCTAGTGGCCCTAAAATGTAGGGTTTCTAGGAGGCACCTAAATTGATGCATGCAACTGCAGTCAGTCGTAGTTATCCTCTAGCAGTGTTCCCCAGACTCTAGTAAGTGGTACATGTGGCCCCATATGCCAGGTGGACCCAGTGGTACTAGTGGACCTAATTAATTAAATAAAACTCCTATGTTATACTAAAATAATATAATAGACAGTTTGGTAAAGGGAGGATTATAAATTGTAACACCCCCCTGAATCCTAACTTGGACAACTATGGGCCTTGGAAACAAGGCCATAAGTCACCCATATACAATATAAAAGATATAATTATACTTGATAAACTGAGGTCATAGGAACCTCATGGGACACCCCGCCCCTCAAAATAAGTAGAGATAGGAAAATGCAAGCTATGTTTGAAAGAAAGAATAATCCTCCTTAAAAAAATAACTTGAAAAAAAAATGGTTGAACCTCTGAAGTTGTGCATGTGAACCTATCAATGTTCTTCTGAACTGATGAATCTGTGAGTTTCTTTTGGATGGTGAAGGTAGGGAATTATCAAGTTTTTTCTTCTGTGGGCTATGTATCTGATCATTCCCCATCATCAACTAGCACCGACCTGGAATTTTATTGCACCACTTTGTAGGGATAGAATCTATCAGAGACAATGTAACATGTTCATTCTGATACTGGGACCTAGTTCTTCTTTTCTCTTCTATATTTCCAGCACCATTTCTAGCTACATGTAGAAGTGTTTGAGTCCATTTTGGCTTTGTATTTTGGTTTGGAATGGATACTAGATTTGGATCTATAATCTCATGAGATTTAGTCTCAATAACAGGATCATTATGGATTTAATCTTCTTCATTTGAGTCTAAAACCTATAGAAAATCATCATCATAAAAAAATGGAGTAGAAATGGCTATACCTTCTTGTGTTGCCAATTATGGTGTGTCATACAAGTGATCTTCTTCAAATTGAACACTATGTTAAATGAAGCATCTCTTAGTTGCAACCTCCATCAATTTGTAATATTTTTCATCTTCCACATATCCCAGCAAAATGCATTCGCTACTTTGGGCTTGGAAGGCCTTCCTCTTGTCAAGTGGTATCCTGGCCCAAGATTTGGCACAAAAATATCTCAAATGAGAGACATTGGGATTATTCCCATGCAGTGCTTTGAATGGAGTTCCCCTAACCACTGATTTATGAGGCACTCTATTCTGCAAATACAAATCAAAGTTTACAACTTCAACCCAAAGAGAAGGAGGGAGATGTTTGGCATGGAGAAGGCATGTTGCCATCTCCTTCAATGATATGTTATTCCTATAATCCACACCATTCTGCTATGGTGTGTATGGAATTGAGTGTTCCATTCGAATCCCCTCTGATTCACAGAAATTTTGGAAGTATCCTTTGATGTACTCTCCTCCTTTATCAAATATTATAGACTTGATTTTATTACTGAAACTATTCTCAACCATAGCTTTAAAAACTTTAAAAATCTCAAAAACTTCTTATTTTTATTTCATAAAGTAGATTCAGCGGTACCTAGAACAATCATCAATAAAGGCGAGGAAATACCTGCAACCATTAATGGATTTTGTGGGAATAGGTCTAGCTACATCACTATGTAAAAAATCAATTATAGAAAAAAATCTATGTTCCTTCCCAACTTCATACCTCTTCTCTATATGGTTGCCTACCAAGCAACTAGCACATACTCCATCAGAAGTTTGGATGGAAGGAAAGCCTTCAACCATTTTATCATTGTGGAGTTGTTAGAGATATTTGAAGTTGAGATGGAAAAATATCTCATGCAAAATCTTGTTCATGTTGTTAGCATGATATTGAATAAATATGTAGGAGGAGAGAGGGGTAAACAATGTGAGAACTGATAAGCTTTAGTAGAGTGATTTGCAATATGTTTCTCTATGAGCTATCTAGTGGATTTCTCTATAATCTCAATTGTATTTAAATCGAATATAACTCTCTTGGGAGAGAATGTATGAGTCATATCATAAAAAAACAACAAGTTAGTTGCAAGGGAGGGCACATAGAGGACAATCTTGAAATCTCCATGCTTCTCTCTGACTAAACCCCTTCCTTTTGCTAGAATTTGGGAATCATATCCCATGTGAATATTATGTCCTTTTGATAGTGTGAGGGTAGAGAAGGATTATTTGGAGGAAACCATGTGGTTGTATGCTCTAGAATAAATTATGTATGTTGTTGACTGAGTAAGGTTCGATTTCAAATCATGCCACCTTTCATCATCTTCTGTTTATGGTTCTTCATCAGGATTATTTTCTCTTTGTGTGAGAGAAGTGTTATTCTGCTTGATTAGAGCTGACCGTTGGTCAATCTGATTCTTCATACAATGGTATTCAACATGGAAACCCTTCACACAATAGAGACATATATTCTTATAAAACTTATTTTTCTTAGAGGCCAAAGCTCCCTGAGAAGTTTTTTGATTATGTTTAGGATTTGAATCAACCGCTTTAGGCTCCTTCTGCTTTTACTTCCCTTTATTTTTTGCGTTAGTAGAGTCTATCACTAGGAGAGATTGATATTTGGAGGTCTTGATGAATCCCATCCAAATCAACTTCTCTTGCTCCTTGATTAAGGACTTGAAAAAGGAATCAAGTGAAGGAATTTTCCAACCCTAAAAGGAATCCCTTTTGGAATGGAATATTGAAACAAATGCATAATACTCTGGGCCAAGTTTGTTGAGAATGGAGAGCACATTTTGATCATCCTTTATTTCTATTCTACACTATCTGTATTGAAGTGCAAGAGACTTGAATTGAGTAAATAATTGCTCTATTGTTTCGAATTTGTTGGGATGTAAGGCTACCATCTCATTCTCTAGGAGGTGTCCCCAAAGATCATCTTGTTTGACAAACAAGTCTTCAAGCTTCTCCCATGAATCTTTGGATTCCTCAAACCTTCAAGGTGGAAGAGGATATCTATGGATATATGAGTGCATAGATAACTGAAACCTTCATCTAAGTGGTTCAGAAACTTGTTTCTTTCAACTGGATGATGGGGCTCAACCTCCCTTCCAAGTATTATCCTGAATTATCCCTTGTTGCGCAAGGAAACCTGCATATCTTCCCTCCAATCAAGATAATTGAAGGGTGTTAGAATCCATAGAGTAGAAGGTAGATAATCCATAATTCTCCTGCTGGAAAAACACAAATATTCACACAAGCTATGTAGCACCTGTAAAAATTCACTACAAAATACTAAAACATTCGAAATATATTAGAATAATTTATTCCTTCTTGACATGAACACTTTCTCAGGGTTCGTCACACCCTCAACATCGCTCTGAATAAATCTAGAGGAAGCAAGGCACCCTTTGTGGGACTTATGTAGAAACCCAGTTGCTTCTAGTGTTCAATGGAGAGTAGACATACATGAATCTTTCTTGAAATGACTCTGATACCATGTTAAAATTGTTGTGCCATTTATATCATCAAGCAATAAGTCCAATATTATTGATGCAGTAAAAGAGGAATGAAGATACACATTGAACAAGTCAAAACCAACAAGAAACGAATGAGTATAGCTCAGATAATTACAGTATCATTCTCATTAATTAATCTGGTGTTACAATAGTGTTACATAAGGAAGAATTCGAATCCATTAGGGAGAAATTCGAATCTATCAACTGGATGTGACTATATCTGACTGACTAGATAACTAATGGTGTCTCAATGAATATTAGATTCCAAATGGTTAACTCCAGATTTCTAATCAAGTCACACAATCAGTAATAAAGAGTTAACTTAGTCTAACTGAAGTGGTAGGTGAGCAAAGGTGCCTTATCCACATGTAGCCATGCATAAATGGTACTGACTAAACTAATTGTGATCTAACTGAATGTAACTAGAAAATAACTAAGCTTAACTATTTCCAACTCCAACTGACTGAAGGAGGTTGGTGTTGGGACTCCTAGTGGCTCCTAAACTATAGGGATTGGTCTAGGAGGCACCTAAACTGTTCCATGCAAGTGCATTTAGTGGCAGTTAGCCTCTAGCAGTGTTCCCCACACTCTAGTAATTGGTACATGTGGCCCCATTAGGCCAAGTGGACCCAATGGTACTTGTGGACCCAATTAATTAAATAAAACTCCTAAGTTAGACTAAAATAATCTAATATTAAATTTTGTCAAGGGAGGATTATAAATACTAACAATACCCCTAGATCTTCAAAGTTATAATATTTCAAAAAACAAGTCCTTATTTAAATCATATTCAAGAGAAATTGACGGTAATAATCATTGTTAGACAGAGTTGTACAACAATAAAAGAAGCTTTGAATAAAAAACCAGTATACACAACCACGAACACAATCAACTTATTAAATATTTTGTCAAAATAATATTTTTGGATAATGGGATCAAGAACATGATTATAGTAATTATCTAGGCTAGAAAAGTGGTGGGAAAAAATAGCACATAGAAACTGTGCAAGCCAAAATTGACATAATGCAGCATCAAGTAAAGATTTTCAAAGGCTCATTTGTGTCCCTTTTTCAGAAAGGTTTTCCTTCCTTTTGGGAAGAATATGGAATTTTTTTATCTCAATCAGAGTATCATGGTTTGTTGGTCATATGTAGATTGGATCACAATAAATTTGAAGATATGAACCAATCTCTATCAAGGAAGATTGTGATTGATAAATTAGTAGTGGATTTTGAAATAATCAATAAATTCAGGACCGTTTGTACCTAGCTGCCAATTGTTTCATATGTAGATCATGTGGAATTGAGAGTGTTGGAGAACGAAATGGTAAATTTGGAGTATCCAACTTTGGACTAGTGGAAAATGATAGATCATTTTGGGAGAACAATGTATAAATTGCATCAATAAAGAGTTTGTTTCTTAAACTCAAGAGCTTTTGAAGACAAGTTTTTTTTAAATAATGTAATAGATTTTTGCATAGTTAATTTGTTAGGAGTCGAATGACAATTGTAATAATTTAATGCAACTATTTTCTCCTATTTTTAGGATGTAAGCAGTTACCATCTCAAGGAGCAATTTCATGTCTTTAAGCAAAAATTTTCAATGTGTTGAAGGTTGGAACTTATGAGAAAGAACTTCTTTTTGTAATAGAGCTTCAATATTAATAAATATTTAAGAGCCATGCAGGTTTTCTATCATAGATTCTTGTGTTATTTATTTTACAGTCTGTACTATCTCTCCTTCACGTGAATGTGTTTTGTGTGTATATTTCCATTTTGTTATCTTTCCATGGTTAAATAAGTGTATATTGGATCATAATTCATACTTATATGCTCTGATTCTTTGATTTCAAGCATCCACAATATTTTCCCACTAAAGTTAATATTAGATTTATGTATAGATGCCCATATTAATGGATTGTTTCTTATTCTTCCTTATCACCAGACAACCAACATTTTCATTGTAAAAGAGTAACTACCTGACCACTATTAAGTACTTCATTGCAAAGCAATGTTATTAATTATGTTTCATATTTGACTCCATGCCCAATGACCACCTGTTTCAGCATGATTGTTGTTACTAAAATTCATTGGTTTCAAATATACCTAGCTTTATATTTTATCTATCGAGATATCGCTCTCTATATGGAAAGAATCCACCCTTCCTCCCAAATATTGGTTTTGTAGTTACCTTAGAATTATCCTCTCACAACCATGGGTAAATTCCGAGTAATAATAGACAACATTTCATTCAATTCGAGATGCACATGCTAAAAACATTGTGCTCGACTGGTTTTGTCTTTTCCTTCATTTGTCATGTTGCTTCTTCCTCCATTCATATGCATAATGAACAAATTTATTACAATAATGGAATTCTATTTTCTATTTATCAAACCTTTGACCACTTGGCTAACTGAAACTTTGATTCAATTCTCTACCAGCAACATTTGTGAGACTGCTATTGGGTCCTCCTCTAGAAAAACTTCTTCCTCTGCCTCTATAATTATATCTTACCCTTCCTCTTCCACGAATTATAAATGATTGTGCTGTAAATGCACCTTCTAATGATGTATTTGATCTACTGATTCTATGTTCATGATTGATGAGTGAGGCTTGTAACTCATCAATGGTAAACTAGGGCATGTATTTTCTTTCTTCCAAGGTCGTGACCAAGGATTCAAATTTTAGGGAAGACTTCTAATGCTTTTTTAAACAATCCTTTTCTCTTCCATATTTTATCCATGGTATTTTAGTTGATTTATCAAACCAATCACTCTAGTGTAAAATAATTCAATTGAATCTATATATTTCATTGACAAAGATTCAAACTTTCTTCTTAGAATCTGTAATCTAGAAGTATTTACCTTGTCCAAGCCTTGATAGGTTGTTTCTAATGTATCCCAATCCTGCTTAGATATCTTTGTTGTTTCTACTCTTGGGAGTATGGTTTCATTCATTTCTTAGTGTATGTAGAACAAATCCTTTCCATATTTCTTCCTCTATTCCCTCAATACATCCTTCTCAACTTCTATGATTATCTGCTGGTTATGTCACCGAGGCATCGCCGACAGAAAAATATGATATCACGTTCATTCATATTGGTGGCTTAAAAATGGTTAGAAAATAAAAAATTATATTGGGAATATATTTGGGGTCAAAGGGTTTTTTCTATGTTAATAAACAATATATAATATATATTGGGGGTTTGTTGATCCCGACTAGGGTAGAAATGGCTGCGAAAAACAAGGGAGGGAAGAAATTATTTGTCTATTACAAATAGGTGGGCCAACCTGTGTAATGACTCACCAATGGAATGAACGGTATCAAACACTACAACAAAACCCTATGATTAGCGTCTCTTTTAGCTTCCTTTTTAGCGTCCACTATCAAATTTAGTGTATTTTTCATCATTTTTTGGACAAAGTGGACGCTTTTCCATGGGATGGTGCTTTTATGGAATTATTTGCATCCCTTTTTACAATTTGGCACTATTTGGGATGCTAATTAGCATCCCAAATAGCGTCCCAATTAGCATCCCAATTAACGTCCCAAGTAGCGTCCCAAGAAGCATCCCAATTAGCATCCTATTTAGCATCCCAATTAGCATCCCAAGTTAAAAGTTGGTGCTATTTTGGATAAACCATTAGCATCCCAATTAGCATCCAAATTTTCATTCCATGTAGCATCCCAATTAGCATCCAAATTCTCGTCCCATGTAGCATCCCAATTAGCATCCCAATTAGTGTCCTAGTTTAAAAGTTGGCACTATTTTGGACGATAATAAGCATCTCAATTAACGTCCCATTTAGCGTCCAAAAAATAATCCCATATAACACCCAAAATAGCCTCCAAAAAAACGTCTGGAATAGAACTAGGAATTTCCCTAGGTTTAGATCTAGGAATTGTGTTTGGAAAACATTTGACATAACGTCAGATTTATCAATGTCAATGTCAGTGATCAATGTTAGTGTTGATGTCAATGATCATGATTTATGTGATACTACTTTTGGATATTGATTAATCCTTTTGAGGGGTAAATTACCTTAATGTCACCTAAAATGCTCGAATGGAATTTGAGTGTCCCCAACACATTTTATAGACCCTAATGGAATTTGATTGGCCCTAACAACATGACGATGATGCATTACGATAATTATGATGGAGTGTATGGATATGATTTGATAAGTATAAGACTATATCATCCATTCCTATGAGGTAGTAGGGTTCCTTGATTAGTATTATTGCAATTATATTGATGATGAATACAACTACGACAATGATGTTGATTTATTGTATGATGATGATGACGATGTGGATGTCAACGATGATTATGCATGTGGTAGCACTTTTGGATCCTGATTGATTCTAATGGCACCAAAAATTCTGTAATGACATCTAGACGACCCTATTAACATCAAAATGACTGTAACGACATATAAATGACCTAAAGAATTATATGACATGAATCCTATTAGCGATGAGTGATTAAAAACACTAATGGCATATGAGTGACCATAATGACAATGATGGCAATGATTTTGTTAATGATGTACTTAATGCTAAAGATGAGGATGATAATGAGAATAATGATTAAGATGATGTTGATGTACCATATAGCATTGATGATGATGATGATGACAACATTTATGCCCATGATGATGATGCATGTCATAATACTTCTCAATACAAACTGATCCTAATGGAACTCAAATGTTCATAATGACATTTGAGAGACATATTAATATCACCTAAATGGTTGTAATGACATTTAGTTGTTGTCGACAAAATTTTAGTGACCTTAATCACATTTAAGTGATTGTAACAACATGACATGGATCAAAATGGTGATGACTGATGATGAACCATAATGGCATATGAGTGACCCTATCAATGATGATGTATTTGTTTATGAGGACAATGATGAACATGACGTTGTTGATGAAGCACTTATTGATGTTGATTTTGATGATGACGATGTCAATGATGATGATGATGCAATGTATGGTGTACTTGACGTTGAAATTCACTTGTCCTCGACAACATTTGAGTGACCTTAATAGCATTTCAGTGACCTTAATGGCATTTTGAGTGACCTTAATGGCACTTGTCCTCAAAAACATTTCAATGATAGGTTGGATGTGGTAAATTTATGACAAAATATTAGCTTATGTATATAGATAACCACATTAATTGGAAAAATCTTAATGATAAACTAAGTTGTCTACCTCATCAAAATTGTTCATTAGTGCAAGATGGAAAATTACTATAGTAAAGTTCATAGAATTATTCAATAGTTTGAATAATATTAACTAAACAATCATTGACATTTCATTATTCAATGCATAGTAAAAAAGGGGAACACATGTGGTTAAAATAAATTGAAACAAAAGTAACATTTTCCAAGCCCATAATAAAATGACTATTTTGAACAGTGATTTCCATGTACATTTAAGTTTAGATTCGTTAAGAAGCAACCTTTTGAAAAGTTCTAAATAAAGAAACTAATTCAAAATTACTAAATCCATGTGATAAAAAAACAATCTCAAAGCTTTGGACATAAGATCATAAGTATTCAAGTAATATGGATTAGAAATCCTGTAAAATTAGAAGTCTTCTTCATTTACATTATTATCAGCATATATGTCATCCAATGCTTCCTTATCAATATTGATATGGTCCTATAAGTTTATTATATTATTCTTTTTACACCATCCTGCTAAAGTGGTATTATAACCATCTTCATCTTCACTTTCTTCTAGCTCAATATCATCGAATTGATTTGCACCATCTTGATTCTCATCTAGCTCTGGATCATCTATATCTGGATCATGTTGATTATTGGCATGAAAAATGTTGTCATGTTGTGCTTGAACATCTTCATCTTCATATTCTTTTGTTTGAACATCTTCATCTTAAACATCACCATGGGTGGTCATTTCTTCATTGTTCTCTAATCTCTCATCTGGAATTGGTTGGATATCATTGTTTTTCTCAATACTCATCGAGACATCATCAAATACATGTATTAACCTTGGATCATAATGTATGACAAATATCCACTTTGGATCCATAATATCTTCATAGAAAAACACTTGCATGTGAAGCATAATCATATATTAGACATGCTAGTATAATTTTTAATTAATATGCACATTTATATTCATAATACACTATGAATTAACATATTGTACATAACCATTGATTCTTGTGATTATAGTTATGTTATATTGATAATAATACCTGCTCACAATGAATTGGTAAGACATAGGGCTCCTTGTCTTCTAGTAGGTACCTCAAGGAATCTATAGAAAATAGTCCACTATGGGTATCATGTCTTTGCATCCTCTCAAATGCCTCATACCATCTACATTTAAAAATATAGCATTTGAAAGACCGGTAATCCAACTCAATAATTTCTTGGATTTTTCCAACATACTAAAGATTCCCTTCAATAATATTTTTATCTTTTGAACTTGCTCCACTTGATTGCTTGAAATCAACCATGACACCATAATCAAAGGAGCATCTTTTTAAGTCTATTATTTCCACACGATAGTGTCGACCATATGCCGACATTGCAGGATATCTCCTCGGCTGTATTAGACCATTTGCTTTAGTTCAAATAGAAAAAACAACTATATATGCATTATTAAATAGTTAATAGTGTCAACAATGTTTTGTAAAAAAATATTTTGTGAGATTTATAAATGTACCTTTCTTTCACATCCTCTAGACATGTTGATCTCATCTTTTGTTATGTTTGCATCATTTCCTTCTTCATCTATTTGATTTTGAATTCGTTCACTAACCCATTGTAATGTGCAATCTTTGCCCCATTCCCCAAACAAATCCATGGGAAGTGGTGTATTCCTTGGGTTTGATCTCTTAAATTGTCTCCTTGCTTCTAAAACTTCCCTTTTCTTTTCATACATGTCGATCCATTTATTCATACAATCCATGTGGTAAAGAATGAACTTGTCAAGCACATTGCATTCATGAACACCTATTGAAAATCAACATGTACATTTTAAAATTGCAAATGCCATTATTATATTTTTGAAAAATAATAATTTTATAGAGTAAATGATTGGAAAAAATAACCACAAAGATCATGATTTTACTCACCAAATTCTACTTGAACACCATTAGATTGAGGTTTCTCTCCATCTATAATATCTGTTGCACATGCTTCATCCCATATTCGTGGACCATCTTCATAATCTTTACCAAGGAATTCACATAGAAAGAAAAATGCTTCATTCAATACATATCTTTCAGCCATGCAATCCTCTAGATGTGCCTTTTGTCGGACATATATTTTTAGTGTTCTCATATACCTCTCAAAGAAAAAAATCCACCTTGTTCATACAACACCCACCATTTCAATGTCATCTACTAGGTGTATAAGTAGATGAACTTGAAGGTGCATGAAACTTGTAGGGAGCTCCTTTTCCAATAAACATCCAATTTCTGCAATTTCTTTCTTCCATCTTCTTAATTCACTCTCATGGATCTCCTTGGAGGAAACCCACCTAATATAAAATTGGTAAATTAACATGAATAACTAATGACATAAAAAGTGCAATGTATTACAACTTTCTCATACATGCATAAACATTTCATGCCCCATACCTTATAAATACTGACAATCGACTTATGGCACTCCTCAAATCAGTGGTAAGGCATGAATGCCCCCTAATCGCCAAGGGCATGATATGCTATCAAATTATCAAATAAAATCAAATTAGTTCATTATTTTAAATATGAAATATCATAAAAAGAATGGTAATTATATGATAACAATAATAATTAAGTTATGTTGATACCTTCATAAAATTATGGAAATCATGTGTTTTAAATCCAGTGATATGTCCATCAACTGTGAAATATTTATTCAATGATGAGCCTTAGCTAGTAGGTTTCCTTATTGTACGGATAAAATATTTTAGTTTATCTAACTCTTTCTTTTTCAAAATCCATGGAGATTTTGCATAAGTTTCATTTTCTCTATTTGGACACAAATGTCTTCTATCAAATTTGGTACATGAAAGAGCAATGTCTCTTCTTGAAGATAAAGTGTCTTTATCTTTGTCTGATATATGTCTATATATAGAATCTATGACATTTTTGAATATGTGCATAGGATATAATATATGGCATATCAATAGATCCTTCCAATAAGGTAGATCATAAAATATGGATTTTCTATTCATTCCTCGTGGCATATCAACCATAACTTGTTCTCGTTCTTCAATTGATGGATCTTGGAAAAGAAAATGTTCTCGAATTTTTTGTTCTGCATATTCATACTTTTGAAGCCAATCAACTAGACCCATAACCTTGGGAGGGACTCTACTTTCAATTTTCCCATCAAACTGATTCTTGAGCTGAGTACTGAACTTATGATTTGTTGGTAGAAAGAGCCTATTGTTAGCATAAATAAACTTGTGTTTAGATATTTAGAGAAGTGCCCCTGAAAATTTTCTGCACATCTTGGACATGCACAAACCCCCTTTGTTTGAAGCCCTGCACTTCAATAACTAATGTTTAGAGGAAAAACATAGTATAATGGATCTATGCAAATTGAACCGAAAATTAAATATCATGTGCGAATATGTAAAATAATTTTTGTACCTAAAAATACACCAAGTCCTGAGAAATTGTGAATTGTCGAACATAGTACACCATAAAACATGAATGACCTATTTGATGGAGGACATGATATGTCATACATTGTTATGCCTTTCCATAACAATTTCATCTCATCAATAAACAACACTAGATAAACATCCAGTTTTTTCACTTGGCATTTCCCTGGAACAATGAGACTTAGCATAAGGTGCTCCTTTCTAACACTCATCCACAGGGGAATATTGTGTACTATCAATTTTGAGACGGCTTTTGCTTGGTCAATACTACAAATGCACCAATGTGGTAGTCCCTTCTATGAATCCATGTGTATTCCTTTGACATGTTGAAGATCCATCTAATCTATGATGTTTTCTTTTTCGGATCTGATCATTCTTTCCTTTGATCTAGTATGATTCTAATTTGAACTCTGGTGGGTGCCAATGTAGAACAATCTTCCCCTTTCATTACCATATGATAAACACCCTTCTAAGATTACATTTCACTCAAGCTCACCATGTTCAAAGCTTAAATGGCACAAGGTATGTTTCAATCTATGGCCATCCCAAATTTTCTCAATTTATTGTTTTTGCATTTAATTGATATTCAAATGATAAAAATTTAGCTCGAGAACTCTAAAATTTCTTCAGAAATGGGATTTTTTCGTTGAATTTGATCACCTTTTTTTAATTAAAATTTGTGCATAACCTAGGAACTATGAAATTGCTTCTAAAATTGCTCAAATACAAGCTAAAGATGTGATGCTAACTTGGAAAAAGGATTATCCAAGTAGTCTCATGAACAAAAACTTGTAAAAAAGAGTATGGATAACCCCTCCATCCGTTTTTCATTGTTAAGGTTTTGGCTCGAGTTCTTAATTTCCAATTTGATGTACCTAATCTTCTCCTCTTTCAGAATTGGTAGCAGTGATCAAATTTGAAGGATGGGTCTTAATTTTAATTGGAAGGGCATTCATTCTTGGAGCCCTTCAAAGATGAAGGGTAGTATAAATAATTGTATTTCAATTGACAAGTTTAAATTAACTAAACCCTTTCACCAAAAATAATGTAAAAAATAAAATTGTTCTTTCAATTTTATTATAATTTTTAACAATTGAGCACCTCTTACTATTTATAGAAAAAAAATGATATATTTTCAATAAAACGTATTTTGAACACATTAAGTTGTCATATGTGTGTCATTAATTTTACAGTTAGTAACATAACAAGTATTCTATTGTATTTCTTCAAGTTGGATCAGACTTCATTATACAAAAAACTACTTAGACTATGTAATAACAATATTGGGGCATCCACGTGCAATCCAAGCTTGAGATATGTAATAATTATAAGGATTGCGCACCTAAGAAAAAATAATACAGAACTCATAAAACATTAAAAAAAATTCCTACATACCAAGCAAGTTAGCAAAGCTAGCATAATTAGCGTCAGGGCATCAAATGTGTTTGTTCAACACTTATCATGAAAGAATACATGTATGGGATGGAGGTGCAATGGAATCAAGTCTAAGTCAATTGAACCCTTGCAACTCACTACATGTCTGAGTCTCAACAATCTGCCTTTTAAATTGAACCAAAATACCAAAAAAAGTTTATTAATGGCTAGATTTGAGAAAGTTCTAGGTGTGAGTAATTAAGGGCTTCGGGCTTTAATTTTGTGTGTGTTTTTTACCTGTCAAGGATTTAGTGAAACGATAGTCACATACAATAATTTAAGTTATTTAATGAAAACAATTAATGTGTAAAAATATATGTAACCGTTTTCCATGTTGATGGAGGTCACTACCCTCTTTATTGCCTTACCAAAAGGCATGATAATGAGGAAGAAGACCTAAAATTATGGACCTCACCTTCAAAGAATTCCTTGCAATCACATTAGTTAGGAGTGATAAGAATATCACAACAATACAAATCTCAGTTGATAGTGTTAATTAAATACTTATATGGTAAATTTAATATAAGGCTTACTTATAGTTGTCTCTTACTCTTTGCGTCCTCACACATTTAATATTTTATGGTTGTCTCTGTGCCTTGACCCAATTCGTATTATAAGGTGAGGATGTGCATGCATAATAATCCTTAGTTATGAATATGAGATGAGGATTTAAAGGGAAGAGGGTGTAAAGACAAGTAATTTTTATACGTAATTTTGTGGTGATGAGGACAAATGTTGTGAGAAACCACAAATGTTTGGAAGGGAGGAGGGAGATTACATGATGATCATGCCACCCATCAAATTGAAGACTATTCTTGAGCCAACAATTGTTTATTTATTTATTTATTAATAACCATTGTTTTTCCATATCGTGTGCCCAATGAAACCTCTCTATAGCAATGCATAAATCGACCTATACACAGTTTGTGATCCTAACTACATGCCATTATTTGTATTTGCATGACATTAGGTGTTGTTTATAGTTGTCGTGAGTCAATGATATTAATGCAAAAAATAATTTCTTGTAGAGGAGGACCCATTAACCGACCTTTTGAATTTTAGTTTGATGAAAAATGAGTGGACATTGGTAGCGAGGTTCACATATGTAGTAGGAACAAAGTTTTGAGCTCGTTTTGGGCCTAGTAGTAGTCTATTAGTTGTTATTTTTTATTATAGTCATAGTTTTTGACACATTGTAACACTTTAGATTGAAGCCCTAAGTGACTTGGGAATCAATGTCGCATCTTGATGACTAGTGTCTTGTAGTCATCAATGATTACTGGTCATCTTACACAACTAAGCACTCAGTGCATGACATGAGTGAGTGAGTGATTATAATTTATTATATTTCCAATATTTTGAATGATGAGTTGAAATTTATAGCATGGGAATTTCAACAACTTGAGAAATTTATATAGACAGATAATTTCAAATCTTTCCCTTCTTTTAAAATGTTGATATAAATTATGACCTTCTTAATTGGAAGGGTAAAATTCAGATTTTAAAATTTCTTTGAAGAACAATTTTAAGGGAAGGGATAGAATCCTTTGGAAGGGTTCAATTTTGAACGCTGATTTGTAGGTCTTTTCTTCATCCACCTATGAAACTGTGCCCATTTTGTATTTTCAACATATTGAACAAATAACTACAAGGGGGCGAGGAGGAAGGATGCAGAGTAGAAATCAAGTAGACTTATTGCACGGTGCAACTTTGTTGTGTGTGATTGTGATTGGCATGTTGGGTATCAGCAGTAGTTAAAGGGTGGTGTCCATGGGAACTCTTGGTGGATTGCACGAAGTGAAACATTTTCATAACTCAATAGAGATGCTCGGTCTAGGGCGCTTTGCCATTGATGAGCACAACAAACAACAGGTATATGACCTGATCTTTTATTATTATTATTTATTTTGATTCGGAGGGATTTCATTTGTTTCTGATCTATAGGAATTCCATTTGTTAATTGATCATTTCTCTCTATTTGTATCTGTGTCTCCAGAATGGCGATATAACATTTCGTCAAGTAGTGGGGACGCAGGAGTAAGTGGTGGCAGGGACTATGTATTATCTGACCATAAGGGGCGAGAACGGTGATCATCCTAAGTTGTACAAAGCAAAGGCTTGGGTAAAACCCTAGGAGAATTTCAATTGTTTGGAGGAATTTAAACCCATGGAGAAACCCTCTATTTCTAGTGCTGACCTTGGCGTGAAACAAGGTAAGTCGCATACCTCAATTATAAACTCAATTTTGATGGGATTAGGAGGGCAAGGTTTTTATCCATTTCAGTTTCCTTTAGGATTGATTGCTTGGTTTTGATAATTTTATGGGTAATTTGTCATAGATGAAGTGATACTACTTATTTCGAATCTCGATACTATAATATTTCCAGAAGATTCCTAGATTACATATCAGATCATGAAGATAACAAAATAGGTTATATGCTAAGTGAATATTGGTATTAATCGGGGTTTCGTCTCGGGGTCCATGATCCTTGCTCAGATAAACATACTCAGGATCATAATTAGTTGAACCAGGAGCTTTATCACCCTTAAAATAAAATAAAATCAACAAATTCATTGGGCTCATTCGGAGTTCCAACTACAGAAGCAGGGTTGCGCCCCTTGATCCAAATTTGGTGAAACACCCCGATTAGCCGAAAGCTAACCCCATGACACATGGAGATCATGCCTTTACCCTTTAATGTATAATAGATAAAGGGATTTCACAAAAATTTCCCTCGCAGGAATATTAAAGTGCATTACAGGTGTACATGAAAAGTTCCATAGTGAGCACGACTTGGAAAATTGTAGAACAAATGTCTAAACTTATGGCTTGAAACATGGAAATGATAAAAATAATAACCCTCTATTTTAATATGTTGAAATAGTTTTTTAAATGCTGGACATACCCTTTTTGAATCTATATCTCAATTTTCTAGTTGTCATACTTGAAATTTCAAATGATCTCGAGGATGCTAATTGAATATGAATTCAGAACTGTCCACTATTTAAAATTTGTGGAAGACTCTGACCAATTGCTTTATCTTCTTCTTCTCATTATATATTTTTCCCTTTTTACATGTTTGAGATATGGAAGTGATTATTGATCCTCTACCATTTTTCATTTTACTTTCTTAATTCCTTGGAAAATTGGATACATCCCTTTGAATGTTGATCCAATGCTTTAAGAATGTCAACCATTACTTAAGCTGGCACATGTACCTATGCATACTCAAAACTATAACAAAAAATTTGAGAAAAGGGATCAAGGTAAAAGTTCAAAAGATTAATGAAAATACCCCAAATACCACCTCTGTATTCTTATGGTGCTGCAACAAGAGGAACATTTAGCAATACAAAATGCGAATGAAGTGTAACAGGAGGGTATATTTTAGCAAAGTCTTTCAGAGATGGAAATGGACCATTGCAGATTGAGTTTGGATATTGATGAGGTTTGAATTCAGTCACTATTCTGAAACTCTGTGCATTCAAGATATTTTTTACCTCTCTTGTCTCATAACATAACGAAAAATGCCTTTGACAAAAAATACCTTTGAATATGAACTACTTAAGCTATCGAGCAAGGGCATGTCAATAAAGATCTTATTACCAACTGTTCAACCCGATAAATTTTTCACAAGAGCACATATATTTACAAGAAGTGATATTCCTTTCAGTACTTTTAGGATATTGACACTATACTTACCACAGGATATTAGCACCTCATTTTTCCTCATCGCAATGACATTTCACTTATCATCTGTTCATTTAAGTTTGAAGAGCTTTCTCTTCATATGGTCTTAATGGAAATACTCTTTTTTTTACCCATTTACCCTTAGCGATGTGACATTAATCCTCATCCTTCAATGATAATTGTTTGGATTCATCAAAGGAATGCAAATTTAGCAGAGCTGATTCATCTCGGAGTTGAAAAAATATTCCATTACAATATCTTTCTGCAAATCCCCTTCATCTTCTTACAGGTTTGTTCTTATTTATAGTTTCCTATATCGCCCAGTATACTTTTGTACAAACATGTCTAGTTATTCCAAATAATGAAGAAGTCTAAATAGTTTTTGCTGCTAATTAAAGGGCACAAATTTGGCTCTTCCACACCAAAAATACTAACTGATCCTAATTTCAATGGCACAATGGAGCATGGCACATTATATCTGTCCCCAAAAGTTCTCAACTGAAACTGCCCAATCTCAAAACTGATTCTCTTTCTCAGTTGATCCTATCAAGTGCCCCTAAATTTCTTCTTTTACGTTAAAAAAATAAAGTCATAGGACTTGACAAATTCCCTCAACATATCTCCTCATGCAGAAATCTAATGGGATCACATGCATAATTTCTTCCTATTGCCTTTCACAGAAAAAATTGAATTGAAATTGTTTGAATAAGTTTTATTGCATTAGGATTTGCTAAGTCTTTTAAGTTTCCGGGGAAGTGGCTTGTATCATATTAATCAGAGAAAATATGATCCTTGTAATGCTTATGAATTTGTGAGAGGTGAAGTATAATTCCATTCTAATCGTCATTGTTTGTGTCATATGCTTAAGTTGTATCCTGCTTTGTAAAATATATTCCTACAAATTCGAATGCAATTATAGGTCACCCTCTATAACTATTCTTTATAATAAACTGTAAATAGGTCACCTTTGGCTTATTTGAGCTCATTATCTGTATCCTGTTCTAGGTTGTATTTGATTTGCTTGGGCTATCAAAGGAATGGTGAATAAGGCCTTCCCGAAACATAAATTGATTATATTTTTGTAGTTAAAAACTTAGGTTTTCCCTTCATATTTCAATGCATGAGGTAATTGGAAACGCTTGTAGTATTTCTATTTCCAAAGAATCTATAAGATTTCTCGGATTTCCTTCAATTTGGTCTGTACAATTTTAGAGTGTATAGGAGTGCACCTTTCTTTTTAGAGTTTAGGCTTATGGCTGATGCTAATAGGGTTCTGGTTTCTGTAAACATTGGCACATAGTTAGGGTTTGATTGAGAAATTGTTAACTTGAAACTCTTTCAGTTCAATGGATGTTGTCTCCTCTAGTTTGATATTTCGACAGTATCAAAATATATTTGGTATATTAATCATGAAATGTTTCTATTTGTCTCTCTAATGTCTTTAGTTTTCCAAGCTAGTGAAGAAATTCTCACACATGAATCTGTCAAGCATATATCAGTGATCAAATTTTTTGAATGAAGAGAGTGCTCTTTACAATATATGGTATTTCATTCAAATGAGAATTTCACATTCAGTGTGAATTTGTGTTTTATTTTATTTTTCCAATTTGTTTTGTTTTTTATAATATTGTAATTATATTTATTCTTAGTGTATCAAGAAAGTTGTCTTGTTTTTATATTGTAATTTTATTGATTATTAGTGTATCAAGAAATTATAAAACCTAAGTTGAAAAATTCTCATAAAAATTGATACATAGCATTTTTTTATTAAACACTATATATTAATAATCTAAACATCATTTTTTTATTAAACATTTTATTAATAATTTCAAAATCATGTAAAAAATCATAAAATATAAATTTACATTACAATATATAAAAAAATAATTATATAATAAAATTTATATTATAGTAAGATATTTTAAAGTTAAGGATTATTTTTAATATGTTTAGAGTAGGAACCAGTTCAGCCCGTATGTTCATAGCAGTTATTAATTCTTTTTGCAAAGAAGTTGATGACAACATATATTGATCTTGAATGTTTCTTCTCAATTACTGGTCAGGTAGGCAAATGATGTTATTGGCTGTTTGGCCCTTGTGAATGGCTTGAATTCCCTCATGACTGAACTTATGTAATCCTTTTTTATGCTCGATCGCTCCAAAAGTTCCCTTAATTCGGATAAATAGAACTGTAAACCATTTTTAAAATGATTGCATGAGGTCATCGTGGAGATTATCCAATCACACTAAATAAAAAAATGATGTGTAAAGGAAAAACTTATAAATTATAGAACTAGTGACTTTCCTAAGAAGGGTGGAATCAACCCATTTCAAAATGGTCTATAGCTATAACACTTAATTTATGCCCGGGTGGATTAGTCTTTCCAATCTGATAAAAGGATAAAACTGAAAATGGTTGTCCAAGATGATTTAACTTTTTCAAATTAAGAAAAGAAGTTATAAAGACATTCTTATAAAATAGTGATCATATTGTTTTTTATTTTTCAAATTAAGAAAATAAGTTACACAGGGGCTTATATAAAATACTGATCATAAGAAACGTTTAAGGGATGAAGAAAGTGTACTAAAAAGAAGAGCTTTAACCCAAAAAAAACATTGGACACTCAATTTGATTTATTTTTTATTTATCTATTGTTTTTAACTAATTGTGAAATACAACTAATTTCCATTCTTTATATTCTTATTTTTTATTTTTACCTTTAAAAATGAGTTCAACTTTTTAGTTTATATTCTTTAGGGTTGGGGTTGGGCTCACAGGGTCATGCTGTTGTTCAAGAAGCATCCCAACATACTGTGAAGAACATACAGCAAAAATCCAACTCTTTGGTAGCTTATGAACTGCAGGAGGTCCTTTCAGCAAAGGCCGAGGCTTGTCCCTTGCCCTGCTGTTTATGCTTTCTATGAGGTTTACACATATTTCTGACTTATTGCGGGTAACATCTAGTTTTGCTATTGTTTTCTTTTAGGTTGATGGTAAATGGATATTTAGATCACATGTAACATCCCCGACCCTCCGATCGGCGAAGAGGACGCTACTAACACCAAACAAATGAGCAAACAACCCCATGAACATGAACAGGGATAAATGCTGATATTAAAAGCTTAAACATAACACATACCAAGATGCATAATCCATCATACAAGATGCACAAAACATACATGGATACATAGTTACTCAACATTCAGCGGAAGCAACACACAGATTCCAGCATTTAACATGTTCATCATAATTCATGGAACAATAGATATAATTGCAGAGGTGAAACAATCAGGATTACTTATCTTTCAATGAAGAACTCACCCCGCAACCAGCTACGACGCTGCAACGTTCCACCCAACCATAGGCCAGTGTGCTCATCAATCTCTCAGCAACACTGCCACCCCCGAGCTGGGCATGATTCCTCAAGGAATAAGGGTCAATGCAGGCTTACACATAGCCAAGGTTTTCCAATCGGCCAAACCCGCACAGCAGGGTCTTACCAAGTCATCAAGGATCTAGGACAGGCTAAATGATAAGATGGTGGCCTCAACACCAGTCTTCTCATGCATACACAGCCTCTAATCCCACTCTCAACAGTCCAAATACCAACCACTGCATACCGCAACAAAACAATCCCTTCACAGCTTTGTGAAGAAGGAAAAGACAACCAGGTGCCAATCCCAACCAACAGGTGAAACAAATCAAGTCCTCAAGACAACTCAGAGTTGTTCTTAGCCCTAGCGTTGCCAAAACAACTCATCAGCAACCCAAAACTAGGGTACATCAATAGCCACAACCTCAGAATGAATGATGACAACAATCCACAGTCCCAAAATAGAGGAGAGGAAAAACTCCCAGCATAGGCATGGGAAAACACAAACGCAGACCAAAGTAGATAGCATACATGGCCACAAGCAACAAGGAGACATACACATACCACCGACACCGGTATGGAACACACAGGCACACAGCCCCAAGTGTGAATGGCTCCTCCAAACAGAAATCACACACCCCCTTCACTTAGCCCTACATGAGGAAGATGAACTGGCCTCCTCCTCCTACGCATCCCTGCATGAGAGTGAACTACTCCGCTTATGCGCGCGGATGAACAGATAATCGTGAGGAACGAACAGACCAAATCCTACAAAGTATGAATAGACAACAACTATGCGTAAGGATCTGAATTCTGCAGACCACACTCATGAAGGTGAAGACCAGGCGTGAGGATGAACAGATAGCAACAAGAATTCCTTAGCAGTGGAGGGAGTGGAGTGAATTTTTCTTCTGCCCCATGCGACATGAAGAGGAGAGTCTGCTAGTGGAGTGGGCACGTGGGAAAGGACTGACAGTCCTGCCACAGCCACCACTACTCAGCAATAACTACCTCAACTATTCCACAAAACATTAAAGAGGTTGGATGAGACAAGGGAAGATGGCAAATCAACAAAGGCTTTCCCCCCCATAGACCAAGGTTTTTACATCCCCCACACCCTTATCCTTTGGAATCATGCCCTTTTCATTTTAACGTTGCACTGCCATAGCTGGTTGTGGGTTTATTTTAATTGATGTGCGTATTTACATGATGCCAAACTATAATGTCCTGGATAGCACGATATACCATCAACAACTATCCCCATTGCCGAAACATACACAACCAAATCGATGGTGGGGATTTTTCCTTTAGCTCCTCACCATGATTAATTACATTATATACATCATGAAAATGGGGTCAAAACCAGGTTGTTACATTCCCCTCCCCCTTGGAATAACACCATCCTCAGTGTTCCAATACATAGGAATACATATACAATTGCACATCAAAATTTCAAATTTTTGCAGATCCGTCCCACGTTCAACTATTCACTATGAACATGCAAGACCAAGCCCCTTGGCTTCCACGGACTTGTCTTGTTGGTTCTTAGCTTCCATCTTATCCTGAAGTCTAGGAACTTTGTGTCTATTACCCTCATCATGTTCCCTCATTGGGCAGTCCCGGTGTAAATGATGTCCTCCACATTCCCAGCATTTCACTGGCTGCTTCATCTTTACCTGCTCAATTTCCTTTGAGTCTTCATGCCTAGACCATTTCTTATCGGGTCTCTTGGATGAATGTCCCATCACTAATCCACCTTCCTTTCCTTTGCCGATTTCTCCCATAAGGCTTTTCACCTCCCTTTGCAAACCAATAGAGTCTTGCAAAATCTGGTGGTTCATTTCATTATGCCTTTTCTGTATCTTGAGCATCTCCCCAAGATTTTCTTTGGTTTTGGAAATCATTTGAAGGAGACTTCCAGCCAAGTCCAACAACTTTTGATCTGCTTCCATGATCAATGTGCACCACCAAGTTTTAGTTTTCTCACCTATGAAATGCACCATTGAAATCCAGTCAGACCAAGCATAATATAAACATTAAATTAGTCAGTTAATTACCCAATTGGCATGACAGTCCAAGTCTCATCAAGGAGGCTTTCATATTTTTCATGCCTTCCCAATAGGCACATGAGCTCATTCATTTCCATTCTTAGGCAGGGAATTAACTATTCCAGCATTCATAATTTACTTTCAACAAATACACACATTCCATTTTCAGTCATACATGCATTCAACAATCTTTTGTTTTTCACAATGCATATATATAATTAAAAAGGGCAAGAGAGAGAAGCAAGAGTTTTTTTTTCCTCTTTGTTTTGTTCCATCTTGGAACCCACACCACCACTGTGGCTTTTCATGCTCTCGGCCTCTTTCATTCACCATGAATGCTGGACCAATCCCTCTTGGTCATGACACTTAGTGTCTTCGGTCTATTCCAGACCTCTAAACCATGGAGTCTCTCCACATGGTTTGTCTCCACTGCTAGGACCTCCATAGTCTTACTAGCACCTTTTTCATTACCGCTCATTCCGAGCTCTGTAGGATAGTCACATGTCCACATGCACCCCTAGGATGCTCTCATAGTCCTCGCTCCCAGTGATACCTATATCCAAACATTGAATAGATTCACATGTTTAGTTTATTCTCATCGGTTTTATCTCTAGAACAAGAGCTTAAAACATCATAACCAAATCATGAACACATGTATATTCATAAGAAAAATAATCCAATACTTATCTGTATTGTGCATTTCCTCGTTGGTCCACAGGATCCTGCTTCGCTTTGCAAGCCTTGGGATCGCCTATGGACTTGGATGTTAGGTCAGCACACAGGCTGCTCCACAACATCAAATAATTAATGTCTAGCCAGTACACCCTCATGTCAACTGGGCTTTGAACTTTTACCAAGACCATTTCCAGGTCTAGGATCTACTATGGATCCCCAGGCATATAACAGCCCAACATACACTTATATCAATAATAACCCTTACTCCACAACCCCTCACAACAACCATTTACCTTTTACCTTTTACCTTTAGGGTGAAACACCCAACTACATCTATTTAGCCTATCAACACAAGCAATATAAGCAAACTCATCAGCATTATTGCTCTAAAACTGTAACCATATTTCATATCATTCACTATCAAGTATTGAGACACCAGGAGTGCATCCACTCCCTAGGGTGTAATCAATATTGAAAACCCTTTCATGATCCAACATCAGAAAAGTGTGCACTCTTTTCTGGTGTGTGCCATGTAGGCCCTCTTCATACTCAAGCAATCAGTCATCATGGAAATAAAATCAAAACATATTCTTCATATGGATTTTAACAATCAAACATGCATATTCTTAGCGAGGGTCACATAACACTTATCCATTTGTCGATGCAGTATTCCTTCGTTAAGGAGGAATGGGGGTCCCTTCTCTGAGTTGACAGTCCCTCGGTTAGCCATCCCAACTCCTTCTTACATTTCATATCCACACATGTCTTACCGACATAGTCTATACCATCTCACTCATGTTGCTTACCAAACATGCAGTGCAGATGAGACATTTCCAAAATGTCCAATGGAGTTTCACCCGAAACCCATTTCCAAAATAAGGGAAAACCTTCCCATGTAGTTTGGCTCTTGTAGGACATCACACATGATCTTCCTGCAGTGTGTACCCCTAGCACATTCATCAAATAGCCAAACAGTCAATCATTATCTGATAATACAATCCAAACTGATTGTTCCATAACCAAGCAATGACATTAGTAATTAAATTCAATAAGAATTTGCAATTCTGTCTACTACAGAAATTAGTTTGCTTAGCATTGAGGTGATTCTCATTTGTGGGTCTCTTGTAAGTAGCACTACTATTCCCATTATAATAATTTTTATGCTTACTAGCATAACATGAATACCCACTTACAATGTGTCCTCCTGACACAATCTTATGCAAGACAACAGTGATTAGTAGTCCTCAGCAATTTCCTAAATCCAAAATTCACAATTCAAATTTAACAACCCATTATGCATACCAACTATTTTCATATCCATGAGACTCTTCTCATAAGGTTTGGCCCTTTCACATGGTATATTCTGGCATTTGTCATGGTCTTACTCTCATTTCCATGCTCTAAATAATCTACCCGAAACCTGAGCTTCAATCAACCAAACACTTGGTAAGTCTAGATGCATATAACCTTTTCATTACTACAACCATCACTGAAGCATTTTCAGAATTTATAAAATTCAAATACTTCCATCTGTTAGTCACATCAATATTATCAAAACTCATTTACTTCATCCAATCATTATCATACTAACATTTGCAAGGCATAGTCACATCATTCATGCAATTAAATGAAATGTTTAGATACTCCTTACTTCACAAGCATATCATTTGTACCACCTTACTCTTCCATAGAGCATTTTTGGCAACTGATTGATCATGACTATCCTCTTTATGCACTTACTATCCTACATTCATAACAGCTTTTGAAATGGTTCCTGAATTGTCATCAATTCATCATTTCAGCCATTAGTTATTCATAATATCACATGCACTCTTCTCAATGCATTCATGCAATACATCACAACATTTGCACCTATACTTATGCAATCAGTCACTCACACCCTTCATATGCATCCATTCAATGCATAACTACAAGATTCATAAAATCTTTTTAATGCATATCCACTCTTGAATGCTACCTTGCATTGATTCATGAATACTATGCATTCAAACATACCATGACTACTTCATATTGGATGCATTACTATAATCAATATCATCAACATATACAGGCATGACACCTTTCTATATGAATGTAATATAACATTCAAATATCCACATGGTATGAGGTCTCTTACCTTTACCACTACTTGGAATTCATCATAATCAAACTCTTACCTTCATGGGTCCTACTTACACCCTTGGCATTACCAGTTTAGTCGGTATCTCGCAGAGGATTGTAGACTTTGCTCACCAACATTTTATCCTAGACTTGTTGCTTTATCCCTTTCTCCATAGGGTTGCTTGTCACATTCATCAACATTAGCAACATATTCAGCCATGTCCATGTTTTCGTTGGTTTTTCCACTAATGCCAACACCAATGCAATAGTTATCATTAGTGGCTCATTATAAATATATAATTTTCAATATTCTTACCAACATGTAATATCCTATGCATGCAATACATATTCTCATACATTTCAAATATAAAACTTAGGAAATGTAGTTATAATCAGCAAGATAGGGTTTAAGGAAACTTCCCTTTTCAAATCCCACATCCTCGCATGGAACTCCTCTTCCACACAACAGTTGGTTAGCCTTCATAGTCCTTGCTACCTCTGGGCATGCAGCTTTCTAGATTTGTCCATTTGATAGCAGTGGCTGTCATTAGCACTTTGCTGCTCCATTCTCAGATTGTGGTGATTTTCGCTTGTTCCCTACTGGATAATCTTTCCAACGCCTATCCACATGATTCATTTCGACCTCGGGTGTGAAAACCACACCACTTCTAAAAATGAATATTTTCACCAAATCTCGGCATTTTACACACAACTGCATTTTGGACTAGGTGCCAACTTCAGCCACCTATAGACCCCACTGAAAAACTGCTGAAAAATCTTGTTTAAAAACAATCAAAATCTGCTGGAAAATCCCACTTGAAAATCTCAAAATTTCCTCTACAGAATTGGCTCTCATTTCAACTATCCGCCCGGCGTTTTGGCAGTCGAAACAGCTAGCTTCTCTGCTGTTCATCGGTGATCCGAACCATAATCCTTTCCGCTGCATCGGCGACCAGAACCGCTATCCATCGGATGGATAGTTCCTTAGCCATCCGCAATGCCGGGAAGTAAACTATCTCTAGATTCCGTGGCTAAACGACTCATCGGCGATTGGAACAACTAAATTTTTCCAACGTTTCGGGCCGATCCTCCTCTGGCTTCCGACGTATCGGCGGACTGATCCTCTAATTTTCTTCAACGTGTCGGCGGTCCAATTCTCTAAAGTTTTTCAACGTTTCTGTACTTAGAAAATTTTTGGAAATCTTTCTTCTTCCTTCTGCAGCCGCATCGGCAACCTCATATTCTATTTTCCTCCGATACTTGCCATCACATCGGCTACTCAAACAGCTAAATTTTGCTGATGGTTTCCATACTTAGACGAATTTTCAACTTTTCAAAATTTTCCCCTTTCTACTTTCTTCCACCAACATCATCGAAAGTCCTTTCGGCTAACTCAGCCGACGTATCGGCTGCTCAAATAGCTAAGACCTTCCGATGATCTCAACACTTAGAAAATTTTTGAATTTTCACCCACGTTGGCTCAATCATGTACTTTATGCCACTGCTTGATCTTCTTTTCGTCGACTAAATAGTTCCTTCCACAGCCACAATGGCGAAACACGATCCTCGATCTTCTTTCGATCGATGAAATGATTTTGACCAGCATCAGCAGTCGTTTCTCATCGGAATTCTAGTGCTCTAGACTTCCGCAACGACGGGCGTATGAACCACTATCTTCTTCCGATAGCCGACGATTTCTATACTTAGAAAAAAAATTCAAATTTTATTCATGGCATCGGCAGTTGGAGGCCTTACCTGTCGGACGCGTAGTTGTTTAGCCATCCACAATGGTGGAGACTCGACACCTTTCTGCTTCCAATGATTTTAACACTTGAGCCAAATTTCAAAACTTTCCTACTGTTGGCAATAGGATCCACTAACACTGCTGCATCGGCATTTTAGTCCCTTCAACAGTCACAACAGCAGACAGACAACCACTAAATTCTTTCGCGATGTCGATGACCCCAACATCTATTTTCTGCCGACAGATGTCAACACTTAGAAAATTTTTCATAATTTTCCCTCCAACTGTTCTCCGTCAGGCATGCTTCCTTCTAGCTCTTCCGCTACATCAGAAGTCCGTTCCACTAAGTGTTCCAATGAATTGACTGTTCCAACACTTAGGCAAATTCGTGGAAGTTTTCTGTCATCCATTTCTGATCTCTGCTGGGCAAAGAGAAATCCTGCCTCTGTCACTGCATCTTGGTGGTCCATTCAGGCCCATGCTGCAACATGAGCTCTGATACCACTCTGTAACATCCACGACCCTCCGACCGGCGAAGAGGATGCTACTAACACCAAACAAATAGGAAAACAGCCCCATGAACATGAACAAGGATAAATGCTCATATTAAAAGCTTAAACATAACACATACCAAGATGCATAATCCATCATACAAGATGCATAAAACATACATGGATACACAATTACTCAACATTTAGCGGAAGCAACACACACATTCCAGCATTTAACATGTTCATCATAATTCATGGAACAATAGATATAATTGCATAGGTGAAACAATCAGGATTACTTATCTTTCAATGAAGAACTCGCCCTGCAACCAGCTACATCGCTGCAACGTTCCACCCAACCATAGGCCAGCGTGCTCATCAATCTCTCAGCAACACTGCCACCCCCGAGTTGGGCATGATTCCTCAAGGAATAAGGGTCAATGCAGGCTTACACATAGCCAAGGTTTGCCAACGTTCCACACACAATTACCAAGTCATCAAGGAGATAGGATAGGCTAAATGCCGAGCTGGTGGCCTCAACACCAGTCTTCTCATGCATACACAACCTCTAATCCCACTCTCAATAGTTCGAAGACCAACCACTACATACCGCATCAAAACAATCCCTTCACATCTCTGTGAAGAAGGAAAAGACAACTAGGTGCCAATCCCAACCAATAGGTGAAACAACTCAAGTCCTCAAGACAACTCAGAGTTGTTCTTGGCCCTAGCATGGCCAAAACAACTCATCAGCAACCCAAAACCAGGGTACATCAATAGCCACAACCTCACAATGAATGATGGCAACAATCCATAGTCCCAAAATAGAGGAGAGGGAAAACTCCCAGCATAGGCATGGGAAAACAAAAATGCATACCACAGTAGACAGCATACACAGCCACAAGTGACAAGGAGACATACAAATACCACCGACACCGGTATGGAACACACAGGCACACAACCCCGAGCATGAATGGCTCCTCCAAATAGAAATCACACACCCCCTTCACTCAGCCCTGCGCGAGGAAGATGAACTGGCCTCCTCCTCCTGTGCGTCCCTGTGTGAGAGTGAATAGATCCGCTTATGTGTGCGGATGAACAAACAATCATGAGGAACGAACAGACCAGATCCTGCGGAGGATGAATAGACAACGGCTCTGCGTGAGGATCCGAATTCTCCAGACCACACTTGTGAAGGTGAAGACCAGGCATGAGGATGAACAGACAGCGATGAGAATGCCTTAGCAGTGGAGGGAGTGGATTGAATGTTTCTTCTGCCCCACGCAATGTGAAGAGGAAAGTCTACTAGTGGAGTGGGCACGTGGGCAAGGACTGACAGTCCTGCCATAGCCACCACTACTCAGCAATAACTACCTCAACTACTCCACAAAACATTAAAGAGGTTGGATGAGACAAGGGAATATGGAAAACCAAACAAGGCTTTTCCCCCCGTAGACCAAGGTTTGACATCCACCACACCCTTATCCTTTGGAATCATGCCCTTTTCATTTTAACGTTGCACTGCCGTAGCTGGTTGTGGGTTTATTTTAATTGATGTGCGTATTTACATGATGCCAAACTATAATGTGCCGGATAGCATGATATACCATCGACAACTATCCCCATTGCTGAAACATACACAACCAAATCGATGGTGGGGCTTTTTCCTTTAGCTCCTCACCACGATTAATTACATTATATACATCATGCAAATGGGGTTAAAACCGGGGTGTTACATCACATTTAACATGATGCATGACAGTGATATTCTATAGTTTATAAAGTTGATATCATGTATATTTATTGGTTGTTAAACAATGTTTGTATTTATAAAGAATGCTAGCTGGTGTTAACTAGCAACACTTTGGATTTTTACGAGAGGCTTCAAGATACTTTCACTAGTTAAAACATTTGACCTCTTAATACTTATATTGAAGTTGTGAATTTGGGATTATGATCTATTTCAAATCTGTCTTGCTGTCAATAGTATATAATGTTCACAATAGTTTTTTATTCTGTAAGTTAGATATATGTGTCTAAATGTTACTTGAGCCTTGAAAATATGTAGCTTAAAGTATATTTATATAAATCTAAGTAAATATTAGTGCAAAAAACAAAAATTTTGGTCTCTTTCAACTATGCTAATTTCCTTGAAAAATGATTGGGACAAGGGAGTAAAACCGTGACAATTATTTGTACGATTCTTTGCTTTCTCTAGCGAGCACTTGCAAATATGCATCATTTCTCATTCATAGTAAGCATTAAGGTGGTGATGACATTCCAGATCTGAATAGGGTAAGCAAATAAATTTGCACTATAATACATCTCATAGGATCTAATGCATGTATTTGTGTAGTACTTTACTAGACTAATGTACAGATATAATGTAGGTTCACTCATATTACTAGACTAAGTCTCATCAATTCATCCCTGCTTAGAGGAAATCCTCCCCAATTTACATTGAAGATAGGGAAGTTGCTGCCTATAGGTTGATTGCAATATCCATTAACCCTGAGTGGGAAACATGCCTTTGCAGCACACCAAGTAGGTAGTGATGTGCCACTGCCTAGTGGATCCAGTGTGGACATCAAAAAGAGTATCTTCAGGAAAGGGAAGCTGAAAATCTAAAATTGTGACCTCTAGATGTGTGACTCAACACATCCTTTAAATGAGGTGTTTCATATCACTTCCACTGGTTGACATTCACCACATCATGGATTCCTAACTATGGTAGAAGGTCCAACTTGAAAGAATTGGCACCCATTTGTTGATTTTTGAAGCAATGCTTGTCTAAATGCAACCAAACTCAATTACCAACTTGAAAATGTGCAGCAAGTTGATGTCAGTTGTATAGTGCTTTGTATTCATCATGTGTCTATTGAAGGATGTCATGAACATTACTTTGTATCTTGACTAAGTTCTGCACAAAAGAAGCTTTGTCTTACTGCTTCTGCTAGTGGGATGTGGATGGATTTAGGAGAGCAACTGGAGCTAAGAGGTTGAAAGCCAAAACAAAGATCAAAAGGAAAGTGTCTTGTAGAAGGGCAGCTTTGTTGTAACTATGTTGCAAAATATGCAGGTATTGATCCCATTATTTTTTCTATTGATGGTAGAGGTAGAGAGCATGAACCAAGATTATGTTACACTATCTTAGTTTGGCCATCAGTTTGTGAATTGAATGTAGTAGAGAACCGATGCAGAAAACCTAAAGGCTTCCATGAGGATTTTCCAAATCACTGAGAAATCTAGAGTAATGATCATAAATGTTGGTCAATGGTAATCCAAAATAGCCCCAAATAGGCTAGAAGAAATCCAAGCCCTATAGGGAACTGTCAAATACTGGTACAACCCAAGATTCATGTTGGCATGTTTGTTTTGGCTATAATTTGAACAACTCTAGATGTAATATTCCACTTCTTTCCACATGGAAGGCCAAAAGAAGTAACTTTGTAGGTGCAACATAATTTTCTGCACACCAAAATGTCCTCCATAGGATGAAGAATAGGCCTCGATAAGCAAAAGGCAAGTTGATCTAGCTGGAACACACAGTTGATTCAACTTGTAAAGAAAACCATCTTGATCTTTGTAGTCTAGGAAAGGGCTTTGATTGACCACAGTGGGTTGTTGGATGGATTCCATGACCAAAACAAAGTAAAGGTCTATATAATATTGGTATTTCCAATCCTCATAGGCTGCACATTTGATATCTAAAATGGAACGGACCTTGGCTAAGGGTCTATTGAGGAGATTAGGCACTTTATTGGAATATTGGAAGGCATCTAATTGGTGACAAGTGGTTTCTACATTGACGATGTTTTGATATTTGTGGTCTATTGTGGGACAAAATAATTAACTAATTCTCTCTCTCTTTCTTGGGGATAATAGTAGTCTCCTTACAAATGGTAAACCTAGCCTTCCCATTTGTTTTTCCTTTAAGTAATAATAAAACACCAATTCAAACTAGTTGGTCATTCTGAACATTTTAACTGGTCATGCATACATGTTTATATTCTAGAGGGTTAGAGGTCCTACACAACATATCAATAACAATATGACTCTCAACATTGTAAATAGTTAGGAAATGTACCGAAAAAAATGTACTAGCTTGTTTAAGAAAGGAGGTTAAGATTCAGAATGCTACATTAAAATGCTAAAACACATAGTGAAATAACCAAAGAAAACAATTTAGACAATAGCTTTATGAAGATGAAATGTACCATATGGAAACAACATTAACTAAAAACAATTTTGAGTCCATGTATCTTGTTATCTGCACTTAAATATTTTCAGTCCAGATTTTGTTTAATAACCTTATTTTTGCTGTAAAAGAGAACATCTATGTATTTAGTTGTCAAAGAGAGTATCTGAACTTCTGAATAAAGTCTTCAAGAGGCTGTCAAAATAGGATGCCTAATCAAGTGCACTAACATGATGGCACTATAGTTTTCAAACTGTGTTCAATTTATTTCATTCACAAAGAGTTTTTTTTAATATTGTCAAAATTTCACCTGTGCAGATGAAATTATTGCCTTCATCACAATCAGGGTTTTACTTTTGTCCATGTAAATCCAGAGGTCTCACAACCTATTCCTAGAATGATGAAAATTGAAACATCAACTAGACTTCAGGTGAGGCTTAAAAAATCTTGAGGTAGGCATGTTCTTTTAATAACCATTCATGAGTGCTTTTTTTACCATTTCATTGCTTAACAAAATCACATAATCAATGAATAGCAACATTTATGTAGCAACACACAATCCTCAATTGGATTCTACAACTATTTCTTAAACACATGCCTTATTCTCTTTCCTTCTCAAGTTTATATTATTAGGTATGCATCAATACATTATCTTGTTCTCTAAGACCCTTTTACGGACCACTTTAATAGATTATGTAATTGTTTAGGATATTTTGTTTCCTGATCACGGTAGATTTTTGTGCTTATTAATGTGTTTGGAAAAATAAATTGGATTTTAAGCATGATTGTCTTTAGATCTTATTGTCTTTTATTAGAATTCAAATGATGAAATATGTGTTAATATTGCTCCTCTTCCCAATTCTTAAAGGGTGCTAGCTCAATGGAAGAGCACCTTCCTTACAAGCAGGAGGTTGGTGGTTCGATTCCTCCATGCCCTAATGATATTGCAGTGTATTTCTAAACGTAAAAAATGTAGTAGTGCAAGATGGATGCAATATTAGATGCAACACTAAATGCAAAACAAGATGTAAAAGTGGATGTCACACCCAACACACAAGTGGATGCAAAAGTGGACGTTATGTCAGACACAAAAATGGATGTCACAGTAAAAGAAAAATTGGATGCAAAAGGAGACTCAACACTAAACACAATTAATGACTTAAAACTAGATGCAATACTAGGCCCAAAACTAGACGCAATAAATGATGCAAAAGTGGACTCCTAACTAGATGTAAAATTGGACATTAATTTGAGCAAAAAATATGGTGTATCGATGGACATAAAAATAGGTGTAACACCAGGTGCAAAACTGGAAGCAAAACTTGACGCAAAAAAAAAAATTAAAACAAGACACAATATTGGGTGCAAGATGGGATGAAACATTGGATGTAAAACTAGACGTAATATTGAATGCAAGATGGGATGCAACATTGGACACAAAACTAGATGCAATATTAGATACAAACATGGGTGCAAAACTAGGCACAACACTAGGCGCAACATTGGGTGCAACATTGGGCTCAAACATAGATGCAAAAAAGACATCAACTAAGATGCAACACTAGGTGCAAACCTAGATGCAAAATACGACGTAAAACAAGATGAAACATTAGGCACAAACATGGATACAAAAAAAGGCATAAAACAAGATGCAAAATTAGATGAAAAAAGGGATGCAACATTATAAGTAAAATTGGATGCAAAACTAGATGCAATATTGGGCCCAAATTTGGATGCAAACCTAGATGCAACGCTAGATGCAAAATTGGACACATAATTTGATGCAAAATTGGGTGCAAGACTTGATGAAAAAAAGGAGCAAAATAAAACACAACATTGGATGCAAAACTGAGCGTTAAACTGGGTGAAAACAAGGATGTAACAAATGGCACAAAAAAAGATGTAATACACGATGCAAAATTGAGCGAAAATAAGGGCATAACAAAAGATGCAAAAAATTGGGCGCAAAAATGGAAGCAAAAATGGATGTTAAAAAGGACAGAAAAAAATATGCAATAGATGGACTTTTAGGAAATTGTACAATAGCGCCAATTTTAGCACCAAATTGGGAAAAAATTACACTAAAATATGGTGCTAAATTCAACGCTAAATCCATTTTTTGTTGTAGTGAAACTATCTATGGGGAAATTTAACCTTGTTTCTCATAGTAGAGATGCTAGTGGAATTAGATATGGCCAGTACAGATTCAAAGTTAGTCAATGAACCAACAAATTCAATTTCTCTTACATAGGAAATATACACGAGAGCGATGTTAGGACCAAAGACAATTATAAATCCCCTAGAAACAGTAAAGGCATAGGTAGTAGCAGTCTTTGTCTCTTCCACTCGTGTTGCTTATGGAAAAAATACTGGGTATGATCTATATGGATATGTTGTTATTTCTAGGTGGATATAAAAAATTTCTTGGGTGTGTCTGCATTTTGGATTTGCGATACGAAGGGGATTTTTTCTTGATTTTATTGAATACCAAAAAACATACTTGACTGCTTTGCTTTCTCAATAGTAGTTTCAATATGGTATGGCGTATTTGGTAACCAATGGTAGTGGTAGTCCAGTTTTCTATGCGTGTGCTATGCTAGTCCTTCCTTTGGCTTTGCCATGCCATATCCAGGTAGCCTAAATGGAAGTACTGTTCTTCTGGGTTCTCCTATGGAATCTGCAACTTCACCTATTAGAAAGAATGAACGAAATTCTAGTTATTCCTCTGGTTCAAAGAGTTCATTTGGGGGATCTTGGTAGTCCAAAAATGGGGGTGATATAGAGGAACACTATGGATCTTCTTTGCTGGAAGAGTTCAATAATGAAAAAAATCAAAGTTTTGAATTGTCAGATATTGCTAGACATGTTTTTGAGTTCAGGTATCTTAATTATCACTTCATTCCATGATTTACATATAGTTTATTTTATTAAGTGAAACTAATTTTCAAGTGTTTGGATATAGTGTTGATCAGATTGGAAGTCATTTTATTCAACAAAATCTTGAAACTAAAAGTACCGAGGAGAAGAATGCGATTTTTATGGAAATCTATCCTCAAGAATTGATTCTCATGACAGATGTTTTTGGGAATTATGTTCTGCAGAAGGTATGTCCTACTTGCCTACACACCAACCAGTAAATCATAATGGTAATTTTCTTTTCTTTTATGTTTTAATTAGGTGGGTTTATAACATTGACTTCAAATTGGTTATGTCGTTTTTAATGATTTTTTTCAGTTCTTTGAGCATGGAACTCAAAAGCAAAGGTGTGACCTTGAAAATCTACTTTCTAGCCATGTTCTAACACTTAGTATACAAATTTATGGCTATAGAGTCATCCAAAAGGTAAATTTAGGTTAACCATTGAATTTCATATGAAATTCAAAAATGATTTTTTTAAACTGTCATTTTATAGGCATGTTCCTATTATTTTCATCTTTGAAATTGTACGTCATTTAAATCTTACATCCTTACACTGAAGGCTCAACTGATTTTGGATGCAATCATTAACTCTTTTGTATTGAACTATGATGTCATGGAAAAAAAATCTTAAGAGTAATGAGCTGAATGTCTAAGCATGTGTTCACCTATAATTATTGATTAGATCAAATTTTCTCTAATCATTTTTATTCTTGGGAGATGATAACATACATTTAAATTCTTGTTGGGCTTATAGTTCCTTTAATTTGAGTGAATTTGGAAATCCCAAGGTATTTATATTTGGTGCATTTGTTGGGTCTAGAAGAAAGTAAACAATCTTTTCCAATACATTGAAATACAAGGTAGATGTCTAGGTTGCAAGGGATTTGTGCATAGGTAGGTGCAAATATGGGAAATAAGTATTATTAAATGGGTTTCCAGTGAAGGAATTGAACTTGAAGGAAGTGTGGAGGATCATGTAGTAACATTAACATTATTATTATCTTCAACAATATCTTGGGAGATGATAACATGAATTTGAAGCCATGTTGTGATTTATAGTTCCTTGAATTTGAGTGAAGTTGGCAATCCCAAGGATTTTATATCAAGCACATTTGTTGGGTCATTGAAGTTCATGATGTTGGTTCTATCATTTCTTTGCTAGAAGAGATGATCTAATCCAATCCAACAAGAAAAATATCTAGAAGAAAGTAAACAATATTTTCCAATACCTTGGGTCACTGAAGTTCATGATGTTGGCCCTATCATTTCTTTGTTGGAAGAGATGATCTAATCCAGTATAGAAAGGATAATATCTTGAATAAGGTAAACAATCTTTTCCAATACCTTGAAATACAAGGTAGATGCCTATGATGCAAGGGATTTTGTGTGGGCTGGTGCAAATATGGGAAATGAGTATTGTTAAATGGGTCACACATGCATATAGAAACCTTTGTAGTGAGATCATTTCCCTCTCTACTATTTATATGAAATCAACAATTACATCCGACCAATTTCTTTTTTTCCTTTGTGCCTACAATATCTAGCAAAAGCATTGGAATTTGAAGGATTTGTGGAGAACCCTGTAGTAACAGTAACATAATTGGTATCTTGAACAATAGCTTAGGAATAGATACATTTAAAGTTGTTCTCATAGTTGCAGAATTTGTGTGAAGTTGGAAATTCCAAGACATTTATTTTGGGAACATTTTATTGGTCATAAAGTTCAAGAAGTTGGTCCTATAATTGCTTTGCTTGATTGGATCTAATCCAACCAAGAAAAAATAGATTATGGAAGAAAGTAAAAATTCTTTTACCATGCTGACAAAATTTCTCTTCTTTAAATATGGGAGTGAACGTGTTGAAATTGAAGGATTTTTTGTGGAACCTCTAGTATTAGTAATATTATTATTTTCTTCAGCAATATCCTGGGTTGCATAATGATCAGAGCCTAAGGCTATGACTATTTATTTAGTTGATTCATGGGATGCACAACTGGGAGGTAGTAAGCCTTTATCCCTGTGTTTCTCTCTCACCAACTTTAGTCGTTCTTCTAGACTAATGCAAGGTCCCACTCTTTCGTTAGAAGGTTTATTAAAATTATACATTTCCATCCAAACGTGGAGAGATGTATCTTAAGATCAAAGTTTCCATCTTGTTAGAAAAATACTCATAAGTAGGAAGATTCCACAGTTTGTAGGATATTCCTAGGAGAAATGTCTAATTACAAGTTATAAATGGAAACTTACACAGGCTACTTTTCTGCAACATTTGCCAATGACTTTTGTTCATTCAACCACCTGCCAAAACCAAAAGAAATGGAGAAAGAATATCACCTTGGTTAGACCATATATAAACATATGCAAATGCAAAAGAATCATTATTTCAACATCATGCTTTGGTTAGACCATATATTCATTCTTTTCATTTCTTTAGGTCATCCTATATTAAATTTCATTTTCATTAGTTTTTCCTCTTGATATCTTTCTTAGAGATTATAGAAAAATGATTGGGTTGAAAGTTGCTACAATATTTACCTAGTACCTAATTAAGTGTTGCAAATCTCTAATTCACTACTAGGTTGTTTGTCAAATACTGATGCTTGATGTTATCTTCTTTTGCAAAGAACCACCAATCAAACTCTACGATCCAGTTGATATATTATGATGAAGACCTCTTTGCTCAAAGCAATATCTTAGGTTATATTTTATTTCTATGTTTGATACATGTAGCATTGTAACTTCAAATATAAAGGATGTTTTTAGATATAAAGACTCATTTATAAAGGTTGGTTTTTGTATATTGTTTCTTGCAAAATGTAATCATCTCTAAGAAATAGCATAGAGATGGATTCGAAGTTTTGAACTTTGCTAGTAAATTGTGACTTTTTGTTTATGTTTGTTGTCATTTAAATATTCTTTCTCATTTATTCATNAGATATTCCATTTGTGGCCCATTAATTCTAAATTCTTCTTGTAAAGGAAGCTTTTAGTTTCAGTCCATATTGCAATAAGGCTTTAACCCTCTCTAACATAACCACACAATGCAATTTTTTATATTTGGAACATCCCTTCACCCCAATGAACATGTATATTGATGTTTAGACGACATGACTCAATTTCAAAAAAAATTCAAGGACCGTCCAACTTTCAATCATACAAGAAGCACACACAATGATAGATAAGGTCATTCCCATTTCCATCCATTAATTTTGACCGGAAATGATGCCACAGTGGCATAAAGTAAAATTTCAACAGTTAGTGAATTATGCTTTGCACCACTAAGTAGATATATGGAAGTGAAGGGTAGAAATGAATTTCTCAAATTTGAACAAATTGGATGATGTTTGTTCCTTCATCTCGGAGAAAAACTAATACAACAATAAAAATAATTATTTACTGAAAATAAATTGGTAACATTCTGGGTGGAGGGGCAGGGAATTACTATGCTATGTATATACTATAAAGTGTAGGTAATACTTGTTTCCTTTTTAAGTTTTTACCACTTTGATAAATTTCTTTCTAATGGCCTTAACACCCTATCAACTGATTAGGAAACATATTTTTAAGATATTAGTAGTTGAATATGCATTTTACAAATGATTATTTTCACAGGATGCTTCTAATTATCACTCACTACAATAAGTGTAAACTTCCCTATTCTGGTTGTATTACAATGGAAAATCAGGGGTAGCTGGTTTGGCTTACAAAAAATGATAGCATCCCTTCAGCTGAGATGCATGGGATGAGGTATATATTCAGACAAATTCACATATAATACTTGCACCTGACCCAACCACAACATGAACCGACATTATTTAATAAGAAAGACAACAATATAGAGGGAAATGTGCCTCTAAGGGATTTGAAGCTCTATGCGGGTATGAAACACCCCCACTTCACCATCAAAGTAGGACTTGCACCTGGCCCAACCACAAGATGAAATAGCATGATTACAAAAGAAAGAAAACAAGCTAGATGGAAAATAACATGTGGTTGGGGATTTGAACCTTGAAAGGGATATGAAACACCCTGAATTCGCCATCGAACCAGGAATTGCAACTGTCACAAACACAACATCAAATGACATGCTTGCATGAGAAAGACAACGCATTATAAGCACTCATTATATTTCTTCCAATAACATCTCACATCCATCCATTAGGATTGGAATTACATGGATGAAAAGTAACTACGCTTACTTCTTAGTCACCGTTATATTTTATTACAAGTAATGATGGTTTCTGATATGTATCTACTTTAGGTCACATGTGTATCATCACCATTAATGAGCTCAGTCTCATTTTTATGGGGTAAATATTTACATAAATATTCTTGAATTCTCAAGCTGAAATCAACTCATGCTCTGTATTACACATATATTTCTCTTCTTCTTATAATGTAAACAAAATTAGTCTGCATAGAATTTTCCTTACTTTATTGTCTCGAATCCCTAGCATATGATTTACTCCTCTTCTCTGACATATTTTCATCCTATCTATCATCCGTCCTGAAATTGGCATATTCAAATTAGAGTTATACAAATGCATAGAGACAATCACATAATGAAAATTCTTTTCTTTAATTCATGTGTACATACTGATACATCTACTCAAAAGCATCTCATCTTCTGATCTATCCACTCTTTAGTCATGATTTTCATTCATTTTTCCATTTTTTTTCTTCTTGAGGCCAGTTGGATTCCTTTCAAATGCACGTAGGCTTACAATTTTATACATGGGAGATATACTTCCAGCTCAAGAAAACAAACTCAACTAATTTCTAATTTTATCCTACTTGATCCCTAACTTCCAGGAACTGAATTACCTGACTCTTATTCTATTTACCACGAATCACTATTTATCTTCTAGAACTTTTCATAGGTGTCTACAAAGATAATATCCTTTTACATGACTCATATTTCTAGAAATTACTCAACAACTTAGGAAAACACAATCATTTGTATCAAGTAATTAAAATTTATCATCGATTGCCAAGACTTTTGAAGCTGATTAACAATATAGATTTGAGCGAAAATGCTCCTAGATTAATTTATTTCAGAAGTTTACACAACAATATGTTACCCTTGAGTTGATGAGATGACATGTTGAAGTGCTTCTTCTACAACTATATAGTAGATATTGCTTTATTTGTTAAGAAACGGGATATTTCAAATATGTGTCTCCACTTTGTTTTTCACTGGGAATCATTCTTCTGCATGATACATAGGGGCATTGTTCATGTACTTGTTTCGTTTTTGTATTATTTATTACATTATTTTGATTGCATTTTGGTTCTCTTTTCTATATTTGGCAGGGTTCACTTTTGAACTTTTTGAGAGTGGTACTAGATCCTTCTCCACCATCAGTAGAATCCATGTTAGAAATGAAAAAAGCTGAATTAGATGGAGTGTGCTATGGGACTACTATGGTAAGACAGTTTGTGGAAATATGTTCCGTATTGAGTCTTTCTTTGTTGTGTTTTTTTTTCTCAGATAATCTACTGTATGATTGTAACAAAATATATATCCGAGCAATATCTAAAAATCAGTTTTGTAGTTGAACAAAGTTGGGGTTTCCTTGCATGGCTTGATTGCACCTATGACTTATTTGTGACATCCATCTCTTGGTAATACACATAAAGATACAACCAACATAGACTTGAAGGATGGATGTGATATTAATGATGACAAAAAGGATGAGAACACTCAAACACAGTATTTATGGATATGGATCCATGCTATTGCCTTTGGAGATGCATTCAATACTTTAAAATCTGCTTTTCAGAGACGGGTGATGTATTCCTCAGAAAAACAAATTGTAATTTTTTATCATATATAAAAATGTACATTCTACATATGCATGTTTCAGCATTTCAAAAGATAAAAACGAAAGAACCCCTATGAATAACAAATCCAATACTTACTATCCGCCTTATCATAGATCCAAGGATTACAAATAGTCTTCATGGATGAAAAAAAATTGATTTTCTTTCAGAAAACATTCCAAAGAGATGATATTCCTACCTTCACTAAATATAGAATCATAACAGAGCTATATGTTTTCAAATATATCCCCAAAAGAAGACTCATAACAATGCCAAAATGCTATGCTATATTTTAAAACCCACCAAAATACTTAATAGTTTCAAAGAGTATATAAAAGATGCAATTTGTACATCCAAAAAGGCCTAGAAACCTATCCATAACATTGTTGTACCATAAATAACCCTGGAATAAATGATAACTGATTGTAATATGGAGAAATTGAAAATCTCGATATAGGTTGTGTGCTCAAAGAAAAGCTCCGATGGGTTTGTTTTCGATTTACATGCCCATGGCCAGTTGTACCTTCTTTTGAAAGTGTTTTCCACCTAATCACATCCCAAAACAAACTTTAGAGATTCTGCAAACCTACAGCCAATATTATTAAAACAGTCTTCAACCTATTATTCCTTTTTGAATATTTATTTAAAAACAAAGAGTCAAAATAGTAAATACCCATAAAGGGTTTGTACCCAAGTTTTCACCTCCTCTATCCAGTCTCAGAATTTAATCAATTGAAGAAAAAGGACAGAACTTCTTTTGCATGAACTGTGATACAATTTTGTAAACAAAATACCAAAACATAAATTATTGGATCTTACTAATGTCCTGTCTGGGTGAATAAATCCATCCCTTTCCTCCATAAGAATGTCAATCATTGGTTCTAGCAACAGGTCTTCATTAGATAGTGCATCTGCCTCAGTTTTAAGATCTCTATACACATGATAATAGGATATTTCAGTAAATATTCGCACTATTCTCTTCATCTTCTCCAAGATTGGTTGGAAAATCATATTTTCCATCCTAGGTATGCTTGTCATTCATTTAATCACCAACAGTGAGTCTAGAAACACATGTAGTTTTGACTCCCCTTTTTCTAATATCACTTTCAATAGCAGTTCCAATGATAAAATTCTCAATTATGTGACTCACTCTCTATTCCCACTTTGAACTTGAAGAAATAATAATCACTCATAAATAAAATACTACCAGTCCTGTACACCTTAGTATTCCCTTGACTTTCCTCATCAAAACAACCCTATGACCTGGCTTTTTCAATTAAGGGATGAATAAATTTTCTTTCTTTAGGCTTATTGTATGGTGCTTTGAAACTTATAAAGTTTTGTTTGATTTGTAAGTTGCACGGAAAGATAGAACTGACTTGTCTCAAAATATCTTTGATTTTCTAGCAAGTTATATCCCCCATGATACCACTAAGGGTAGCGCTTTGAACACTATTAACTCCCTATGATGTTCCCAACTCTACATGTACTTATCTACAAAATCTCATCACCCTTGCATCATGTTAGTACATTTATTTATGCCTGAACGTTTTCTATGTAGATGATCAATAGTTTCTTCTTCCTGCTTGCACAGAAGGCATTGACCTAGACCATGCTAATTTCTCTTTTGGAGAAACTCCCATGTCGATGCTTTGTTTCTAACTGCTAGAAAGATAGACTCTAAATTTAAGGGGAACTTTTAGTTTCCACATATACTTCCACCAACATGTCACTTCTTGATTTTCCTCCATGAATGTTTCTTTATATCCTAGACCAAGAGTGTAAATCACCCTGCGCTGGTAGATCAACCTCCTCATTCAATCTAATATGGTTCTTCTTTAGCTCGTTCTTCTTGATTGGTGTCATTTTCTTTTGATCTACTTCAGATAATACTTCAAGAACATTTTCTTATTCCATGCAAATATTTATCTTTATTTTATTATTTGATCTCTCTGGTAGAGTTGATAACCCTGAATTATGTTTCTTCAAGAGCTTTCTTTTGTTCTTCAGAATGGAATTATGATGCAAATAAGTGTTTGGAACTACCCTAACTTCATTTTCTTTAGTGGAAAATGTAGAAAGAACATGATATTTGAGATTAGGAACATAATTTTCATGAGTGTTTTCAAAATATTTTCCACCCTTCAAATTTTCTTTACAATTTGAAACCTAAATGCTCTCTTCATTGTTTCCATGTTTAAAAGATTCAAAATTGCTGACAATGTTATCTGTCACTATTTTTCTACGATCTAGGAACTCACTTTCAAACACTAATTGAGAACCTCTAATTTATTTTTCCATGCTTTGCCTTTTCTAACCAAAATGCTTTTCACTCATGGTCTGCTTTGAAATAATGCCTGTATCTGGTGATTGTATCTTAATTTTTTCAATACAGGAAAATCCATGGAGTAAATCAATTCCAATAGAGTCAATTGGTACATATATAGGTGGATTAAAGGTCCATGGATTAAATCAACGCCAACAAAGTGAGTGGGTGCATAGATAGGTAGAGTAAAGGTCCATGGAGTATGACGGAGTGTGGTGGCACACAACTTGACTATTGTGGAGTAAGAAAAATTCAGAGCGACTGTGGAGTGAAACAGAGCCTGAGTGACCACACAGAGTAAAAAAGTGGGAGAGACTACATAGTAACAAATAAAATGAGTGATAGTGTTGTGACGGGGATTCAGAGCGAAAATAGATCAGTACATACTACATCAAGTCAGCAGAATCCTAAGAGAAATAGACAGGAGTACTAACAAACTTAAAAAGGAATTTTTTTGAGAGCCATGAGAGATTGAAAAAATCCAAACATGGGAATTTTTAAAGTATATACTCAAAAAAATTCTCTCAACAAGGAGAATCTAGTGAGCCAGTCACTTGCCTGAAATTTAGTAATGTTACAGAACTATGTTTTTGAAGAGAAATGAGAAAGGGAGAATGGAAACATAAAAGTAATCATAAAAAACAAAGTATGGAAACAATATTTTGGTTTTTAGATATCCCCTATATGCTAGTTCATATTGACTATATTTCTTAAAAGCATTATAGTGAAATTCTATAGATAAATTTTTTTATAGAACTTTTACATATTTAGCACCAATTTGAAGAACCAGCCATATTTTGCATTTTACAATGTTGGACTATGAAATCTGCCAGAAACACAAAAATAACCACAAATTTAATAGCAGGAACAGAATGTGGAGAACATAACCCATAAATGGATTTGAATAATTCCTCAAAGAATTCAAGGAATTGGAAAAATAAAAAATAAGTATTTATTATTCGTCGGTGAGGGAAAAAACTGGAATTCTGGGTAAAATTGTCCCAAAACAATAGAATTGGAAAATTTGATCTTACCAGGATAGACTCTTGATAGGATTTCGGTCATCTTCTAACTTTGGAAATTTTCTCAGTTCGTATGAGTCATAGAGAAATATATATTTGTACCTGAACCGAAGGCTATCAAGTCACAAAACTTGAAAATGTTAATTTGCAAGGAGTACAGAAATTGGCAGGAGCATTATCAATTTGAGAATAGGTTGTCGAAATAATTAGCATATGAAATGGTATCGCTCCTGATACAGAGATTTTGCTTCTCCTGCACTTATTTTCTTCCTAAGTTGTCAAAGTAGGCCTTGGACCCATTTTGTACAAGAAAAAGTTTTGAAAACTAGTAAGTTCTCAACTACTGGGAGCCACAGAGGATAGCTCTAGTGTTCATATTGGACAATCCTACAGAAGTTGTAAAATTGTTTCAGAGAAGAATAAATTTGTGCATTCACCTATTTAAAATAAATTTATGGTTATCATAAATTGTTGCAAAACAGAGCACCTTTGGGCTTTCTTTGGACGTTTTCCCTTTCATCCCTGTTGTATTTTGAAAGTCGGTAGTTACATGTGATTAGCATAGATATTTGTTTACACTTTAATGAAATTATGCCTTAATGTATCAACCAACAAAAGGAAAAACATTATAATTTGAAACATAACTGAATTAATATAAGACTTACATTTGTCTAATCTTGTTTGCTTTTTTAAATGCAATTCTATAGATAGTGACACACCATCCAATTTCATTGTTGTAGTACCGTTTATCTTCACCTTAAATTTTGATGAACCTGTCACCTTTTCTGATGAAGGTTTAGTGCCATATTTTATAGGGGAAACTTGCTCATGCTTAAGAACATACAACTACTTAGCTAACTTCCCTTAGTTAAACTTATCTGAGCGAAACTGCCAATGATCTTTCTTAAGGACATTGCTATTTTTCTTTGTTGGGGTCACATAAGATTTATTCACCTTGATTCCCTTTGACTTGTATTCATATTGCTCAGCATCAAAATTTTGTGCAACATAAGACTTGATAGGAGGTGTGTTGACTGAATTGACTTTCCTTGAAGCTAAATTTGAAACATCTTTCTTCTTTAGAGAAGGCAGCATGGGTGCATTCATGCTCTATAGCTTTTTTTCTTCCATTTTTGGATCAGTCAATGATTCAGTAGACATTTTAGCATGTGCACTCCTCTCATCCTTATCTCCAATATGCCATTTATCCATATGCTTAGAGGAAATTGAATCTTCAAACCATGTATCCATCTGCTTTTGCTCTACCCATTTAGCAGGTTCTAAAGAAAACCTTATAAAGGATTGATATGAAGCTAAAGACACCACATGTTTCTTACTACCTCCTATTTCTGTTGCTTCTTTTTGGATCAATGTCTCTACTTTGATACATTCCTCATTTCCCTTAACTGACTTCTTTTCATTATCAAAGAATTTAATATAATATTTTTCATCTACAGAAATCTTGTATGCATCATCATGTCGAGTCACACCAGTTTCCACTAGATCCACTAAAGGAGTTGTAGCCTTTCCAATACATGCAGACATAGCTTCCTGATCCTGGTGACTTTGTTTAGAGGGAGATAGGGAAACTTCATCACTCGGTAGTCTACTTCAAAAATGATATTTATCATCCTTTGGTAGCAAACACATAGGCCTTTCCATTAAAATTGAAGACATTTTCGCATGTGGCAAATCACCTTCAGTTTCAAGACTATTAGAAGTTAAGATATTATTAGTTCTCAAATGGCATTCATTTAACACACAAGCATTATCTGATTCCATATTTTCTCCATTATTGTCATTGGCACTTGCTATGCCTTCTTTATTCGTGCCTTCTACAATTTTCTTGGTTTCATCTTCAACTTCAATTCTTTCCTTTTTTTACCGAATGCAAATGTTCATCAAAGTTAAGTTTCCTTTCCTTGATCTGTGTCCTTTTCTTTCGATGATCTACTCCAGATAATACTTCAACAACATTTTCTTATTTCATTAAAATATTTATCTTTATTTGATTATGTGATCTCTCTGGTAGAGTTGATAACCCTGAATTATGTTTCTTCAAGAGCTTTATTTTCTTCTTCAAAATGGAATTATGATGCAAAGAAGTGTTTAGAACTACCCTAACTTCATTTTCTTTAGTGACAAATGTAGAAAGCACATGATCTTTGACATTAGGAACATAATTTTCATGAATATTTTCCACCCTTCAAATTTTCTTTACAATTTGAAACATGAATGCTCTCTTTAGTGTTTCCATGTTTAAAAGATTCAAAATGGCTGACAATGTTATCTCTCACTGTTTTTCTACGATCTAGGAACTCCCTTTCAGGCACTAATTGAGAACCTCTAATTTATTTTTCCATGATTTTCCTTTTCTGACAAAAATGCTTTTCACTCATGGTCTAGCTCTGAAATAATGCCTGTATCTGGTGATTGTATCCTAATTTCTTCAAAATAAGAAGAAAATTTCAAAATATTGTCTCCATCATTATGAATATTTCTTTCACTCTCTGGTGACCTTTTAAAGTATCTCTTTGTTGTCTTTAAATCTGGATCAGTTATTAAAGATACTGCACCATAAACATCAGACCTCAAATGGTTCTCAAAATGGCTTGTAGGCATTGCACTAGCAACATCAGACCTCAACTGGTCCTTAAAATGGCTTCTATGGTTCTTTATCTTTAGTATGGACCTCATATTATTGGATTTAGATATTGATAATGAACTGTGCTTTTTAAGCCCAACCTAAACTGAATTGAGCATCTTCGTGTCTTTCTTATCATATTGAATTGAGCATCTATGCATGCCCGAGAAGGCTCTGCACTTTGCTAAGATCAAAGATGTGTTCACCTGGGTCCACGAAGACCTTAGGACATTTCGTTAAGGTATGCTTTGTTCATTTTTAGTTTTTTCTTTGATTTTCCTTTTATTTTATTGACGATAATCTTCTGAAAAGTATGATTGATGTTGGTCTATTATTTCATTTTTAATTTGTGTATTGAAATATGCTTGACGTGCATACAATATGGTTGATTTTTCTCTGATACTTTCCATATTTGGAATCTGAACAATTTCAAAATATTTGTATTTTCTTTATCCCTATCAAATACCTTCTTGGGAAAAAAATACCTCGTGGTATATAATTCACAGTCTAGATTCTAGGAACACTTGTTCATGCTCTGCCAAAATTACCCATGACCTTCATATTGTAGTGCCACCCATCCTAATGACAAATCGCCTAGGCTCAATTAAAATGATATATCACAAAATTGCACCAATTGTATGCATTTGTATGGCTACATGTTCTCTGTATGACTGAACCTATCTCCATAATGAAAGCACATTTAATTTACTGCTTGAACCTTAACATCCTTCTCAGACTAATATAAGAAAGTTGTTCCTCTTGCTATGGAGTAAGTTAATTATGTAGCAAATGGAATTTATTTTCTGCCACAAATCTGGCAAATCTAGTAGAATTTCAGGATGATCAGTGTTCCTGAATTAAGCAAAACCCCTAGATGCATAATTTCACCATAGGGGTTTTTCTTAATTCAGGATAACTAATATCATTGAGGAATTAGATTTCATAGTTATTCAGAACTATTGACTTTCTACATTGCCTAAATCTGGTAGATGGAGGCAAGTTTTCTACAAGATTACATAGATCCCTCTTAATGCTATTCAAAGAAATTGAAAGGGAAGAAAGTTGTCTGAATAGAAAATAATCAAAAACTGTGTTAAATTTTTGTTTTAACATGGATAATAATAATTTTGAGGAAGTTTATTGCAATCTGTATTTTTCAGAAACTCTGCATTCTACACTAGTACAACTTTATAACTTCCTTTAAAATATGTCAGTTGGAGGATGTGTTATTTCTCTTAATTTTTAATGTTCAATTTCCAGCCTATGTCTGTAATCCCAATACTTATTTCAAGCCTTAATCATAGCATATCAATCTAGAAAGCACATAACATTATTTAATGGAAATTCCAATAAAGTGTTTATAACTATTGTTTTGAATATTCATAATTTTGAATTTTTAGGAAGTTGGTTCTATTTTATTTTCTTCTAATAACTTCAATAAATCTTTCCACACAATTTTTCATTCACAATCACACCATCTACATTTTCTACACATACACAACTTTGTAACTTTCTTCAGGATATGTCAATTGGAGGATGTGTTCTCACCTTTAATTTTAAATGTTTATGTTTGTATTTTTGTTTGCAATCCTAACATGTTTTATAACATTTTATCCATAGAAGATCAATCTTGGTGGGGATTTGAAGAGAAAAAAAGAGTTTATTTCTCCAACACTTTTAATTTCCTTCCCATTCTAGTGTGTTTAGAGTGCTTAAAGAAACCTTTCGAAAGGGGTTGCACCTCAAAGAGTAGACTTAATTTTCCTTAGGAGCCAATTTTTAGGGGTATCTATTTGCTAATTTTGCACGAGACTTGCACCATTACATACATTTTGAAATTCATGCCATTTGTGTGGGGCCAAGTTGCTAGACTTGGGTTGACAAAAATATCTTGGTCAAAGCATCCTATAGTCTCATGAATTTGCTTACAATCTAGATATCCAAATTACTCACTTTAAAGGGATATTTACACAGTCAATCTCTTAATCTTGAGACTTATTCCCCACCTCGACCAGAATACCCTATGGTATCCCATCCCCATATTCATCTCCTCGTAGATATTAGCTATGGAGGTTCTATCTAGAGAGTGGGTTTTTTTTCATTTATGTCCAACATCCTTGCTAACTTGCTACCTATCAATAATAAATCCCTCTCTAACCACAACTCCAATGAAAGATATTGAGGTTTCACCTCAAAGGTTGGATTTATCACTTTCTTACATGGGATCAAACAAAGGAGTCCAATTCTTGAGGTACACAATAGATAAAATAATTTTATTAATGTTTGACTAATGACCACAAAAGTAGTTGAGACAAGAAGAAAATATCTGTATGAATGAAAATATATGTCTTCTGCCCCTACTCTAACTAATATTTCCAGTAAAGGACAAGGCAAGGGAGAGGATATCAATTCCTCTCAGGAGAATGAGAATTCAGTGTTGAGTCTACAGCTAGCACTTGTTACACTCTCCTTGTAGTGCAGGGTCCAACATCCACTACAAAGAGAGAGGCCCTTGTTGTGTGTACTGAAGGCAAAGACCTACCATATTCGAATAATGTTATGTTTTGCATGGGAGACTCTACTTCCAAAATGTTGTACATGCCACAAACAATGATTCTGCAATTGAACACAAATAAATTGGAGGTAAAGATGAAACCCTTATGAAAAAATGATTGCATTGATTTGGGAATTGGAGAGCTAGAGAAGGAAATATCTCGTCTTACAAAAAAAGTAGAAGAATTGAAATTGGAAAACGCTTTTGAGACACCATACCAATTAATTGGTTTTCAACACAAATCCAGTGACAAAAGCACACCAATGATAATTGCAAATAATATAGAGATAAGGAATGGTCCTCGATAAGGGAGTTCTGAGAAGAGAAAAAAAGGGAAGGGTTGTCTCTGCTAAATTTCTTCAATACAGTTCGAAATCCCAACCAAGTTTTAAGAAAGAGAATGACAAAATGAAAACAAAGAAAATTGCTAGTGGGACAAGCCCTCAGATTCAGAAGAGATATGGGTCATCTGGGCCTCAGTTAAGAAGCACTCCTAGCAAGGTCGTTTGTCTCAAACAAGACAAGTTTGAAGGGAAGAAAGATAACATTAGCAGGAAATTGAACCAAAAGAAAATAGATGTGTCGAAGGATTGAAAAGGAGATGGATATTCTTCTAGAATATTTGATGGAAAGGAGAACATATCTCCATGCTTAACACTTTTAGAGAAGAATACATTTAGAATATTATTTGAAGTTACAATATTTCAACACTCCCCTTAATGAGAAGGGTATTCTACTAACAACATCATCAACTATATGAATAATAGGAGAGAACGTCTTCAACGGTATCAAGGTAATACATCTATACATCATATGAAGTTTTCAACAATCATCACCAACTAGAATAGTTACTGGAATATATTCAATATCCTCACTACTGGAATATCATCTTCTACATCACCGAGCCTTCATCGTCTGCAACACTCGATCACTTGATCCTTTGCAGAAACACTTTGATATTTGAATCCCTTGTAGTAGCACTTTAATCTTCTTGATCCTTTATAGCAGCACATCGATATTCTCGATCCTTTGTGGTATCCCTTCGATCTTCTCGATACTTTGTAGAAGCACTTCGATCTTCTCGATCCTTTGCAAAAGTAATTTGATCTTCTCGATCCTTTGTAGAAGCACTTCGATCTTCTCAATCCTTTTCAGTATCAAGTCGGTCTTCTCGATCCTTTTCCACAACACTACATGCAGTACAAATGATCTCTTTATGGGATGATCAATCCCTATCAGTTTAGGACATATATTCAAGGATGATGCAATCCTCATCAGACGAATCCCCCTTAATGAGTGGTGAATATTCCAAATTCAAAGGATATTACAAATGTATTTTACTGATGTAACCCAAGGGAGATGTTATTCTTCCTCCATTGGGGTGTTATTATTGTAATTGGTCATCATAGAGTCATGAGTTAAATCCTCCATTGTAATTCAAGTCAATAGTACCCTAATGACTATAATATAATATTGTATTGATTCTTCCTAAGTGAAGTTGCCCCACTTAGTTAAGTGGGGTTGAATTGTTAGTTTAAAAGTAAAGTGACAAAAATAGTATAAATAGAGGAGATATATTCCTCATTTGAACACACACTCACTTGTGTATAGCGCATAGGATATGTGTGTGTGTGTGTGTGTGTGTGTGTGTGTGTGTGTGTGTTCTAGGGAGGCACACCTATCTGGGGTATTGTCTTGTACTTTTTATACATCTTATACAAAGAAATTTTTGTTGGGTTTTCTTCCCCATGATAAATCTTTGTGTTCTTTTTTGTGGTTGTCCTTGTCTATCTTTCAGTGATCCTTTTTCTTATGGTTATTCTATTATGATACTAAATGTTACAAGATATGATATAACCATTAAAAACTTAACATGGTATCAGAGCTACCTTGAAACAAGTCTTTGTGCAGCCGAAACAATGCTACGTCTACAACTATTTAAGATTAGGGTTTCATGCTAGAAAACCCTAGAAGACTAAAACTAGTCATGTTGGGACTTTCTCTATATCCGAAAATTGGAGAAGGATTAGAAGCCAAAACACTTACAGGATGAAGATAAACCTTTGTAAATATTTCAGCCTCATATTCTCTATAATACAAGAGATATGATTCCTCCAAATTAGGGTTCCAACCTCTCTTAGGATTCAACCTTAAATAGGTGACCTAGGGATAATTGTTATATCTTGGGATACGAAGGTCCAAATGAAATTTCACAATATGTTACATCTAGGGAACAAAATATAATTTATGTGGTAAAATTTTCAGACCTCGAAGGTGAAACAGTAACATGTGGAAGTCCGTACAAGTTTGTTATGCTGAACAGTCTTGAAATAAGTCACCTTGGGAAAATTTGTGTAAGTACCAATTAGTGAAACCAAATATGCTATAACCTATGGGGTTGTAAAGAAAAAAAATCAAGATATATTAATGGGAAGCTTCAGACATAGAGGAGCTATAAGTTCAGAGATACTGTAGAAACAATATCAGGTAATTCTATAGAAGAAATTGAAGAAAACTAGGGCATCATATATTTTGCAATTTTGATCAAAGTTTTGGTAAAATTAGTATGTTTCCTAGATCACCTTGAGGAGGTAGATATTTATATCCAAACAGTTCTGAAAGATACCTAAGCTGAAAAACTAGATTTTTTTTGTCAAACCCTAGGTCCACCAGAAGTAGCATTCCAAAAAATATTTCAAGCAAGCATCAGATTGAATCAATCTCATTGGTCAAAGGAGGAGTTGCAAATCCAGAAGAAAATGAAGACAAATCAAAAGAATGAGTCTTCCAAACAAACAAATATAAGTATTTGAATCGTCTTTCTTGTATATGTTGTGTATTATGCATGATAGGATGTTTGCATTAATGATAATATACTACTAATATGCATGTTATGGGTAAGTATCCCATGGTGCTATACAACTCTCCATTTATAATTATCTATAATGAAACCTCTTTGCTGAAATATTATGGTAGAGATGGAAGGCATCTCTAAAGTTTCTGTGAGATATGGATGAATTATTTATTGCCTAAATAGTTGTATGATGCATAAGAATTTGTCATTACGCATGTGTCCTATAAAATGGGATGCAACTAGTGAATTCAAATTGTAGGAAAGGTTGTGTACAACCCACTACAAGAAAAGGAGGATGAGACTTGTTCCTAAGAACAAGCAATGACAATTCAATATTAACTCTAATAAACATGAACCTAAAGCTCCTAAGTTCAAAGACATTGTGACAAAAGAAAGAGCTTCAGAAGAACATAAGAGAGTAGTAGATACACCTTGAGAGATGAAGACCATCTTGGGAACAAGAGATAATTCAAGATGAAGAAAAGTATGAGGAGACTTACAAACCAAAGTAATATGCCTAGTACACACTCTAGTTGTGTGACACATTTGGGTGAAAACATTTATGCAAATCCTTCCAACTACGGAAGAAGCTATGATTAGAGAATAACAGTTGATCATAGGGAATGATTTCTAGAATATGATTCTGAGACCTGAAGGGAAGTCCGCGGTGTATTCCATATGGTTCTATAAGAAAAAGTATACAAATTAAGGTTCATGGCTTGTCCCATAAAGGATATACTATGGCATGACATACTCTACTGACCAGACACACATCTCTAGGGAAGTAGAAGTATATATAGAGCAAAGAACCACTTGTACAGAATAGGATTTGTATGATATTAGAAGGAACCCATGGATAAGAAAATCCAATTACATAAGGTGCTTGAATATCACTTAGAGTGATGAATATCTTAACATTTGCTACAAGGCTGAAGATGGAAACCTATAGAATACAACAAGATCACAGTTGGGTGTAAGAGGAACTTTTTGAAAAATTTCAAAATAAAGGGCTATTGGTATCTAGTAACCTAAGATAGATACATAGAATAGTTGTAGAAGAGGATTCTATTTATCACTCCAGTACAGAATGCAAAGAAAGGATGATGGTTCTCTTCAGGGGGAGTGACAGCAAAATATCTCTGAGTTGGACATGGTGTGACAGGATGGAAAAATTCCAAATAGACTAAGGCTTTACCAAGAGTAAAGTGGGTTACAACCTTCAAGGTTGAATGTGGAATACTGAGATATGTCAATGACCTGATAGGATGAACTCATGATAGAAGAAATGATAGAAGAATACAATTCATGTTTGGGATATAGTACCCAAACAAGAAAGCAAGAGTGTGGTATATTCCAAGTGGATCTACAAGATAAAACATGTTGTTGATGGAAGCAAATATTTTTGTCTAAAGCATTCTCTTAGATATATGAAATTTATTATGAAGAGACATTTGCTCTAGGAGCAAGGTACACTTCCATCAAAACCATCATGGAACTTTATTCCATCATGAAGTGGGATCTACACTAGATTGATGTAAAGAAAACCTTCTTGAATGGTATGATTGAGGAAGAGGTTTACATCAAACAACCACAAGGATTTGAATTTGAAGATAGAGTGACTCATATATGTAAGTTGAAAAGGGAACTGCATGAACTAAAGAAAACTCCTAAATATTGGTATGGAAGAATATATAGCTTATTGGAAAGCTTGGGCTTTACCAGAAGTAAAGTTGATCCTAACCTTTACTTCAAGGTTATGGATGATGAACCTGACATACTATTGTTGTATGTGGATGATCTATTTCTGATTGAAAATGATAAATAGATCACAAATTGCAAGAAGAAGCTAGTTGAAGAATTCGAGATGAAAGATATTGGATTGATGCATTATTTATTAGGGCTGGAAGTGTGGCAGATCCCGAAAGGAATATTTCCAAACCAGGGAAATTATGTTGTGGAAATATTAAATAAGATTTGATATGTTGGATTATAAATACATGGCCACACCCATGGACACCAACCTGAATTTGTTGTATGATGAGACATCAGAGTTAGTGTATATGACTTAGTATAGACATATTATTGAGTCATTGGTGTATCTGACAAATACAAGGCCATATATATGCTTTGTTGTGAACACCTTGATTCAGTATCTAGTTAAAACCTATATGTATTCATCAGATAACTACAGAGCATGTGATGAGGTACCTTAAAGGTATGACATAATTGGGACTTTACTACGGTAGAGATCATGACTACATATTATATGGATATATAGATTTATATTGGGAAGGAAGTGTCATAGATAGTAATACCTCAGGTGGATGTTATGCTATGGGATCCACCATGATATCATGGTTTAGTAAGAAATAGTCCAACATTTCTCTTACTAAAGATGAAGTAGAGTAAATTGTAGCTTGCTCCACTTGTTGGGAAGTGATATGGATTCAGAAAAGTGATGTCAGGACTATTTGGAAAGGAGTTGGATACCATAGTGATTCTTTGTGACAACCAGAGTTTCATAAAGATAAAAAATAATCCTGTGGGATATGGTACTAAAGGGAGACATAAAAATCCAGTATGTTAGTATTGATGAGCAATTTATTGATGTCGTGACCAAGCTTCTGTGACAAGCTTGGCATAGTTTGAAAATAATTTCCTCGCAAGGAGGAACAGTGACGATGATACTACAGACTTTCCTCACAAACATGAACAATGATTATATAGACCCTTCTAAGAAAGGAGAAACATGTCGAAGATATGGACCCTTTTGAGAAAGGAGAAACAGGTCAATGATATGGACCCTTCTCAGAAAGGAGGAATAGGTCAAAGATATGGAATCTCCTCGAAAAAGGAAGAACAAGTCAAATATATGAACTCTCGCAGGAAAAGAGGAATAAGTAGAAGATATGGACTATCCTAAAAATGAAGTATAGGTCAAAGATATGAACCCTCCTCACACAAAGGGGTAACAGTTTGATAATATGGATCCTCCCGAAAAAATGGGAGTGATGATGAGAATGACATCGATGATGGAATGACAGTGATGCTCTAGCATGAAAGAGGCCAAGTACGCCTAAAGATGCTAAAAAGGTCCGACATTCACTTGTGTATGATAGTATACTCTCTTGAGGATGGAAAGTATAATACTCTGTTCATGAGAGTGGTAGTTACTAGCTAAGGATGGCCCTCCAGATATTAGTCTCGCATGGAGAGTACCCACATTCACTTGTGGGCGATATTATCCTCTCTTGAGGATGATGGGTATAACACAATTTTCATGACAGTGGTCCTTAATAGCTAAGTATGGACCTATAGATGTTACTCTCACATGGAGAGTACCCACATTCAGTTGTGGGTACTATAGAATAACACTTGCTCAGGAGTGGTCCTAACCTCAGTCGTAAGCATTCTCTATGATGGGTCCTCCCAGACGACAGGATTGAAATTTTGTATGCAATTGAGATCTTCTTTGCAGACAATACTCTTGTGTGGAGAGTATGCCTACATTCATATGTAGATTCCATATAATAACACTTCCTTGGGAGTGGTCCTAACCTCAATGGTATGGATTTCCTATGACAAGTCCTAATGGACGTCGTAGTATAACACTCACTTGGGAGTGGTCCTAACCTCAGTGGTAAGGATGTTCTATGATGAGGGATGACATTTTGTATGCGGTCGAGATCTTCTCTAAAGACAATACTCTTGCATGGAAGAGAATACCTACACATGAGTGTAGATACCATAGTATAACACTCACCTGGGAGTGGTCCTAACCTTAGTGGCGTGGATGGTCTACGATGAGTCCTCACGGATGATAAGGACTGCATTGGGTACGGTCAAGATATAAATTTAGTTGTATATGATTCAGCTAATATATATCATGGATCATGTTGATGGAGGATTGCATAATCCTTGGACTTATTTCCTAAAGTGATCAGGATTGATCATGCCACAAATAGATCATGCGTACTGCAGGTAGAGTGGTGAAAAGGGATCAAGTAGATCAAAGTACAATGGAAAAGGATCAAGTAGATTGAAGTGCAGATGCAAAGGATAAAGAAGAATCGAGGTGTTGCTTCAAAGGATATAAAGGATCAAAGTGTTGTTGTAAAAGGATTGAAAGGATCGAAGTGCTACTACAAAGGACCAGTAGATAGAAGTGCTACTACAAAGGATCGAGAATATCAAAGTGTTGCTACTGCAAAGGATCGAGAACATCGAAGTGTTGTTGCAAAGGATCAAAATATCTAAGTGTTGTTGCAAAGGATCAAAAGATCGAAGTGTTGCTGCAAAGGATCAAAAGATCAAAGTACTACTGCAAAGGATCGAAAGATGGAAATGATGCTACAAAGGATCGAAAGGTCGAAGTGTTGCTACAAAAGGATCAAATGATCGTGTGATGCAGAAGATGAAGACACTTAAGAGTAATTGTTTTAGTTACTGATTGTGAAAACTTCCTATGAGGTATACATGTATAACCTTGATGATGTTGCAGATATTGTCTCTTTTTTCTCCTATAGTCTATGATGATGTTGTCAATAGAATAACCTTCTTGTTAAGGGGGAGTGTTGAATATTGTAACATCAAAGGATATTATAAATGTATTTTAATGATGTAACACAAGGGAGATGTTATATTCCTTTGTTGGGGCATTACTATTGTAATTGGTCATCATAGATTCATGAGGTAAATCCTCCATTGTAAGTTGGGTCAATAGTAGCCTAATGAATATAATATAATATTGTATTGAGTCTACCTAAGTGAATTCGTCCCACTTAGTTAAGTGGGCCTGACTTGTTAGGTTAAAATTCAAGTGATGAAAAGAGTATAAGTAGAGGAGATGTGTTCCTCATTTCAACACTCACTCACTTCTGTATAGCACATAAGATATATATATGTATGTATGTATGTATGTATGTGTGTGTGTGTGTATGTATGTATGTATGTAT